>JAWNLL010000270.1:0-340000 GCA_035042425.1 Drosophila flavopinicola | reverse complement strand
ATGAAGCATTCTTAATTCAATATACAGTTGAGCTTCGCTAAGTCGAACACTCTTAAGTCGCATTTTCTGTTAATGTTAATGTTAAGTGTCTTAATTGTTTTAATATATTTGTTCGATTGTTTTGCTTAAGCATCAAATCAAACACATTTCGTTTTCTACATTTTATTCACAACTGCAAACATCAACAATACAAATTCTATACAAATATATACAAATTCTATATAACTCGTAAGCAAATTGAACATTTTGATTGAGTGTACAACAAATGATTTTGAGTATTTTTTTGTATTTGCTAATTTTGTTTAATGTCTATATTGTGGATAGTTCAAATACAAATAAGACATTCGAATATATATGCATAAATTAGGAATGTTCTTCATAAGTCGAAATTAAGTTTCTTAAAAGAAGTAAAATTATATGCGCAACGAGATTGATTGCTTTAATTAATTCTTAAAAATAAATACAATTTTTTTGTTTTTTTGCTTTTGCAAAAAGTTTTTCAGATCAAACAATTAACCCAAATATGGATGCAAATAATTCGAACTGCAATTTTCAGTTTTTTTCTTTGCTTATATGTTCGCTTAGAATGTCTGCAAATTTAGAAGTATTTATGCATAGACTTTAAAGTAAAATATTTACCATGAAAATAAAGTAAATTCGAAAATGCAAAACATATATTTTATGATTGAAATTTTGTGGCGATTTTAAGCCGCAATATATTGAATTTCGTTTTTACACAATTATAACGTTTTGATATTTTACAAATATGTATTAATTCTATTTAGTAAGTTTTTAAGTTTCTTAAGTTTTTATATATTTACAATTTTAATAGATGCATGCTTAAATATGCATAAATGTGTTTTATTATTTCATATAATTTATTTATTTGTCTGTTTAATCAGCTTAAAAACAAACAATATATGCCAGCTAATAACGATATTTATATTTAAGCAATTCCAAAAAGAAATATGGGTACTTATTTAGCTGACTGGACAAACTTTTGTTTTGGCTTGTGTGTTTTTGGCTCGATTTGAAAATAAATTGCGACCAAAAACAAAAGAGCCGAAATTTTTTGATTGCATTTTTGCAGCTGATTTTTGCGCTGCTGTTTGATTAAAGCTCAGTTGGCTAAGTTGGTGCATCACCCAAAAAGCCACCCCCCACCCACACCCACACCCTTACGCAAATATGTGTGTGTGTGTGTGTTTGTGTGTGTGCAACGCATTGCAACGCTTCAAAGCTTGGAGAAGTGAAACTCAGCAAATGAGGGTAAAAGCAAGAAAGAAACTCACGAAAAAAAAAAGAAAGAAGGAAATATGCATACATATACAAATATATATACGTATGTTTGTATGTAGGTAAATATATATATATATATAATGTGGTCCCTCCTAGAGAACGCAACGCTAATGCAAATACAACCCTGCGGCATTGGCAAAAGCTTATTGCCAAAAACAGTCGCAACACACACACACACACACACACACACAGAAAGGCGAGGACTCAAGTGGCAAGGAGTGCAGCACAAAAGGGGGCTAAGGGGTGGGGCAGGGGGCGGGGGGCAAGGCGACGAATTATATTGCATAAAATAAAAGTAAAACGAAGATGCCGCCAGCGACGAAGCAAAGCAATGAACAAAAAAAAAACCCAAAAATTATATATATATATATATATATGCAGACGAAGAAGAAGCAGCAGTGGGAAACGGGAGAGAAAAAAACAAAAAAAGAAACAAAGAAAGCGGCAAATGCAGCGCTGATGAGTGGCTTTAAAATTCCAGGCGGGAAACGCCGGCGCGCAGCATATTTTAACCACCAGCAGTTGCAGGGGCTCTGGCCAGAGTAGGCAGGGGGGCGAAGGGGGCGGGGCGAGGGGGCACCATGAGAATATCAACACCATTCGACCCGTTGAAACTTTTGTTTTGTCCCAATTTTCGTGCTTGTGTGCAGCAGCAAGTTCGTTTATTTTGTTCGTACTCTTTCTCATTTTTACACATTTTCGTTGTTTCGTATATTTATTTTGGCAATGCGTTGCTGCTGCTGCAGCGAGAGCTGTCTGTAAAGCCAGCACCACCCCTGCTGCCCCTGCCCCAGCTGCCCCCTCTCGCACTCGCTGGCGTTTTTCTGTTTCCCAGGAACCCTCGTCGCAATTTTTGTGGTAACTTGGTTAAGCTGCCTCCTGCCACTTGGCACATGTGTGTGTGTGTGTGTGTGTCATATAAATTCGTGTACTCCATGCATTTTTATTGGTTTCCCACTGCTGCTGCCTCTAAAGCCCCACTCTTCCCTGCCCTTTTTTTTTTTGTTTTTTTTTTGTTTGCAACTTTTGGCATTCTGAGCTTTGCTCGCCAACTGGAACCGAACCGAACTGGACACGCAGCCACACTGGGCACACTATTAGACAGACCAACGAACTGCTAATGCTCTATGCAAGTGTATGCAATCGACTTAATTAACGCATCAAAGTCAAATTGTGCAGCAAAAATAGTGGCTTGATGTGCTAACTAGTACGATCATAATATACGCATGGTATGCGTAATGTGTGCATTGAGTACACTCAGCGAAAAGCGCATGCACATGCTTCAAATAAGTGTCAAATCTGTTGGAAATTTGTGTGTCAAATCTTTAAACCAAATTTGGGAGCTTAATTTTTCTAGTTTAATCAATTTAATTTATTGATTTTATAATATAAAAACAAGTAAGAGTGCTCTAGTCGGGAGTGCCCGACTACGAGATACCCTGAACCCAGTCCTTACAATCATTCGTACTACTCTAAACTCACACATGCTGCAGTACAAGCAGTGCCAGCGGTTTAAGCAGTTAGCTTGCTCTTTCGCTGAGCCCCACACAATGGAAAGTTAAATCTTAAATAACTTCTGTGTTTATTGTCCGATCATATTGAAATTTTTGGGGCAAACAATTGTCGATATGTGTTACCAAACCAAATTGCAAGGTCGTACCTTCAAAAATGGGTTTTTTTAACTTTTGGGGGGTTTGGGGGTGGTATCCAAAAAGTGAAATATTTGTTACATGTGTATGCTATTCGAGATTATACATGTCAAATTAGGGGCCTCTAGCTCTTATAACTTGTAAGTTATATCCAAAAAACGCTGGTCTGAATTCGAAATTTATCGATAACTTTTGAACGGGACGAGCTATCGATAAATTTTAATAAACTTAATCTGTCCCGGGATTAGGAGAACTTATGTTCCAAATATGAAGTCTCTAGCTCTTGTAGTCTCTGATATCTGTGTGTTCATACAGACAGACAGACGGACAGACAGACAGACGGACATGGCTAGATCGACTCGGCTGTTGATACTGATCAATAATATATATACTTTATATGGTCGGAGATGCTTCCTTATGCCTGTTACATACATTTGCATAAAACCATTATACCCTTTTTACCCATTTTTAATGGGTTCAGGGTATAATTAATAGATCTGACAACATTTGATTTGTGTAGAAAATTATATATTTTTTTCCCTAAGTGTTTACTCTATGTGCTTGTATTATTTTCCTCAGCTATCTCAGATATTAGATTATTTGGTCATTAATATAGTTGTCCTAGTTGGTCTTACATATAATTTTTTGTATTTTTTTTTTAATATTTCAAATAAATTTCTTATATAATTTTTACATTTTGTAAACAAATTTTTTTTTTTTTTAAATTTTAATAACAAGCAATGCAACTGTTTTTTTTTGTTGTCGAAATTTTGTTTTATAAGATTCATATAATCTGTTTTGTATGTAATTTATGCCATGTGTGACATCTAGTTTCATGATGCTCCTGAGCTTAGAGATAGTCTTCTTTTAAACTTATGCTAAATAGACATTAATACATCAAATAGTATTTCAGAAATATTCATTTATCAGTGAAAGATTCTATTATTGAATTGTCTAAAATATTATATTATACTATATTATTATAGTAAATATATTTTCTGACTTGTTCTGCCTCTCAAATTGACCAAACTATATATATTTGTATATATCGAAATAAAAGAAATAGTGTTTTTTAAGATTTTGCCCAAAAACAGCTTGTTCATTAAAAAAATAGGCTTAAAGGATATATTAATATAACAAATAAAAAATAACTAAAAAGCAGATAGAGCTTAACTTCTCTAACTGGACCTTTTTATGGCAGATGGAGGTTAGAATTAGTTAAGCACTAAGATCTTTTAATATATAATATAGTATAACATAAAAAAATTGTCACTTTTCCAAAAATATTTAAGCACAAATTGAACACAGAAATGGAAGTAAATAAAAACTATTTCCCGGCAAATAATAATATAATAATACAGTAAGATATTATATGTTTAATGAAAATATAATTATTTATATTTGCACACATTCAGCTAAAATGATATAAGAATATTCTTAAACCCAAACAAAGAGTGATTATACGCTTTGCATAGTTTTTGAATATTCTAATATATAAGAAAAATATATAGATATGTTATAATTGTCATTTGAACGCAACTTAAAAGAGATGATTCGCCTTGCCAAAGTTAAAGCTATTTATAATATGTATCATCAGCGATCCATCAAAGCAAATTGCACTTATAAAGCAGCCAAGCAACCCCCACAATGTATCCTTTAGTCCCCCCCCCCACAACCCGTTATCGAAAGCAGAGCCTGCGATTAAGTCTGGGCAAATTGTTGTGTGCATTTCAGAAAAACGAAAGGAAAAGGAAAAGCAAAGAAAGGAAAATCGCTGGGCGCAAAGTAGAGCCCAATATAATATCATATCTAAAGATACATATATAGAAATATATATAGTATATATATATATGTGTGTGTGTGTGTGTGTGTGTACTTTATATAAAAAGAACAGAGCCTGTCTGGCGCAGCGAGCCCTTTTACTATATGTATTTGTATACATATATATATATATATATATATTTTTTTTTTTTTTTTTATTTCATTACACACACCTCGAGAGTTGCGAGTTCAGTTCTGGGGTCCCGGGTTCAGGTTCACAGTTTTTCGGCAACGGTTTTAGGCTGCATGTGCATGTGTGCATGTGCATGTGTGTGTGTGTGTGTGTGTGTGTGACGTGGCCGGTTTGTAACACATTCCGTGTGCCGGAATATTACTCAAACAACAACGAAACAAAAACGAAACGAAACGAAAATAAAGTAGAGTAAAGGGGTTAAACACGAGGCAGCGACAGGACAGCCGACAGGATAACCGACAATGAGGCAGACTCCCCGCACCCTGTGCCCCTGCCCCTGTCCCTGCCCCTGCCCCTGCTCCTTGAGAGCCCTGTTGCAACGAGCAGGACTCCCTGCTCAGCGGCTGTATTGTATATCGCATGTATTTTTTCGGTAATTTTTGGCAATTCTTTTTTCTTCTTTTCCGCTTTTTTTTTCTTTTTTTGGCATATTTTTTTTGGTGTTCGTCTTATTTTTTTTGGGGTTGTCCACTGCAATTGCAGTTGCGAGTGTGTAAGTGTGTGTGTGTGTGTGTGTGTGCGTTGTGAAGTGGAACGCGTGTTGACGACCAACAACAACAACAACAACAACAACTGAGGACGCTACGACCCCAAATGGCACTTGTGCCTTAGAGAGAGAGAGGGGAGAGGGAGAGAGAGCTGAGGGCTCATCGGCTGCAGCTTTTGGGCATGCACATAAACATATACATATGAATATATATATATATATATGTATTGTATTTTTTTTTCCTGTTTTTGGGACATTTATTTGCTGCTGCTGCTGCTGTTGCACGCACTTCCGGCCGCATTTTGAGTTGAGTTTATTAGCTCAGGGACCCGGCTGCTGCTGCTCCGCTCCTGCTGCTCCTGGCAGACGACAAAAGGTAAATGGGCAACTTTAAAACTGGCCAGCAGCAGGACCCCCAGCATGTCCTGTGTGTGTGTGTGTGTGTGTGCCCCTCTTTCATATATAAAGTATTTTCGGCGCTTTTTTGTTGTTGCATGTTGCTGTTGTTGTCTTTTGGCTGCACTTGTCGCGTTGCATCTGCTGCAACTCCTTGTTGTTGTTATTGTTGTTATTGTTGTTGTCTCGCGCAATTAGAACTGAAAGCTGCCAGCTTTGCTTGCGCGCTCTGTCAAAAAGGCTACGCAGCTTATTAGGCCAGCGGCAACTGCCTCTGACAGTCAACACAAATCGACTTTGACAGGCGACTGTGCGCCAACAACAACAACAACAACAATGCAACCTTATCATCATCATCATCATCATCATGATTCGAGCAGCTGTGCGTGTGCCATCGCGGCGTTTTTTCCTGCATCCTCCTCACAAAGGAGTTAAAGTCAAACAAATGCCAGTGCAAGTGCAGCCAGAAAGAGACAGAGACAGACAGACAGACAGAGAGAGCAAGTGATTGAGATATACAGACTCGCAGCTATGTTTGCTTATAGTATTTGCAAAAAGCGCAAATAAATAGCAGAAGAATTGCAAATATCAAAACTCTGAATTTTATACAAAATTTAATACTTTTACCTTTTTTAATATTATTAGTTGTACAAAAGTTGTTTTTATCATAAAAATAATTATTGAATTTGCTTTAGCAATTAAATTTAAATAGAAATGTTGTTCGAGTTTAGAGAAATTGGCATTTTGAGCACAGCTTTTTTGTCTCATGGAAAGTAAACATGTTATATGAACTATTCTTAAGCAACACAAATTTGTAATAATATTTGTATAATATTTTCATAATATTTGTATAATATTTTCATAATATTTGTATAATTATTAAAAAAAACTAAAAATTTTAATTCTATTTTATACTTTATTCAATTTCTGTGTCCAAAATAAATAATAAATTAAAGTTTAAATTAAGTTTTTCAATTTAAATACACCCAGAATATGTAAATTGTAAATTAATTTTTATTTACAAAATATTTAACAATTTTAATTTTAATTCAGAATTATTATGTTATTCCTGTATCGACTGTTTTAAGTCTTTTGATTTCAATGAAAATTAAACCTTTGGTCAATACAACCTTGACCCGCATTTTCCTAACAAAAAGTAGTGAATTAAAAAAAAAACAAAAAAAACAATCATTGGCATTTTATATAAATTTCAAAAATGTAGATTTTAAAAATGATTTCAAAGCTAATATTCAGTACAACTTATGTATATTTTTCAAGCATAAGTTTTACTTGAAAATTGTTTTTTTTTTATGAATTCTACTTCGCTTGAATTTAAGTTAAAGTTTTTATTAATGATTGTATCAAATATATATTTTATTTAGGTTTTTACTCAAGCAATATAAAAATGTTTGTATTTTGTGTTTATTTGTTGCGATTTCCAATAGACCTAGAAATACTGTCAAGACTTAAAATTTGTCATGAATAAATCAATTATAAATAAATATATATAACTCAAACTGAAGTTTTCAGATGAATTATAAATTGCCTATTTTTCTATTTTGAATTATTTTTTTCTTATCTAATATTTGGAAAATGCATACAATTAAGCTGACAATTAGATAGTATGTTTAACTAACTAGAGCATTTGTGTGTGGATACTGTTGAGTTTTTGTCGCTAAAATAGCATCGGTAAACTATGCAAGCTTTGAGCCACTTGAAAGCATTTAATCTTCATAGTTGCTAACGCAGCAGGTGGTGCTGAGCTGCTTTAACACTTGATTAGTTGTGACACACACACACACTGGCAATCAAGGGCGCACAGCTTACTAGCGCCAGCCCCCCGCCCCCAACCCACATCCTCCGTCATCCTTGGCTTGTCAGGACGCAGGACTCAGGACTCAGCATCAACTCAAACGCTGATGGCAATGCACGAATGCAACGCACTTCGACGACCTTTCATTATCTCTGTGCCCAGGCATGTCAGCCCCCAACCCCAACCCCCACCCCCCACCCCCTCTGCATTTTCCGACTCCCTTGGGTGCTTTTCCTCAAGTTTATTGTTGTTTGCTGCCTTTGTCAACTTGCATTGTTGTTGTTGTTGTCAGCCTCGGCAACAACAACGACAGCAAAACTCTTCAATTTCTTTCTATATTTTTTTTTGTTCCGCCATATATATTTTTTGCTTTTTTCAAATTGCGTGAGCTAGTCGGCGTCGACGGCAGTGCCAGGATCAAAGGCGCTTTGCGTGCATCTAAGTTTTCGCGAGTCCTTCCTCCAAGCCCCGCCCCCTTTCCACCCGCCTCCTGCCTCCTGCCTCCTGCCCCCTGCCCCTCGGGGTGCGGGCGAGAAGTGCGTTTTTGAGTGCACTTCAGCAAAAAGAAACGCAATGCAAACAAAAGCATAAAAGTAATAAAAAACATACACAAGCGTGATTTAGTCGTGAGTAGCCGACTAGTAGATACCCTGCTATTAGTTTTACCATAGTAGTTATTCAGTTTTTCTTTTTTCTATCACAAAAAAAAAATTAAGTAAATTAACTCGTAAATTAACTTAACGTAAATAGCTTCGATTCCAATATTTTAAAGTACATAAAGATAAGGCATTCATCAATCTGAAATTTGTTCAAGTGTAGCCAAGTTATCATAAGCGCTTAAATAATTTTGCCATTTGGATGCTTTTACAGTTTAAGCGACTTTTTCAATTTTTAGGAAATACTTTCAAGCTTAAAATTTGTCTGCTTATATGTAAATCTACATAGGGCAAAGAAAAACAACTTTAAAATCATTTTATTTCATTTAATTTGTACTCAAATTATATATATAAATATTTTTAATTAAAAACAAAACTTATTAATATGATAAGTATATAATTTACCGAAATATTATTTTCAATATATGTCACGATTAAATTATTTAGTTGACTTTTAAATTTGAAATAAAAATATGATGAATAATTAATTTGTGGTGAAAAAAAACTATTGTTTAAACTATTTAGTAAGTTCAAGTTATATAAATTAAATTTAATATGCCACACCTAAAAAAACAATCATCCAGAAAAGTATTTAGATTGATACAATGTGTAGTTATTTTTTTTAATATTAACTTTTTAGCTTTAGACAGATAAATCTATTCATGATCAGCTGATTTCTTTTGCATCTTATACTCAGTAAAAAAATACCCCGAAAATTAGAATATTTCTTGGTATAAAAGGGCTTTTGTTGTACAAAAAAAAAGAAAGAAGTTTGCTTAAAAGTGTAAAATGTATGCTTAATTTTAGTCTAATTTGACAATGGCAAATTTTCAAATAAATACAAATAAGTAAAAAAAAAAAAATGAAAACCAAATAAACAATATACAATAAATAAAAATATTCGAATTATAGTACATATAAGCAAAGATATTACAAATTACTTCAATATTATGCAACTTTAAACATAAAAACACAATATATCACAATGTTGAAGTAAATTTAAATATAGATAGAAGACATGTCAAATGTATAATTAAATTGTTAATTTAAGTAATAATTGCAATGTTGACTATAGGGTATATTTGTAGCACTAGGATGTTAGATTATCAAATATACAAATGGGAAATGATCATTTTTTTTATTGAGAGCAGATCATTTGAGGGTGTTGCATAACCCTTTCACATAACTACAGGGTATGCAACAAACATACTTCTCTCTCTCTCTCACTCTCTCTGTCTCTCTCTGTCTCTCTCTGTATGCATCTTTGCAAGCAGCACCCGCGCTTTGCTGCTTTTGTCTCAATGCTTTGTAGCTCTTTGTAGTTTCACCGACATGCTCGCTGCGCATTGCCTACTTGTAGGCGCACTAAAATGCGTTTATGCATAATTTTGTAGGGTCTGCTCCTGTTCGGCTGTAGGAGTCCTCAGCGCGACTCGGCTCAACTCGACGCGACTTGGGTGGGTCTGGTCTGGTTTGGTTTGACTTGACTTGACTGGGTGCAAGCCTCGGTTGGGCTTCTAATTGCAGTGCCTGCGACAAAGTTTGCACCATAAATTATTATTAATTATTTGAGGCCACCTCTCTCTCTCTCTCTATCACTCTGTGTGTGTATGGGTGCGTGTGTTCTACATATCGATTGCATTTTGAAAAAAAAAAAAAAAAATAGGAAAAAACGCCCAAGTGGCAGCTGACGATGCCGCCAAATGCGTGCTCAAGTGTTTGTGCGAAAGTAGAAGGCGGCATCAAACGCACACACACACACACACCCACGAACACACACACACACACATAGTATTCACAAGTGACAATGCCCCAAGTGGCGCCCTGTTAAGAGCCTACGCAATACGCCCATCAAACGACTGCTTCTCTCTCAGGGTTCAATGCAGGTCACCAGTGGAAGAAGAAGAATCAGCATTAGCTGAAGCTGAGCACATTAATTAGTTTCTATATATAGTATATTTGCAATTTAGTTGAGCCATCAAATTATTTGCTTACCAAAATCAATAAGAAAAGCAGCTACATTGAGTTTTTTTTTTTTTTGAAGCTTTTGAATTCTTATATTATTGTTAATTTTAATGAGTTTAGTATTAATATATAAATTGCATTAAATACAAACCAAATTGAAATATTTGTATTGATTCTTAAGTCAGCAGTGCTTTTACTACTATTTATACATTTACTACCTTTTATATTTTTATGATTTATAATATTTTTATAACTTATACTATTTTACCATTTGATCACCTATAATATTTATACTATTTACTTTATTTATGCCAGTTACGACTATTTATACTCTTTACACTTATTATATATTATTATACTTTTTATATATATTTGTATATTATTTGTAGTATTTTTCTACTATTTATTTTATTAACACCATATTTACACTCTTTATTTATTTAATTTATTTTTAGTATTTATGCCATTTATACAATTTATAAAAAATTATTAAGCCAAACATAATTATTATAACTATATAAATAGTATAGTTTTCTTCTAAGTTATAAATATAAATATTTCCAACACGAAATATTGTAAATATTTGTATTTTTACACAATATGTTTTATTTTATAAATATCTATTTTTATTATAAAACTAAAAACGAAATATTTCAAACTGACTCAAGCCATAAGCCATTAACTACTTATGTATATCTGGAGTTTTCTTAATGTTCAGTGTTGGAAAACAATGTTGTTGTCTTGATTATCGTGTACTGTGTATTGGCTTGAAGTCAAATTCGTAATTCCTCAGACTCGGCTGCAATTGTACCCCATCAGTTGTCCAACTCACTGACTGACAGAAGGACAGTTTGCTGGCTAGTTGCTTGCTCCACCCCCTCCCCCACTACCCCCCACCCCCCCCCCCACCCCACCCAACTCTTTGGTATGTGTTGCTTTTTAGCGCGTCTGCAATATTTGCATAAATTATTGTACAACAAACAATAATTCTGCCCCCCTTTGCCCCTTTTGGCTGGCCTGCATTTAATTTCCAGAAAATAACGTTGTGAAAAATGCAACAATCATTTGTTCGTTGTTGTTGGCACTTATGACAGCGTATCAGTGACGGAATTCCTGAAAACACATAGGCAAAAAACAACAACAAATATTACAAGACGCAAAATATTTTTTTTTTTTTTTTTTTTTGCAACAACTGCAGCAAGAAGAAGAAGAAGCAGAAGAAGAGGAGCAGGCAACAAAATTGCCGCTCTCAAAAGCCAACGTCAGCGAGCAATGAATATGAAACTGACAATCCAAAACGGAGACCCGAGCCCACAAACTCAAACCCAAACGATACCAACAGCCCCCCTCATCCCCCTCATCCCCCAGCCGGAGCCCATCAGACCCCTTTTGCATTCGAATGCAGAGTGTCAGCAATTCAGGGCGGTCGCTTTTCCAGTGGGCAATAAATATAAACAGATTGGTTCAATAAAATGTAAATGTCAAGTGTAAATGTTTAATGAAACTCAGCCTAAGCAGCAAATTTAGTTATTATTCAGGTTAATTACTGGGAATATTACTAGCAACTTTAATATTAAATGCAACTATTATACATTTGAAACCTAAAATATAGCTAAAACAAATTACTAAAGAATTTGCAGATATATATGTATTCTTATTTAATTTATTTACTAATTACACAACGCTGCATTGCATTTTTATAGTTATATATATTGTATTATGTAGTTATTTATATACTTTTTATATTTTATACATCATTTTTTATATTTTCCTTACAGTCAGACACAGAGAATTCAATTGAAAGTTATCTGAATTAAAGTATGATAAAAAAGAATTTATGTAAAATAAATAATTTTACGATTATTAGCAACTAAAGAATGTTTTTGTTAAAAATATTCTCAGTTTTATTTGTTTCCTCGAAAATTTTCCTTAAATTCATAATTTTTTGTTACATATATGCACAAGTCTTTTATCTACATTGCTTAAAGCATTGGCTACATTTTCTTTTTAAAATTTCGAAAATATTTATAAAAATCGGCAGAAATTTGTCTTTTGATTGTGAAGAATTTTCTTTGAGGAAGCAAATTTTATTCCGTATGTGTCAATATTATTTGCATAGTTTTAATCAGATTTTTCTATATTGTTTAATCATTTCGTATTTTACATAAATTAGACGCATACTTTTTAATTGAGTGTGAAATCAATATACATATATAACAAGAAATGTTTATGTCAACATACAATTGGCAATGATCAAAGTAAACTATAATAGTAATATGTTAAGAACTAATAAATTTATAAATTTTGCAATCATATCAAAGGTCAAATAAAATATTGCAAAAGTTAAATCCAAATAGTATATATATAAAAGCAGCTAGATGCCAAATTTGCTGGGTCAACTTTCTATTTATTTATTTATTTAAAGTGCAGACAGGAAATTAAGTTCACTAACAGATCAATATAATATTTTAATAATTTTTTTAAAATTTTTTAATTCAAATTCAAAGTTAAATGTAAGATTCCAGTTCTTTTGAGATCATTGAAGCTTAGTAGCATACTTAAAAGGTGCTCCTAACTGTAATGCATATGAATATATAGATTAAGTTCTTTCTGTTCGCTTATGTCATCCATAAAAACTTTTGCGCAAGATGCCAACTGCAAATGCAAATGCAAAAAAAACAAACAAATAATATTATTTGTAGCTATCTCATGTGCAAACTGCAATTCCGTGACATGTGCCCTGTTACTCGAGCCTTCTTCTTCTGCATCGTGTTTTTTTTATTTATTTTTTATTTGCTGTTAGGGCAGACTTCTAAAATTTCATAAATTCAACGAATTTGTCGCGCTGCCGTCAACGCTCCAATGCGAAATTCCGTAGTTTCTAATAAACGGCAAGACAGGCAGTTTATCGCTACTGTTGCTGTTGTTGTTGCTGTTGTTGCTGTTTCTGCGGAAAGCAAGAAGAAGCAGCAGTGGCAGCAGCAGCAGCAGCAGGGGACGCACAGTTGCTGCTAAAAGTTGGTGTGCAGCCCAAGCCCAAGCCCGAATTGAATGCAGATGATGTTGTTGCACATAATTGCATAAATTTATTGTCAACAGCGGTGTCGGTCACGCATGGCAACAACAACAACAACAACAACAACAACAGCAGCAGACCTAACTGATGTCCTTGCTGCAAGCGGCTTGCTTATCATAACCCAGGCGGCACAATCGATAAGAGGGGCCAGAGACAGATAAATATATATATATATATATGTATATACAATACACACAAAAGAAAACGAAATTAAAACGCAAGACGTCGCGACGTCGCATTGTCAAAGCATATAATAAAAGCAACAGCAACAACAGCAACAACAGCAACAGCAACAACATGCCCCATTTCAAGTTGCATTCAACATTCAGCTGCAACGTTGCAACGTCGAGGGTTTTTCGCTCTCGCTCTCTCGAGGTGTCCTGCTGCTGTCTGGCAACATTAAAAAATATGTCGATGGCAATGGCTGCAACTTCAACTGTTGATGCAACAAACACACACACACACACAACACACACACACACACACACAACGAAACAGCTGTGCAGACATTTTAAGCAGCTAGTCATCAGGCTGTCGTCGTTGTCTGCAACAACTCGTGAGTCGCTTTCATGCGGCAGGTGGCAGGTGGCAGGGTACGGGTTGCCGTTATTGTAAGGTGCCACAACAGACAGCGTCTAGTCACACACACACACACACACACACACACATATGCTGTGTGTGTTTGGTATTTACCAAACAACCTTTGTCTCTGCTCTGCTGGCTGTCTCAGCCCTCCGCATTTGTCTGACTGTCTGGCATTGGTTTAACTTAACTCTCTGTCGCCCTGTCGTCTGTGCACCCTGTAGCCCCCCTGTGCCCCCCTGTGCCGCCTCTGCCCCGCCCCACCCTGTCTAACTGTCTGTCTAACTGTCTGGCTAACTGGCTCTTGCTGACTGCCCCAGACTGCATTTTCATTTCATTCGCTTTCCGTTGCCCATCCCTTTGCTAACTTGTTAGCTTGATCGCGTCTTTGACAATATACAGCATATAGTATTGGTAACAACTTAAATACACTAATATAATGTCAGCCTAAATAGATCTTACATTATTCAATAATCTCAGTCTTAGATTGAATTAATTATTATTTGTAATAATATATTTTTCGATTGCTGCTTTTAGTTGATCATTTAATTTTTAAGCATGTACACTTGGAGAAAAACGATGATACATGTGTACTCAAGTGCAGTCGCTGCCTTTTTTTTAAAATATATATTTTAATTTTTATTGTTTTGATCAGCGAGATCGTTTAAAATTAAGCTGAATACGTTTATAAAAGGAGGTAACATTCTGGATTTCAAAATTATAGCTTAAGCACCAAAAATTCCGATATTTAAACTAGTCCGGCATAAAATACTAATTTTAAAGTGTTTTTTGCCTGAAACTTTCCAGAAATTGCGTCCTTAGTTAAAGTCGAACATTCGAAATGAGAATATCATTGTGAATCGAAGATTTTCAATCTTAACTATTTTTGGAGTGCAAAGCTCTCCATTTATTTGTAAAAGCTTTTAACAGCTGGAATTTCGTGTTTTTTGTATTTGTTTTCTGTACTTATACGACTTTGACTTTCATTTAAATAATTGTATTATTATTATTTTATTTTTTTGATGAGATTTTATTCCTTTACTTTAAAGCATCTTTAAGACAAACTGATTATATGGTATACTATTTAGTTGTAAGCTTTCAAACAAAATACAGTTTGAGCTTTTCGACTTAAATCTTTATTCAAACACAAAAAAAACATGTAGATAATATAATTTTAATTAATTAATTCTAAAATGGTCTAAAAAAAAATATAGCCTTCCTCATCTCTAATCTATTAGCCAACAGAAACAAGTGAGAACGTTGCAGTCGGGCGGAGCCGACTGCGTAATACTCTGATACCATTTTAAGAACAGCTGAAAGCAAGTGAACAGAAAATTTTTGCTGGTGTTTGGGTGACCCGAAATCGGCATTCCAAGTTTTTGGGAACGGGAGGGGCATGGTCGATCTTAAGAGGGGGTGACCAGAAGTCTATCCTCCAATTTTGGTGACTCTAGCTCTAAAACTGTGGAAGATATACATTTTCGCGATTTTTGGGGGCGGGAGGGGGCGTGGCCCCAAATTTTTTTACCGATATTTAGAGGGGCTGACCAGAATTCTATCTTCCAAGTTTAATGACTCTAGCTCTGAAACTGTGGAAGATATAAATTTTCGCTATTTTTGGGGGCGGGAGGGGGCGGGGCCCCAAATTTTTTTGCCGATCTTTAGGGGGGCTGACAATAAGTCTATCCTCCAATTTTGGTGACTCTAGCTCTAAAACTGTGGAAGATATACATTTTCGCGATTTTTGGGGCGGGAGGGGGCGTGGCCCCAAATTTTTTTTTACCGATATTTAGAGGGGCTGACCAGAATTATATCTTCCAAGTTTAATGACTCTAGCTCTGAAACTGTGGAAGATATAAATTTTCGCGATTTTTGGGGGCGGGAGGGGCGAGGCCCCAAAATTTTTTGCCGATCTTTAGGGGGGCTGACAATAAGTCTATCCTCCAATTTTGGTGACTCTAGCTCTAAAACTGTGGAAGATATACATTTTCGCGATTTTTGGGGGCGGGAGGGGGCGGGGCCCCAAAATTTTTTGCCGATCTTTAGGGGGGCTGACAATAAGTCTATCCTCCAATTTTGGTGGCCCTAGCTCTTAAACTGTGCGAGATATAGGCTTCCGTGTTTCGTGGGGGCGGGGTGGCTGGGGGGCGTTCTAGTGGGCGTGGCCGGAAAATCCAGGACGCAATCTTTTGGGCTGGTCAGCCCTAGTCTAAATTCCAAATTTGGGGACTCTAGCTTCAAAATTGCGGGAAATATACACGTGTTATCGAATTGTGCATTCATGTATATCGATTTTCGCGATTACGGGGGCGGGAGTGGGCGTGGTCAAAATTTTGTTTCTGTAATCTGTAGAGGGGACGTCACCAGTAATATATATTCCAAATATGGTGACTTTAGCTCTAAAACTGCGGGAGATATAAGCATTTCAAATTAATTTTGGAGGGGGGGCTGGTGGGCGTAATAATGGGCGTGGCCGATTAACCTAGGATCCAATTTTTCGGGAGGTCACCAGCAATATACCTACCAAATTTGATTACTCTAGCTTCAAAATTGTGGGAGTTATTCACGTTTAATCGATTTGTGATTTGAGGTGTATCGACATGTTATCGATTTGCCAGCCTCCCAGTGGGCGTGGCATAAATTTGGAATAAACTTGATCTGAAGCAGATAGCTATAATCATAACGCAAAAGATTTCAAGAGTCTATCTAATATCGTTTCGGAAATACGCGCGTTCATCCAGACAGACAGACGGACAGACGGACAGACGGACAGACGGACAGACGGACAGACGGACAGACGGACGGCCTGACGGACATTCGACAAAACCAATATACTATGAGTACCTTCGGTATCAGAGTATAAAAACCTAGCCAAAAATGTGCTTACAAACAGTTACTCAAAGAAGTATACACATGCTGTTTGAATCGTTTAAGTTAAACAAAAGACAAGTGCTTTAAGGAGATCTGTTTGCCCTGAACTTGAACTTTTGCCCACTGAGTAGTGAGAGAGAGAGAGAGAGAGAGAGAGAAAGAGAAAGAGCGACTTTGAGGCAACCTACTTAAGCAAAAGTTTTTCAATGGCAGCGCAACTTTTCAGATGCCGCTTGTTGCGCTCCTGATAACAACTTGATGCGAGATGCTGATTACAAATAGTGTGCAGCAGGGCGATGACGTCATGCTTAACTTTTTCGGCTGTTGTGGTTGGTTCTTGTTGTTGTTCTGGTTGTTCTTGTTGTTGTAGCGAGCTCATAATTCAGCTGCTGACATTGTCGCTGTGACTTTTCAACGTCATAATTAAGCGTGCCACATGTTGCAGCAAACAGCAAACAGCAAACGGCAGCAGCAACAACAATGCAAAGGCAACACAAAAAACTTTCCATGCATGTGCTCTGTGTGTGTGTGTGCTCTGTGTGTGTGTGTGTGTGTGTGTGTGTGTGTGTGTGTGTGTGTGTGTCTCCGACTGCACTTGTGTTGCAGGGGCACTTGAGGCAGCCGCAGACAGTTGCCAGACTTTTTGAGACAGCGACAGACAGACAACAAACAACAACAACAACAACAATGCCAATGTCAAAGTCAGTTGTTGTTGTTGTTGTTGTTCTTGTTGTTGCTCGCCAACGAAACAAAACAACAAAAATTTGCGCTAGGTAATTAAAATAGTGAAAGTTTTGCGTCAAAATTGTTCGCCGGGCTTTTTGGCTGCAGCTCTTCGTACACCCACACAGCCACACCCCCTGCGCCCACTTTTCGCTCTCCCTCTCTCTCGCTCTATCTCGCAGCATTTGCCATAGCCTACATTTGTGCTTTGTTGTTGTGTTGTGTCGTCATTTCTCTGTGTAGTTTGCAAAAAGTTTGTTCTGCTTTTGTTTGGCGTCAACTTTGCGATTGCAACGTGTTAATGAGCTTTAAAACAAAGTGTGACCAAATATTCCCACAAAATTAAAGCAAGTTCTGCCCATAAATGTTATTAGCAAGCTTAACAAATACTTAATTATAATAAATATGAAATGGTTTGCACATTCGGTACAGTGAACTTACGATATGTTGCTAAATTCATATTTGTTTTTTATTTCAATTAAATAGTTAGTTTGTGGTGTAAAGAATCATGCTTTTCACATAGATTTCAAATCTTGATTTAATAAAATATTATCATATATTCCTTTCACATTCAATTTCATAATTTAAACAAACAATAATTATAATAATAAGAAAAAATATAAACACTTTCAGATTCATATCTTATGTGTACTAATCCAATTTAATAAAAATGTGCTTTTCTTTAAATATAAATTTAAAAAAAAAACCATTTTCCAATAAGCTTACTAATTTTTTTGAATTGCATCTTCTCATTGCAGCATATTCTTCAAAATTCTAAATTTCAACGAAGAAGAAAGCGTGTAAAACTTAAAGAAAAACAACTTACGAAATCTCGGCATATCGATAAGCAACTCAGCAAAACGTTTATCGATAACAAAAACAACAGCAACAACAAGAACAAGAACAACAACAGGAATCAACACGCTACAACTCTGGCAGCGCTCTCTGGCTATTAAAACCAACTCTCTCACACACACACACACACACACACAACAACAACAACAACAACAACAACACACACACACATGCACCCACTCTTGAAAGCAAACTTGACGAAACATTTGCAACCAACTGGACCAATTACATTTTTATCGACAACAACATAAAAATTACAATTTAACAAATATAAAAACAAACAACACGAAGAAGCAGCATATAAAATGATTACAAATTGAACAATTTCAATTTTGGGCAACAACTCTTTCGAGCTCGCACAAACAAAAATAAAAAACCAAAACAAAACAAAACAACTAAAGAAACATTAAAATTACGGTTATTTTTCGGACAGCAGTGTTGTACAACGCTTTTAGCAACAATTTTTCGGTGTGCAAAAAGTGCAAACTAAAGCAAAATCAAGGCGAATACGTAACAAATTAGAAATCAACAACAACTACAATTACTGCAGTGACAACAACAACAACAACAGCAACAACAACAACATCAAGAGCAAACGCAGCAACAGCAACAACACCAACAACGACAAAGACGGCCCAACAACAACAACAGCAACAACAACAAAACCAAATCAATTGAAAATTGAAACTTATGGATTGCTGGACGGTAACGCCCGACTGGCGAGTGTTTTAGTTTAAGGTAAGTTTTCCATTTCCACTCATTTTCTAGCATTTTAAGCATATTGCCAAATTTGAAATAGATTTTTGGTACTTTTTATTGTTAAACATCCAATTATTAAGAAAGATAGGCAAATGATTATTGAATTCTTCAATGAATCTTAAACGAACCAACATTGAACTTGTTTTCAAATAGTATTGAATGCATACATTAATTGCTTCAAACATTTTCGAAAAAAGCTAATAAATAAAGTATAGCTAAAACGCAACATTTTAAAAAATTCCCTTTCCATCAAAAATTAATGCCATTGTAATATTTTGAAAGAGAGATTTCGCAATACTAATATAAGTGAAACAATTATTAGAAACTAATTCTACACTCAACAAGAACAAAAATAGAACTCTTAACTTTTTCTTTTAGAACTTTAAGGTACAACATTTATCGACCGAAATATAAAAAACTACTGAAATTAAGTATAAAATGCTAAAATAAGCGTAAAACATTTTAGAAATTGAGTTCTTAATTTGGAGTAGAATCCAAAAACGATCTTGAAATAAGAATTTCTTACTTAGCCTAACTTTGACAACGTTTGTCTCTCATTTGAGTGCATCTTTTTTTTTTTAGTGTATGATTGGTTTTTGGTCTTTTATTTATATTTACTTGGGACATTTCTTTTTTTTCAATAATTACTCGTTTGTAATGCTAGAATAACGAATATATTGCTCCAGACACAACAACAAATACAAAACAAACAATACAAATTCATAATGGTTGCAAAGCCTTTTTTCGGTGGCAGCTGTAGCTGAAAAAGGGGGCGTGGCTGTGTTAGGGGCAGCTGTCAATCAAAAAGCGCTTGAGCAGCCATGACGGCTGACAGTGTGTGTGTGTGTGTGTGTGTGTGTATTAGTGTTGACTAATTTTGGCCAGTGCAATTAAAGCCGCTACCCACACACACACACACACACACACACACACACGCACACTCGGCTAATTAAAGCAATTTTTGCAATTGGCACAACAACAGCAAAAAACTAAAAATTTCAATTAAAATGGAAACCTTCGCAGAGGCAGGCAATTGTTGTGCACACACACACACACACACACACACATGTGTGTTTTGTATGTATGTATATTGCTGCGATCTTTGCATTCACTTCCCATTGTCAAAAGCAAAGCGCAGATGTCGCTCACTTCCGCTCAGCAACAACAATCGCAGCAAAATTGTTGTCGGCTTAGTTTTTTTTTTTATTTATTTATTTTTTTTTTTTTTGGTTTCTTTCTAAGCCAATTTGTTCTGGCTCTGACCTTGGCCTTGAGCAGCATTTATAAGTATTACTTTTAAAGAAAACTATTAGTTTTTTTTTTAAATATATATTTTTAATATTTATCTTAGTTGTTTTGCCTTTTGTTTAGTTTTTTAAGAAAACTATTAATATATTATTTTTTTCTGATTACTTTACTTGTATTGGGCTTATGTATTTGCTGCGCTTGAGGCTTATACTTATATATTTTTATGTTTTTAAAGAAAATATTAATTTTTGGTGTTAGTTTTTGTCCTAAATTATTTTTACGCTTGAGTTTTTTCTTCTTAATTTTTTTTGCATTTATTTGACATATGTGTTTCTTATTATATTATTCTAACCTTTGAGAAAACTATCAATTTGTGTGTTTATTTTTATAATTATAATTTTTTTTTATTTTATTTATTTATTTTCACCTGTTTTGCGTTTATTTGCTTGCTGCGCTTGGTTTTCTCTCGCTCAGCGGTTCCCAGGGCCCCAAATGCGTTGGCTCATTAATAAAACGTTAGCACCGTTAAATTGCTGGCTGCAAAAATTAACGCCTAATTGATGAAATGGCAAAAGCCAAAAGACAGAAAGAAAACTCAGCGAATAGCTGCAGAGAAAAGCAATGGCAAACAAACTAAAAAAAAAAGGTTATTTCTATTGATTGAAAAGCATGGCAAAGTGACTGCAATGACTGCAGCTTCCAACGTTAGCAACAACAACAACAACACTAACACTAACAACAACACTAACACTAACAACAACAATTGCAGTTTGCTTATGTGCAATTTATGCGCAGCGTGACAAATCAATTTTACTTTAGTCATTTTGAGAGAGTTTGCTGCTGCTGCGTTTGTTTTCTTGACAGCGAATTGTTGCATGATCGTTCGCTGGGGAGTGCCACACTCAGAGGGGGGCCGGTAGGGGGGGGGGGATGGTATGAGGGGGCAAGAGAGGCGGGGGAGGGGCAGCAGCAAGCAGCGAGTTGGCAGTTTCGCACGCTCGCAAAGAGCGCCGTTATCATCAGCATAAATATGTGACATTTACGAGTAATGGCAAATGACGTTCGTATCGAGCTGAACAACAACAACAGCAGCAACAACAACAACAACAGTGAACAACAAACAACAATAACACTAGCGCAAATAGTTGTCATATTACAGTTGCAGTTGAAAGGTTGCTTATAGGCAATAGGCCTATTGCAACTTTAAGACCAATGACGAAATAAACAACCAAACTATAAAATTAACTCTTATAACTGTTACATATATATGTATATATAACAGTATATATATAACATGAAGGTACTCTTAGCTTTCCCTCATTGTTGCTTATCATCTCAACTTTAGACAATTGCTGCAGCGAGTACTGAAATAAGCTAAAGAACTATTCTGTTTATTTAATTGTCAACTAAAAACAGTGGAAAAGGTTTATCTGCGGCGTGCCGAAGATTTTATACTCTTTTCGAACCTTAAGACAATTTTCACTCTGCCAACTGCAGCACTTTCATTTGCTGTAAAAACCGCGATAGCTTTGAAAACATGGGATTTATGGGCAAAACCGACTTCAAGTTGTATGGCAGCTATAAGATATAGTGAACCGATCCGGCCGGTTCCGACCAATGTGCTGTCCCTTTGAATAATAAGCCTCTATGCAAAGTTTGATCGCGATAGCTCAAAAACTGAGGGACTAGTTTGCATACATACAGACAGACAGGCAGACGGACATGGCTAGATCAATTTGTTTCGTCATTCTAAGCATACTGGCAGTATTTTTAGGGGTCTCCGACGCTTCCTTCTATGCGTTACAAACTTCAGCACAAACTTAATACACTATTTTCTTCGAAAAGACAGATGAAAAAAAATTAAAATTAAAAATAACATACATAAATTTCAAATTATTAAATGTAGTGTAAGGAATATACATATACATATATATATATATTTACATATATATAACTAAAAGAAAATACTATAGATTTCAATTATATATAACAATTTATGATTGATTGTTGCTGAATGCAAATTTTGTGCCGGCCAAAACCTAAAATTCTAGACCAATGAAAAAAAAACACCACATGCAAGATAGTTTTTTATGTAAGCCCAAGAAATCCACTAAGAACTTAATTTGTAAACGAAAACAGCTTATGACTATCAATCCTTAAAGGTTCTTCCTCAAGGCTGATATCATTTAGCTTTAAATTGTTGCAATTAGAAAACTATTGTAAATTGTCAACGCCAGCAAACAATAAACTTGTAATCTTTAAGAGTATTGGATAAAGGAAACCTAGCTTATAAATTATTTCTGGCAGCTTTATTTCACTTCTCATGAACGCTCATATGCGATTATATTGCTCAAATGGCAGGGATAAATTTGAATGTTGCCTAATGATTATTTGATCATCTTTGATGGAAACTTTTAAGCTTGTTTAAAGTGACTTCAAACAAATAAAATTGTAGTTTAAGGGAAAACCCTTTGCACAGATATATTACAGATATTAGTAAACCATGATGTATTGCATTTCAAAACTTATAATTCGATATACAAATATAAACTGTAATATAAGCTAAATATGTTTGACTTTAACTAATAGCTTTTGGTTTTGAGCAAACTTCGTCTGTCTGTCTGTGTAAACGCAAGTTTTTTCGATGCTATTGAAGTTAGAGACCTAAAACTTGGATTGTTATATATGTAGTCATCTTCTTTAGACAAAGTACTAAGATTTGTATGCCACGCCCACTGGGAGGCTGGCAAATCGATAACATGTCGATACAGTCCAAATCTTAAATCGATAAAACGTGAATATTATTCTCAATTAGAAAGCGGAAGTCATCGAATTTGGTAGACAGATTGCTGGTGACCTGCCCGAACAGTTGGATTCTAGGTTTCCCCGCCACGCCCCCTAGAACGCCCACTTGCCCCCGTTAATCGACATGGAAAATGCTAATATCTCGCACAGTCTTAGAGCTAAAGTCACCATATTTTGTATATATATATATAGATATTACTGCTAATCTACGCCACAGATATCGAGCACGAAAATCGATATACCTGAAAGCACAAATCGATAACATGTGACACCAGAGTCGCTAGTTAATTTCAGTTTCAGTAGCTCTCGTCTGTGCGGCTCGGAGTCTTGAGGCTCGACAATCTTGAATGCAAGTGGGCAACCATTGTGCCCCAATCGCCTCAAAGTGCGGCTGAATGAAATCAAAGTGCCCCCAGGCACGTTTCGCTTTACAAAAGAAGTGCATTTTATGTTGTTGTCGTTGTTGTTGCTTTATGAAATATATGTACGTAATTGCCGCTAATCATTTGGCGTGTGAGCTGCGTGCCATTGTTGTTATGAAAGGTGGCGCCTCACGCGTACAGCTCAGTCAGTGTAGCCCCAACCCCACCCTAGCCCCACCGCAGCCCCCACTTGCACACAGCTGAGCACGCGTTTTCGATTAAGAAATCATAATATTATACACACTAAGCAAATACCATTAAAGACAATTAAATAAGTACACTATGCGTAATTGTTGCACTGAATGCGCAAGCGAATTGATTCAATGAATGAATGAATGAATGAATGTTGATTCAGAACAGTTCAGTTCAGATCCGATCAGATCGAGTGCTGAATGATTGAAAGCTTCTTATACGATTCTAAATAGCTATTGTGATTAATAAGTAAATGGGGCTTGCCAAATACTTTCGGAAAAGCTGCAAATTTTCATAAGTTCAGATGCTAAAGCATAAGCAAAAATAAACTCGTTTTTTTTATATTTAATATTAATGTTTAGCACTAAAGTAAGTGAATTCGTATATTTTCAAAGCCATGTCTATCTGAAGTCCTGCAAAGTAGTTTTAATATCCTCATTTATTGTAAAATTTAACTGAAAATTCGAGAAATTAAAATGTAAAATTAATCTACAGCACAAAAACAAAACACAAAAATCATCTCGGAATTTAAAATGGCTTCAGTTTTGACTATGTAATGAAAATTGATAGTCCTGTAAGGACATTCTGGTCATTATCTCTGGAAACGAGTGTAGAATATACAAATACTCTATGTCGATTGATATCGCTTTATAACTCTCAGATTCAATCGATAAAATTGCAAATTTCGGAACAGATTTTAACTGCCTTATAGCTTTCTAATGCGATACGATAGTTGATAAATGATCAAATTCAATATCGATTAAAAATGAAATTAGAAGGAGCAGAATAGTACCTTAAGATACTCGATTCAATTGAGCATCGAAAAAAAACTAAAGAGGAACATACAAACAGAAACAAAGTCAAGTTTTAATAATCGATATATGTATAATCGAAGTCAATATCGATAAGTGCTAAAAATATGAATGCAAATTGCAAAATACAAAAAGAGGTTTCAACAAAAAAAAAACAAATAAATAAGAAATAAACAAACTCAATATCGATAAGTTATGCAAAATATCGATAGTAATAATATAAAAAAAAACGTCTGCACTCGTTTAGGTAAATGCCATATAAATATTTATATAAATCGCTGCAGGCCCCAAAGCAGCAGCCCCCACAATAAGCCTCAAGGTTGTGTTTGTCTCGCTGTCGTTCGCTGACAAATGCACAAAATGCATGACCCAAAAGGGGGAGTGGGCGTAGGGGGTGGTGGTGGTGGTGGGGGTGGGGGCGAAGCGCGTGCAAAACGCAAGAAGGAAGTGATTAATAAGCAAAGCGAAAGGCAAACAAAGTGTGTGTGCGAAAGAAAGCAAAGGCTGCAAAAGTTCGCCGGCTGCTTAAGAGACCGCAAAAGAAGAGACGCCAAAATGCAAATGCAACGACACACAGACAGAGACAGCGAGAGAGAGCGAGAGAGAGCGAGAGCGAGAGAGAGTGCAGCGCAAAGAGAGCGTGCGCAGGGGCAAAAATATGGTCACCCTAAAAGCGGCACTTCTGCGTGTGTGTTATCGTGTTCGCATTTGCAACAACAACGATGCAAACTATAACGCAATTACATATATGTATGTATGTATGCCAGCTAGCCAGGCGGGCAACAACAAACCCCAAACCCAACGCCCACCCCACTCCCACCCCCTTGCTAGCACTCACCTACGACTCATTACCCACACAGCAGAGTGCAGCAATACTTTGGCATATTGCCCTCTCGCTCTCGCTCGCGCGCCAGGCAGCTCAAATATTGCCGTAATTGCATTTTGCGTGCATCAATTATTGCGCATTTCTCAGTTGCGCGTTGTTCAATTGCTGTTGTTGTTGTTGCTGTCGATTGTTGTTGTCGATTGTTGTTGTTGCTGTTGCCTTTATCTGGCAGCCGCCTTCTAATTTACACAGCAACAACGACAAATATTGTACAATAATAATGCATAACATTAGCTGAATAACTAAAGGCAACAAAAAACCTATGCGTGTGTGTGTGTGTGTGTGTGTGTGTGCGTGTGTGTGTGTGTATGCACAACAGCAAGAACAACAACAACAACAACAGCCAGGGCTGCATGCGTTATGTTTTGTATGCTAAATAAACGATTTCTAAACATTATCATATATTAATTTGGAAAAAATATGAAAAGTTTGCTATTGGAAATTCATCATTTGCAAATTTAATATTTTTATAAATAATGATATTCAAAACTCGATTTTCTGAGCTATTATTGCTATCCCAATTGTCAGTTCAGTTTTTTTTCTTAAAGAAATTTCCACTAAATGTCAAATTTAAAAAAAATATTTACTTCTAAAAGATGTCAAATTTAGCATTTGCATAACTTGTGTATATCAAAAGCTTAAGCTTAATTTTCGTAATTTTACAATTTTAATGAGTTTTAATTCACTTTAAGTGCAGTTTGCAGTAGAGAAATTATCCAATTAATGTTGTTGTCATTGTCTTAGGGACTTAGTTGTAAGTGCTGCTTTGCAGTTGGGTTGATAGTTTTTGACTACAGTGGAACTTTTCTAACTACAATCTTCAGCTGCCACACTGCGAGTTAGAAAATAATAATAATAATAATATGCTCTTTTCAAACCTTTAGGCAATTTTCACTCTGCCAACTGCACTACTGAAATATTTAATAACGCATATCTTTGCTATTTATGCGTCAATCAATTTGAAATTTTAAACATTAATGAGCTAGGAGGATGTTCAAGTGTACAAGGATATTTAAGGCGATAGCTTTGAAAACATGGGATATATGGCCAAAACCGACTTCGAGTTGTATGGCAGCTATTAGATATAGTCATCCGATTTGACCGGCTCCGATCAATGTGATGTATGTTTGAATAATAAGTATCTGTGCAAAGTTTCAATGTGTTAGCTTTAAAAACATGGGATTTATAGGCAAAACCGACTTCCAGTTGTATGGCAGCTATAAGATATAGTGGTCCGATCTGGCCGATTCCGACCAATGTGCTGTCCCTTTAAATAATAAGTCTCTGTGCAAAGTTTTATCACGATAGCTCAAAAACTGAGGGACTAGTTTGCATACATACAGACAGACAGACAGACAGACAGATGGACATGGCTAGATCAAATTGTTTCGTCATTCTTAGCATACTGGCAGTAATTTTTAGGGATCTCCGACGCTTCCTTCTAAGCATTACAAACTTCAGCATAAACTGAATATACTATTTGCTTCGAAAAGAGTATAAATAATAGTTCAAATCAAATAAAGTATCGACTTTGAAAGTATTGCTCATATTAATGGATGCATCAAATCGATAAAGCTTGAATCTCATGTTTAATACACTAAAATTACACACACACACAATCTTAGAAGTTCATTAAAAAACAGCTATGCCTAATTTTGCGAAATCTTTCTTAATGCATCAGCGCAAAATGCAAAAGTGCCCCAATTGTGTGCGTGTGTGTGTGTGTGAGTGTGTGTGAGTGGGTGTATGCGTTTGTGTTTGTGATTGCTTTTGTTGTGTGTACCACGTTGCGTATGCGTGTTGCGGCTGGGGCTTTTTGCTGAGAAGCGCCGCTTGTCGCTGCGTGACACATTCTGTGGCTGACTTTTCAGCTAATAGCTGGCAACAGCAACAACAACAACTGCAGCTATGTTGACATGCAAGCCGGGCCGATTCTGACCCATTGGCAATTAGCATTTGGATGGAGCTGATGGAGCTGCCAGCCAGGTGCCAATGGCAATTTATCTGATCGCTCCGGCTACAGTTGACGCCCCAAAAAAACAAAAAACAATAATAGAAAAAAACTAACAACAACAACAGTGGACTCTTGCGTGCGGGCACATGTGTGTGTGTGTGTGTGTGTGTGTATAAGTGTGTGTGTGTGTGCAATTGCGGATTAATTATAACCAAGGACTCACTAGATACAAACAAAGATACAAATGTATCTGCACTGCGTGTGTGCGTGTGTGTGTGTGTGTGTGTGTGTGTGTGTGTGTGTGTGTGTGAGTGTGTGTGCAATTTCCGCTGGGCCAGAACAAGGTTAATTCAGTTAGCCACTGTTTGCTGCTGCAATTGTTGCTTATTTTAATTACGCTTAGTTACATAATCAACATTTCAGCTGATGACACACACACACACTCGCACACACACACACATGTGTGTGTGTGTATTTTGAAAAGTAATTTGTCGCTTCTTTTATTTAATTTGGCGCGTTGGGAGAGAAAAAGCTGCTTTGACAACCCGTTGACAGCGAAGCGCTCGCCCAGCAGCTAATTTTATTATACTCTTTTCGAAGAAAATAGTATATTAACTCTGTGCTGAAGTTTGTAACGCATAGAAGGAAGCGTCGGAGAGTTAATCCCAGTATGCTTATAATGACAAGACAAATTTATCTAGCCATGTCCATCTGTCTGTCTGTCTGTCCGCCTGTCTGTCCGTCTGCCTGTCTGTCTGTCTGTCTGTATGTATGCAAACTAGTCCCTCGGTTTTTGAGCTATCGCGATGAAACTTTGCACAGAGACTTATTATTCAAAGGGACATCACATTGCTTGGAACCGGCCGGATCGGACTACTATATCTTATAGCTGCCATACAACTCGAAGTCGGTTTTGGCCATATATACCATGTTTTTGAATCTCTCGCGATGAAACTTTGCACTGATACTTATTATTCAAAGGGACATCACACTGCTTGGAGCCGGCCGGATCGGATCACTATATCTTATGCCATACAACTGGCAATGAATTAAATATTCTTAGAACAAAAAACAAAAAATGTTTCGCGACAAAACGATTTTGTGCAGCATATGAAATTTCAGGCAGAGATGAAAATTGCCTAAAGGTGCGAAAAGAGTATAAAATGTTCGGCACGCCGCAGATAATTCTTCCCCACTTGTTTTATTTGATTCTCTTTTATTTCATTTCCTTTTATTTTAGTTATTTGTTAGTTTTGATGTCAGCTTAGTTTGGCATAAAATTTCTTTGGCTGTTTTATGGCATTTTGTACTTGGCTTGAATCCGGTTCCAAGCAACTTTCTTGCCCCGACTAGAAATTCAGCTAAGCCCGCGAAATAAAATGAAATAAATACATGAAATATAAGGGGCTAACTAGGTGCTTAGATATATTCATATGTACATACGTATCTAAAGCAACAACTACTAAAACAACAACAACAACAACAACAATAACAGCAGCTGGCAATTAGACGCTTCAAATTTCACCAAGCATTGCGAATTTCCCTTGGCCAGAACTTTCGAAAGTTGTGCCCCCTTTTTTTCTGCGAGTGTCTCTGTGTTGCATAAATTTTCGCATAGTTAATAAAGAGCGAGAAATGCGTCGTGTGAAAAATGTTGGGCAGCAACACACATACAAAAGAAACGACCTCGAAACGAAGGCGAAGTCAAAGAAGAATTTGATTAAATTGATTATTATGATTATTAATTGTCTTAGATTGTCAACCTTTTGAGTTGGCACTTTTATCATCTACAGGGTATTCGCTAGTCGAGTCCTTTACCACATCGGGCCTTTGATGCGGGCGGAAAGTTCAATTGTGTTAGTTGACAAATGGAACGTTAGATAAATTATGCATAGCAATTATAAATTAGAGAGAGCAAGGGAGAGAGAAAGAGAGCGAAAGAGAGAGAAAAAGAGAGAGAGAGAAAGAAAGCGAGATGCTTTATTCTTGAAAAGAATGTCAAGAATATCGGATCCTTTTACTTTTACATACATAATATTAATACTCATAACAAATATAGCACAATTAATTATAAAATTAATAATAAAACAAGAACAATTTAAAATAAATAAAAATAGTAGTAGAATTTAAAAAAAATAATAATATTGACAAAAATAATACTCAAACTATTCGGAAAAGCATTTCATAATGCATAATAATAATAATAAAATTTCAAATAAATAACTATAATAATATAATTTTAAATAAATAAAAATTATAGTACAACACATATTAGAAAATGTATTTAAATTCAATAATAATAATAATCAAACTAATAATAAATTATAATAATAATACAATTTAAAATAAATAATAATGTAAAATAAATAATATAAGCTATGAAGTTCAAAGCATTTATAAGTTCAATAATGATCATAAATGCAAAAACTTACGAATAATAATCAATTTTATAGCTTATAAATACGCCAAGAATTCATTTTAATTATGAATACTATTAAATAAAGTGCACAAATCTTTTATACAATTATATACAAAAAAACATAACGATTTCCAGTGCAACGAAAACTTTAATTCATTTAAATGGATTTTAAAGGCAATCTGTGCCTCAATTGATTCATAAATAAAACTTGAGATGGAAAAAAACAAGTGGGGAAAGATTATCTTCGGCGTCCCGAAGATTTTATACTCCTTTCGAACCTATATTCAATTTTCACTCTGCCAACTGCACTACTGAAATTTCATAAGCTGTACAAAATCGATTTGTCGCGTAACATTTTTTCTTAGAATATTTAATTCATTGCCAGTTGTAAAGCAGCTATAAGATATAGTGATCCGATACGGCCGGCTCCAACCAATGTGATGTCTCTTTGAATAATAAGTATCTGTGCAAAGTTTCATCGCGATAGATTTAAAAACATGGGATATATGGCCAAAACCGACTTCGAGTTGTATGGCAGCTATAAGATATAGTGGTCCGATCCGGCCGGCTCCGACCAATGTGCTGCCCCTGGAATAATAATTGTCTGTGCAAAGTTTTATAATGATAGCTTAAAAACTGAGGGACTAGTTTGCATACATACATACAGACAGACAGACAGACAGACATGGCTAGATCAATTTGTTTTGTCATTCTAAGCATACTGGCAGTAACTTTTGGGGGTCTCTGAAGCTTCCTTTTATGCGTTACAAACTTCAGCACAAACTGAATATACTATTTTCTTCGAAAAGAGTATAAGCATCCTAGGACAGAAAGGAATTTAACATTCAACTAAAAATACGAAAACTACTGTAAATACAAAAAGTTGGTAGCTTTAGCTTGTACATTGTTTTTCCTTTTAGCTAATGATATAAACAACAACAATCATTTTGCTTAACAAAATATCACTGGATGTATTTGTCAATATTTCGACTGATATGATATGCATATCGAGTATCAACTACAATCATAGTGTCACACCTTGAAATGCTTGCTCGCAATAGTGCAAATGCCAAATTTTCTCCACTCGCTTATCGCAATCAGAAGCGAACATGAAGAAGCAGAAGGAGAGGAAGCAGAAGAAGAAGAAGCAGAAGAAGCAGTCAACGCTCTGGCAATGCGTATTCCTATTAATTCACTGCGGTAGGCCCAACTATCGAAAAAGAACAGCTGAAGAGCAACAACGAAATTCGCGACGAGAGTCTATTGAACTTTGTGTTACAGCAACAACATTGCCAAAAACAAAATAGTTTTGCGCAAACGCAGAAACAACAACAACAACAACAACAACACGCACAGCATAAAAACCAAAGGCAAAAAAGTTCATTGAACCCGCGGCGCCGAATCTAGCTGCTGCTGTTGTTGTTGTTGTTGTTCTTGCTGCGAAAGATCAACGACACGCACAAAAAATGGTGTACAAGCACAACAACAACAATAGCAAGCCATAGCCACACAATCATAGTCATAGGCCCAACCGCACGCACCAAAAGCCAATGAACTGACGACGTCGCCGTCGCCGTCGCCGTCGCCAGCTAGCAACAAGCAAAAAGTGCGTGAGCAACGCAAGCGAAAAATTCGCGAGATCGCGCACGCATCGCAAAAACAGCAACAACAACAGAACAACACACCAAAATGAGGCCGGGCCGCGCGATAATCAAAAAAAAATGTTGCCAAAAATGTTCGCGCAGAAGAGAGCGCGCGGCGCACTCTTTCGGCTCGCTCGCACACGTACGCACAATTGGCAAACATGCTCGCCTGCGCGCCCGCTCTCTCTGCCGCTCTCTGCCGCTCTCAATATTTTTCAAAGTCAAGTTGAAGAGCAGCGCGCGCGCGTGTATGTGTGTGTGTGTGTGTGATCTTTTGCGAATTCTCTTTGCAATTTGGCAAACGCTGCCGCTGCCGCAGCCGCTGCCGACGTTGACGTTGACGCTGACGTGCACAGCAGCGTGTGTCGCTGCTTACGCAATTGGCATGTTTGACAAACATATGGCCAGCCAGCAAACCCAAAAGCAAAAGCAAAACCAAAAATGAAATAATGAACGTTCGTTTATCAGTTGCGAGCGAGCGAGAGGGCATGAGTGCGTTTGCCTGCACTTGACTTTTGCTGCTCGTTTTAGCTGCTGCTGCTTATTCTTCTACTTCTGGTTTGCATTACATACATACATATGTACATATGTATATGCATGTCGTTTGTTATCTTGCTCTATGTACACATTATATACGTATACATACATACATACATAAGTACATCCGTGCATTCAGCTGCGCCAACGGCACGTACGACATTAGAAGAAGAAGAAGCAGCGCAACTAAAACATATGTATATACATATATATATATATATATACATATACATATCGATTTGTATGTATAAAACTAAGCTGCAAATGCTGTTGAAATGCCAACTAAATCATCAAACATGTCAAACTTCTAACAAACAAATGAACTAACAAAAAATGTCAAATTTGTAGTTGAAGTATATTTAATCCATTTCCATATTTAAGCTTATTCCCTGCTAAAAAACATCTTTACACATTTGTCGCAACTAGCACACCGATTTATTTAAAGTTTGCAATAATTGTTGACCACTTTTCGCAAACATTAGTAAAGTTCTTCTTCGTTTTCTCTTCTGGTTTATTCCAACTTTTATAAATCGCTTACTGATTACAGTTTGTAGCTCTTATACTTATTATGATTATTATATTAAGAATTTTGGAAAAGTCTTTCAATGAAATAATAAACATATATAAACTTAATTTTTTTACTTATGCGAATATTAAGTAAACTCCAAAAACTCTGAAGCTTTTTGCAAATGCAGCTTGAAATAAAGTCAAATTAAATATTGAGCACAGAAAAAATGTGTGTTTATACTCTTTTCGAAGAAAATCCTATATTAAGATACTGCCAGTATGCTAAGAATGAAAAAACAAATTGATCTAGCCATGTCCGCCTGTCTGTCTGTCCGTCTGTCTGTCTGTCTGTCCGTTTGTCTGTCTGTCTGTCTGTATGTATGCAAACTAGTCCCTCAGTATTTGAGCTATCGTGATAAAACTTTGCACAGAGACTTATTATTCAAAGGGACAGCACATTGGTCGAAACCGGCCAGATCAGACCACTATATCTTATAGCTGCCATAGAACTGGAAGTCGGTTTTGCCCATAAATCCCATGTTCTTAAAGGTAACGCATTGAAACTTTGCACTGATACTTATTATTCAAACATACATCACACTGATCGGAGCCGGTTAAATCGGATGACTACATCTTATAGCTGCCATACAACTCGAAGTCGGTTTTGGCCATATATTCGATCTTTTCAAAGCTATCGCCTTAAATATCCGAGTACACTTGAACATCCTTATAACTCATTAATGTTAAAAATTTCAGTAGTGCAAAATTGTCTAATGGTTCGAAAAGAGTATAAAATCTGCCCACTTGTTGCAAATAAGTACAGTGCACGCTCGAAAGAGTGAACAAATTGTTGTGTTGCCTCAGAGTGAACACAGCATTTAAATGTTAAGTTATTCTTTAAAGTAAACATTTTTTTATTTATTAATAATATGTATTCTGTGTTGAAATCTTTTCAAATGATAATTAAATTTAAATCGTTTGCTAATGAAAACAAGCTCAAAGCTTCAGCATGAATATTTCATATGTATGCACATATTGAATATATAATACTCTAACAAAATTCGAAAAATAAACAAAAAGTAAAAATACATAAAAATGCAAAAAAAAAAAAAAATTATTTGCAAATATAAATGGATAATTCGCTAACTTTCGAGAAGTTCACGACAGTAAAAAATATAAATAAGTTTATTAATGCATAACATACGTATGTATTTGCCTATGCCCAATTGTGACTAGTGTATGCCAGTAAAACTAATAATAATAATAATAATAATAGTCATATTTGTTGGCTTTGATTCAAATATCGTTATTCATTGGCTGTGATCTTTTGGCCGCCTGTGATCTTTGGCCAACATTTTAGGCACAAATTTGATGGCCGTTTTAGCAGCTGTCCAAAATGCATTGGGCCCCCACTTTATTACCAATTTTTTTGTACATTTTTTCTTTTTTTCTTACACACACATGTAATTTGTCTGATGTCGAACCTTTTGAACCGCCGGCAAAGCGCCGCAATTAATCAATGCCAATAATGCAGCAGCGAACGATGCGAATTGAGATGCCAAAGACAGAGGGAGAGAGAGAGAGAGAGGGGGGGAGGGGGAGAGAGAGAGAGGGGGAGAGAGAGTGTAGGCAGCTGCTGATATACGACTAGTTTCGCATTTGCGAATACTGAAAGCATATGTTGTTATCTGTATCTGTCAGATACGTAAGTGGGTCACACACACACACACACGCACACGCACACACACGCACACACACGCACGCTGAATTCGCACGCACTCACACGCAACGAGCGGGCGCTGCGTAAATTGCGTATACGCAATGTGTGTCAAGGACAGATATGTGCGAATTTTTGCGCTTGTTGTTGCTGCTTTATGATTTTCAATGCTTAATTTTGCCGGCTGCGCTGCTAAATTTAAATGGCAACAACAACAACAACAACAGCAACGCGCACCTACTGAACTAATTTGCCAGTGTGTGTGTGTGTGTGTGTGTGTGTGTGTGTGTGTGTGTGTGTGTGTGTGTGTGTGTGTGTGTGTGCGTAGATAGCATTGAATTTCAACTGGCTGTGCGACCCGCTAGAAACATTTTTCGCAACTAATTTTGTTGTTGCGCGCTTTTGCTTATTTCAGTTCGCACAACTCACGCCCACGGTCAAGCCAAAGGTCACACACACACACACACACACACACACACACACATGTATACATACCAAGTGCGAAATTTCTCTTTTCGCTTGACAGGCCGCTAAATAAATGGACTTCCAGCTCCAGACAGTGCAAAAAGTGGCCCCAAGTTTATGCTAAATATAAGCGAATCTAATATTAATATTAGCATAAACATTGGGTTATTGCGAAAAAAAGAAGCAAAATGCTAAATATTCAAAACAACAATATTATAGTATCAAGAAAACAACAATATTGAAGTTTATGTCAAAAATGATCGATTATCGATGATTTAATCGCGTTTTTTTTTTAAGTAACAAATATAAAATCAATTATAACTAAACGCACTTTTTTTTAATCTATTTTTTACATTTTATATTTCAAATATTAGTTCTTAATTCTTAATTCAGCTTAAGATTAATTCAAAAAGAGTTTTCTTCTTTTTTTTACCTAAACATATTATTATATTATTAATTTATTATGTTGCCAACTTACATATATTCAAAAAGATATGACTAAAAATTCCCCAAAAAAAAAACTTATGATAATCATTTTTTTTATGTTTATTTTTTACTTAAAAATACTGTATACCCTTATGACATTTATGCTAAAAATATTCTTTATAAATGTTGCCAACTGATCCTAAATCTAAGATCTTCAGAAAGATCTAAAGAAAAATTGAGGTCTTTTTGCATTTTTCAAATAAGTAAACGATGAAATATCATATTTAAAATATAAGCATTATATCATTTTAAACTAGTGATATATGCAGTGTTGTTTGTAATACAATAATTATAAAAACCCAACCAATAATATAAACGAAAAATTAATTTTCTCATTAGTTATTGATCAAATATAGTCCAATCATAAGATAACAAAAAAATATATAATAAGACTATAGTTTAATAATAATAATAGAAAAATATATTAAACTAACTTAGAATAAAAATAACAAAATACTATGGCTTAACATAAGCTAATATAATAATAGAAAAATATATGAAACTAACTTTGAATAAAAATAACAAAATACTATAATAAGGCTATAAAATTGATCTCAAACTAATAATAAGAAAATACAAATGAAATAATTATTTTGTAATAATTTTATATATGTACAAATATTAGTCAATTTGATTTACGCGCTAAACTACAAAGTACATGTGTACATACATACATACATACATACAGACATACATATGTCACTAGCTGTCTCGCTCTCGCTGCTTTGTGTGTCAAATTTCCAATTGGGTCGCACGCATCGCAACTTTAGCTATTTGCGAATTTTTGTTGCTGCTTGTGTTTGTGTTTCTTTTTTGCTTTTTTGTTTTTGCAAACGCGTCGATCGCGGAAACGAAACAAAACGCTGTTGTTGTTGTTGTTGGCGTTGTCGTTGCTGCTGCTGCTCTTAGCTTTGCGTGCGAGTGTTTGTGTGTGTTTGCGTGTGTTTGCGTGCGTTTGCGTGTGTGTGCAAAGCAACGAACGCATTGCGTAATCGGCGCTGCTTTTGCTGCTGCGCCTTTGCAGCTTGACAACACCGAGCAGAGGGCGCTGCTTAAGTTTAGTTAGCGCCTACGTGTGCGTGTGTGTGTGTGTGTGTGTGTGTGTGTGTGTGTGTGTGTGTGTGCTTGTGTGTTTATAAAAGCAGTTAGAAGTCATGCATGTGTGTGTGTGTGCTTTTGTCAGCTGCTTGTTGGCGTCATGCGTAAGCGACTATAAATTTAGCAAGCAGCAAAAGCAGAAGAACAAGACTCACTCGTGGCCCGCTGCCGGCGTCGCTGCCGGCGTCGTGACTTTTCGCTTTTTGTGTACAGTTGTTCATTTCATGCCTGCGTCTTCGTTTTTTTTTTGGTTCTCTTCTTTTCTTTTTCGGCCGCCGACGAACGCGGAATAGAATTCTGCTTTTTTTCGTTTTGCTTGTTTTGTGCCATTATTTTTTGTTGCGCGAAATTAGCAGGCAGCAACAACAACAACAACACAAATCTAACAGCGAATTCTTTATATTTGCCATTTTATTTCGCTGCCTTCGTTTGTTTTTTTTTTTGCGTTTTTTTTTTGTTGTTTTGTTTGTCTTTTATGGCGACGCACAAAAGCGCGTTAAGTTTAGCCTATTGAGAACTACAACAACAACAGCAACAGCTGGCAGGCAGCGTATTTGGGTCAAATGCTCAACTGGCAACTGCGTGCCGATTGGCAAAAAAACCTACAACAACAACAATAACAACAACAACAACAACACACACACACAAAAAAGAAGCGAACAAAATTTAATTTTTTTGCGAATTTTTTTTTTTGCCGATTTCATTTATCTTTTGGCATTGTTGTTGCTGGTTGCTGGTTGTTAGTTGTCTGTGGAACAACAACAACAGCAACAGCTAAAGCAAAAGCAAATGTTTTATTGCCTATGGTGTGCGTTGCTTGAATAACGGTTCATCAACTGCTGGCGAACATCATGGCACAGATACATAAGTACAGCCACACACACACACACACACACACACACACACACACACACATACATATGGCCCAGAAGCTAATAAAGAAATGCCTAAAAAGCGTTTTGCGCTTTGCGCTTTTTCAAACGTTTTTGTTTTGTTTTGTTTTTTTTTCCGTTAAGTTTTTATTTCGGCTACCTGCTCCTGCAATGTTGACGACGAATTGTTGCCTAGCTTTGTATTCGACACATAATCAACTTTGTCGCCAAATCGAGCCAACTCAAAAGCTGTACGCATATCTTTTCAGATCAGGCCATTCAAAATGGCTAAAAAGGGTATTATGGTTTTGTGCAAAAGTATGTAACAGGCATAAGGAAGCATCTCCGACCATATTAAGTATATTTATTCTTGATCAGTATCAACAGCCGAGTCGATCTAGCCATGTCCGTCCGTCTGTCTGTCTGTCTGTATGAACACACAAATATCAGAGACTACAAGAGCTAGAGACTTCATATTTGGAACATAAGTTCTCCTGATCCCGGGACAGATCAAGTTTATTTCATTTGATCGATAACTCGTCGCATTCAAAAGTTATCGATAAATTTCGATTTTAGACTAGCGTTTTTGGGACATAGCTTCAAAGATATAAGAGCTAGAGACTCCAAATTTGGCATGCATAATCTCGAATAGCATACACATGTAACAAATATTTCGCTTTTTGGATACCACCCCCCAATACCCCCAAACTTTTTGAATGTACGACCCTGCAATTTGTTTTGGTCACACATATTATTGACAATTATATATCCCAAAAATTTCAGAAAGATCGGACAATAAACACAGAAGTTATTTGAGATTTAACTTTCCATTGTGTGGGGCTCAGCGAAAAGGCAAGCTAACTGCTTAAACCGCTTGCACTGCTTGCAGCATGTGTGTGTTTGTATGTATGCACACCATTAGGCAAGTATTAATGGAAGTCAGAACTGGGTTCAGGGTATCTCCTAGTCGGGCACTCCCGACTAGAGCACTCTTACTTGTTGTTCAATAAATATGATAATTGATCCTTGAGAAGCATTTCTAATCAGATCATACACAGAAAATAAAAGAAGAACCCTATAGCATATGTACATATGTATATTCTTAAGCCAAAAATCTATTCTAAATCTATTCGTTCGGCTGTGGCTTTAGTTAGTGACTAACTCAAAAAAGAGTACATGAATTTATATAATTTTATAAGTTTCTTAAATTTCTTTTTTTACAAATTATCTTTTGAGATAGTAAGCAAATGCAATGATTCATTTTGAATTTAATAGATATTTGGCTTGTAAGCTATTACAATTATATTCTTAAAACTGAAATCAATTAGTTCTAATCTATATTTATGCTAGATTTAATAAAATTTAAATTTAAAACAATTATTTGGGCAATTTAATGCTTTTTTTTGTAATTTATGATTACAATGATTACAAGCTTAACTGTATTAAACTATGTCAGTACAAAAAGTTTTGATTTATTTAAGATTTTATATTTTAAATATGAACAGTAACAGAGTTTATTATCTAGTGATTTCTATGTGTTAACCATTTAAAAAAGAAAAAAAAAATGGTTTTCTTTGAAAAGATAAAAATATAATTTAGGTAAAATTGTATTCCAAATCAAGAAAGATTTTCATTTCAATTAATAAGATACAAAATGTTCGTAATTAAAGAATAATATCTAACATATTTATATAAAATATGATTTATTCAATTGCGATTAGTTACAATTGCATACTTTTATAACGATAAGAAATTGGCGAAATAAATTCAGATTGAATATATTTTGTTCACATGCAAGACATAAGAAAGGATTTTGTTCATCATCAACAAAATTTCGCCTAAAAATAAACCGATAAATATCGATATTTGAAATCGAAATATTTATAGTAAAAAATGCGTTGCAAAAAAATTCCTGTAAAAAAAACTCAGATGTTTGCAATAAAAGTACTAATTATGTAAAGTTAAGCGTCAATGAATACATACAGATATGTATATATATATATTTATAGCATATATATTTGACACAGGGGGTAGTATTGGTTAACAATAACATTCGAGAACGTGTTACGAGTGTAGAGTGTTGGGAAACATATTTGAGTAATTATTTAGTGTTAGCTATGACTTGAGATATAATTAATATAATTATTATTATTAATTATGGCAGCGGCAAGTAGCATTATCAGGCAATCGTGATTCATGGATCCCGTTATGAGCGGAACGTATTCATGAATCAATTTAAACATTTTACATTAATATCGGTGTGTGCTTGTTGTTGTTTTTGTTGGTGTTGTTGTCTTTTCGATGTTTTTAGCAAAGTGCTTGTGGGGCCGGGTAGCCAAATTTGTGTGCAGTATTTGTTCATCAGTATTTTTTTTGCAGCATTCAGATCTAGGCTTGGTTTGTGTGCTGAGTGTCAGGCAGTCTAGACTTTTGTAACGTGTAAAATTGAGACAATCAAGTGTGCGGTTTTTTTTTCTCTGTGTGCGTGTGTGTGTTGTTTAGTGTGTGTGTGTGTGCTTTTGATGAGGGTGGCATGGAAGCGTGATTTGAAATCACGCTTCGGGCCAAGGTGCTTTTACGACTTCTGCTTGTTTTGTTTACTATTCGAATACTTTCGCCCGATCTCCGTTGGAGACGCCTTCTTCGTCGTCGTCGTCGTCGTCGGCGTCGCCGTCTTCTTCTTGCACTTGCTCTTCAACTTCAGCTGCGGCGCCTGCGACTGCGACTGCAACTTGTTGCCGCCAACGGAGCCGCCACTCAAGCGCTTCTTCAGCGGCGCCGCAGTTGCCGCTGTTGCCGCAGCTGGCGTTGTCGGCGCGACCTTGAGCCGCCCAGTGCGTCCGCCCTTCAGGCTCACCTCGGACAGCATGCGCGTGAGCGAGAGCGAGCATGTGCCCTTCTGCAGCTGCGCCTGCTGCGCCCGCTGCTCCGTCGGCGTCAAGGTGCGCACCCGGCGCAGTGGCAACTTGGGCCGCGGCGACTCCAGGCAGCAGGGCGACGTCTCCGCCAGGTTGTCGTAGCGCGGCTCCTGGGCGCGCAGCCTGGCCTGCATCTTGCTGGGCTTCGCCGGCGGCGCATACGATTCCACGGAGTACTTGCAGCTGCCGCTGGCCCCATTGGCGGCGGCGGGCATCGGGCTGATCTTCCAGCGGCCAGCGCGCTCCATTTGGAAGGCGCGATAGATGAGGTGGCGCGGCACGGGTATCGGCAGTGCGGCATGCATCTCCTGCAAAGGATCGCAAATTAGAGTGGAGCATTCTTTTCAGATCGTAGATCAATGAATGATACTCGATATTGTCATAAGGCTTACTCCTTTCATAGTTCTACTCTCTCAAAGAATGGCTTTTGTTAACACCGAACATTGCAAACTTGCTGACATTGTGTATGTTTCAAATATGATGCGCATTAAGTACAGTGCAAGTTCTCTGAATGCACATTCCCCAGGATGGCGGAGGATATCCGAAAAGTCAAATGTCCTTTGCATGTGTAAGCTATTCGAGATTCTACATACCAAAATTGGTATGACCAAAAAGCACTGGTCTGCATTCCTAGTTGATCGATAACTTTTGAACGGGACGAGTTATCGATACAATGAAATATACTTGATCTGCTACGAGAACTTATATTCCAAATATGAAGTCTCTAGCTCTTATAGTCTCTGATATCTGCGTATTCATACAGACGGACGGACAGAACAAAAAGCACTTTTCTGCATTCTTAAATGATCGATCACTTTTGAACGAGACAGATTATCGATAAAATGAAGAAAAAAACCAGAGTGAACACGAACATAGATGCCAAATATGAGGGCTCGAGTTCGTATAGTCTCTGATGCGGACACACAGACATTGATACTGATCAAGTATATATACTTTCTATGGTCGAAGCTGCCTGTTACATACTTTAGAACAACTTCTTCATTATACTCAGCCACTTTTAATGGGTTTAATGTGTATATAGTGATCCGATCCGGCCGGCTCCAAACAATGTGATGTCTCTTTGAACAATAAGTATCAGTGCATAGCTTCATCGCGATAGATTCAAAAACATACTATATATGGCCAAAACCGACTTCTAATTGTATGGCAGCTATAAGATATAGTGTTCCGATCCGGCCGATTCCGACCAATGTGCTGCACATTTGAATAATAATTGTCTGTGCAAAGTTTCATTGCGATAGCTCAAGAACCGAGGGACTAGTTAGCATACATACAGACAGACAGACAGACGGACATGGCTTGATCAATTTGTATTGTCATTCTAAGCATAGCAAACTGAATATACTATTTTCTTCGAAAAGAGTCCACAAATAAATGCAGTAGTTACTAGGCCGAGTGCCACTCACCGAATTGTAGAGCTGCCTTTGGTCCTTGCCGAGCTTGGTCCAGGCATCGGGGGCCCGTTCCATGGCGTCGTCGATGCTGCAGTTGTGCATGATGCAGAACTCGCGCACATAGTTGTAGAACTGAATGGGCGTGGCGTTCTTGGGCCGGAAGTGGCCCATGGCGGCGATGAGTCCGACTCGCTTCTCTCGCGGCGACTGAGGAGGATGCGTCTTTGGGGTCCTTGGGGTCGTGGCCAGGTTGCGCAACAGCTCCGAATCGTTGGCATACATCCTTGATCCTTGAACGTTGGGGCGTTAATTTGTAATTCACTCACTGCTATAATCAATTTTGTTTACACCGTGGTGCAAGTCGAGAGAGAGACAGATAGAGAGACAGAGACTGAGATAGTTTCTTCACTACTTATTCACTTGCTATACGATTTGCACTTTTTAATAATTTATTCGCCAAATATACTAAAGTCAAAATAAAAACTGAAAACCAAAAAAAAATTGGAATAGAAAAATAAAACTTGTGCTTTCGTCGAGCACCTTTTATAAAATGAACAACTGAGGCAGCTGCCCAAGGCTCTACAATTTCCTCGAATTCAGAGCCTACTTTGATAGGCAAAATTTCGAAAAGCTTAACACCTATGGGTGCCCGACTACCAAATACCCTGTATATAGTCTACGTGAGCAAAAAGTTATCTGTTCTCATCTTTACTCTGGTGGCTTAAGTTTGGATACTCTCTGAGTTGATCTTGATTGGGAATGAAGCTGGGCTTGCAGATGTTTCTTTTTACCTGTTACATTCACTTGCAGCATTTCAAGATACCCCTTGCGCCCAGTCGTAATAAGTACACAGGGTATACAAAATACATTAAAGTGTATAAATGGCATACTATAAAGCTTCTGATACAATATTTTTAATTTGAAAAAGTGTATTTAATAACAATATTTGATTATGTTATCTATATGACATATTAGAAAACAATTGAGCTTTTTCAGCAGCTTCTTTTGCCTTGTTTTTTAAATATGCCCCCAAAGTTTTTATATATTATCAAAATAACATTCAAAATCCAGGTAAACTTATTTCAGCATTTTTACTTCTACAAATTTCAATTAGTTTTGGGTTTCTCTTACATAATAATATTTTAATTAGCTTGAAATTATTTAGAAAATTTAATTTATGTTTGCATGCTAGTTCATGTCTCCAGCAAAGGATAAAGACTAATTAAAGAAATTTATTTAAAGTAAAAAGGTCCGCAATATTGAGATAAATTAGCAAGTCCTTAATAGAATGTAATTTGTTGTCCGAAGTATCGAGTATCATTCAGTTATATCACTATATGTATTTTATCTATATGAATGCTAGAATTAAAGCCATAAAAGATCTGCTGTTTATCACAATTAAACAGTCTCTTTATAAACCATAAGTATTGAGTTAATGCTGAGGGCTGAAAGCAGACATTTCTTATGATAATCTTTATAAATGTGTTGCTATCAAATAAGCGACTTTGCTGCTAGGAACGCTGAAATGAAACACGCTAGTGATCGCTGGAAAAACCCAACTGAAATGCCGGAATGAAACACGCGCTTAATCAATTTCTTTGCCGCAACGCTAACACTCAAAGAGCCAACTTAAATCGTATATATATGTATGTATATATATATCTATATGTCTGCCCACGCTACCCTAACGGACTCTATATCCAAATGCTACCCACTTGACAACTAGTCGCCGGCTTTTGCCGTTTGCCGTTCGCCGTTTGCCGGGTTGTTCACTTCCCGTTCGTTTCACTTCCCGTCCGTTTCACTTCCCGTCCGTTCCACTGCACACACACAAAGCTTTGAGCGCTGCTGACCTTGAGCGACGAACGAATGCGCACCCTTCCCACTGCCCCGCCCCCTCGCCCTCCCCTGCCACTGCGCCTTCTTAGTGCGATAACTCAACAATCTACGCTAAAAGCATACAAATACAAATACATATGTACATATATATATATATATACGTATTTATGTATATGAATAGAACACAAAAAGTTCTAACAAGTTTTGCGCGTGCGCAGCGCGAATGCAGCCGCGTAAAAGTAAATTAAAAATATATGTATATAAATAAAATATAAAAAAAATAGCAACAACAGCAAGAAAGAAAAGCAAAGCAGCAGCATGGATAACAAATGAAATATTGAGTGAAGCGACAACAATAAACATAAAATACACAGCAAAAAACCACAGCAACAGGGTGGCTTAATGCATATATATATACTTATATACTTATATATATAAAGAGCAGAGCTAGTTGAGACTGAATTTACAAACATACACAGATACATATATACAGTGAACGCTCGCTAAAGTCAACTAATGCATGTGATTTGAATAAGAATCAGCAAAAGTGTATCTTCTTTAGCAAGGTATGTTTTGGTTTAACAAATTATTTCCAGATCTTTTATCACTGTTTATTTATTGTTATTTATTTAATATCAATTTATAACAACCGACACACACAAATTAATCAATGAATTATAATACTTCTTACTAGCTATAATAGCATTTTTATCACTGTTTGCTTATTTATTTATTTATTTATTTAGTGTCAACTAATTACTAAATTAATAAAGACGAACAAAATAAAATTGAAAAATATATTGTAATTCAAATGGATTTAAGCTCGGTGTTTTCTTTTATACTTTATGGAATTAAAATAAAAGAAAACATTTTTTTTAGTTTTATATTTTCCACTTTATTGCAAAATATGAAAACAAAATCTAAAATTAAATTTTTTCAAATTTTCAAAGCACAATTTTTAGCAAATAAATTGTTTATTTCATAATAAAGTTTATAAAAATACCCGAACTATAGACTTAAAGAAGGAAAAAAGTGGGAAAAGACCAATTTCTTTGCCAAAATATTGTAATTTTTATTGCTTTTTAAAACAAAGTTATTTTTACACACAATTTATGCTAACAAAAATCTTAAAGGCTCAGACAAGTTTTTTGAACAGTCTTTGTATGAAAAGCTTTTTAGAGAATATCATCAGTTATATGGTCATAGGGAGTATGCTCAAACATTTATGCAAATATAATAAACATTTCATAAGATTTAACCTAAATTCACTATTATTTCAAATGATTTGAACGTAATACATAATATGAATGAAATATAAATTATGTTAAATTTAAGGAATTATGTCACTTTTTGAATAGTTCACGCCTTGGAAAGTTCACACAACCGAGTGTTCACTGTATATGCATGTGTACACTATAGCCATACTAATGCAGTAAGCGGCGCTCACTTTTTGGAGTTTCGTCATCAATGCGAAACGAAACGAAACGAAATCAAAACCAAAACCAAAAACCAAACGAAGCAAGATTCAATGTCAGTGTCAGAAATATTTTTGTATGATTTTTTTCTATTTTTGTTTTTTGCATTTAAGCCAAGAGGCAGGAAGGCCAATAGTTGTTGGGCAGTCAAAATCGTTGTTGGCAACAGCAGCAACAACAATCATAGCAATAGCAAGATGCATTAGCTTTCAAAGTACATTAGTCATTGTTTCTATATTCATATATATGTATATTATATATGTATATATAAGCACTCAACTACATACATGTATACATACATATGTATATCTAATGTCTAAAGTTATTCCTATGTGCGTTTTTAATGCCATAGCCAGCAAGTAATTATAGAGAGTTTGTCTATGGCTCTAACGAGATTTAATAGCCGCTACTTGTTAATCACAGTGTCTGCGAAAATATTGTTTATAGACGACAAAAAGTAAAACAAAACAGAAACTGGTTTTTCTTCAGCAAATGCAGCGTTTTATTTGCCAGTCGACAATTATCAATTTATATTATAGTTATAGTTTGTAGTATTATTGGGAAATATCGCTCCTTCAATATCTACTAAGAGTTGCCATCTTACTTTATACTTTATAATCCATATGTTATGTTATTTTTTATTTGTACTATTACATTTGAGGAAAATGCTGGATTTTAGTGAATTCCTTTTGGTTAATTATCATTTTTTAAACAATATTATAAACAGGATTTACCTACTTCTCTCTTTCTGTTTCAGTCAGTTCAACAATTTATGAAATATTAGCGATATTTATTTATTATATAAGTCATTTCAACAAATATTATAAAATAAAATTTTATGATAAATCTTTCTCAAACAATCTTAAAATAATTGATTTTCCGTTTGTACCATTTTGGATGTAAATGTTTTATTATTGTTTAAACTATAACAAGTCTAAAACATGATTTTTTGTTTGGTTTCTAAAATCAATCATAACTTTAAATAAAGCTTCAAGTAGATCAAAAAGGCTGCTGCGAACCTTGAAATCATTTTAGGTGATTGCATAAGGTTTTTTTCGAATTGAAAGTAAAAAGAATTGGCGCAAATAAGACAGGAAACTCGTTAATATAAAATCATATAATTTTTCTTAGTGAGCGCTTCAGATATTAGAATGTTCATTTGTGTTTTTACTTATTTTACTAGCCGAAAATATTACGAATGTTGTTTAATATAAATTATGAAAGCTAACAGAAATGATAACTATTTGGAGCTGAGAACCAATCCAAAATCGAAATGGTTAACATTTTGAGCTGTCTACTGTATTTATTTAGTTTATTTATTGACCAAAATAAGTAAAATTACAAAATACAAAAATACATAAAAATGCTTTAATATAAAATTGAAAAATGTAAATTGAGAATGTAAATGCGCTAAGAATATTTAAATTGAAAAATTGATCAAACTCAAAATAAAAACAAGTGGAGAAGGATTATCTTCGGCGTGCCGAAGATTAAATACTCTTTTCGAACCTTTAAGCAATTTTCACTATTTTTCCGTGACTGCTTATTTAATTCGCAGATATTAATGTCGCATACATATACCCCTACATATAAAATAAAATATATAAAGGTATTCATGTAAACAGGGACGTTTCACTATCCGCAGCTCGTGGACGCGTCCCTTAGCATTCATAAGTGCTACCGAATTGAACAATATACAAGTTTCAGTTTTTCCAAAAATTCAAAACTACATTACATATGTATACTACAATATACATACCAAATTTTGTGCCTGTTGCTCTTACACCTTTCAAGGCTGCTGTCGGAAACTGAATTGTCATAAAACTTAATCTGAACATACGAGAGCTTATATTCAGAATTTGAGATCCATATTTTTTTCGCGTGGCATTGGTTTTGCCAATGAATTTAAATTTTTCTTTTGAATTATTCTTCTATTAAAGCTACTTTATGTATGAAAAAAAAAATTAGAAACAATTTAGGAAATTGAAAATAAATGAATTTGACTACAGCTATTATATATTTGAAAAGAAGAATATGAAAAAATGAAAATAAATGACCAGTCGCCGCTGGTCTTGAACCCAGGACCTCTCGCTCATCAGTTCGCAACTCTACCCCTTACGCCACAAGCCGTTTTGATGATCGCTGACAAAATCCCTTGAAGAGCAGACTGTCAAAAGCTTTCTTGTTTTGCTTTTTACTGCTTACACCAAGCAGTTTTAAAAATCGCTGACAAACTCTATTTATACTGAGCTTTTGTTTTTTCGCGTGGCATTGTTTTTGTTCTAAGCCATTTGAAAGCAAATGAATTTGATTACACTTATTATATATTTGAAAAGAAGAATAAGAAAAAATGAAAATAAATGACCAGTCGCCGCTGGTCTTGAACCCAGGACCTCTCGCTCACCAGTTCGCAACCCTACCCCTTACGCCACAAGCCGTTTTGATGATCGCTGACAAAATTGCTTGAAGAGCCGACTGTTACAAATTTCCTTGTTTTGTTTTCCTGCAACCTGCAACTCGCGTTTGTCAGCATTTGTTTTTTCGCGTGGCATTGTTTATACTCTGATACCGAAGGTACTCATAGTATATTGGTTTTGTCGAATGTCCGTCAGGCCGTCCGTCTGTCCGTCTGTCCGTCTGTCCGTCTGTCCGTCTGTCCGTCTGTCCGTCTGTCCGTCTGTCTGTCTGGATGAACGCGCGTATTTCCGAAACGATATTAGATAGACTCTTGAAATCTTTTGCGTTATGATTATAGCTATCTGCTTCAGATCAAGTTTATTCCAAATTTATGCCACGCCCACTGGGAGGCTGGCAAATCGATAACATGTCGATACACCTCAAATCACAAATCGATTAAACGTGAATAACTCCCACAATTTTGAAGCTAGAGTAATCAAATTTGGTAGGTATATTGCTGGTGACCTCCCGAAAAAATTGGATCCTAGGTTAATCGGCCACGCCCATTATAACGCCCACCAGCCCCCCCTCCAAAATTAATTTGAAATGCTTATATCTCCCCCGCAGTTTTAGAGCTAAAGTCACCATATTTGGAATATATATTACTGGTGACGTCCTCTACAGATTACAGAAACAAAATTTCGACCACGCCCACTCCCGCCCCCGTAATCGCGAAAATCGATATACATGAATGCACAATTCGATAACACGTGTATATTTCCCGCAATTTTGAAGCTAGAGTCCCAAAATTTGGAATTTAGACTAGGGCTGACCAGCCCAAAAGATTGCGTCCTGGATTTTCCGGCCACGCCCACTAGAACGCCCCCCAGCCACCCCGCCCCCACGAAACACGGAAGCCTATATATCGCACAGTTTAAGAGCTAGGGCCACCAAAATTGGAGGATAGACTTATTGTCAGCCCCCCAAAGATCGGCAAAAAATTTTGGGGCCCCGCCCCCTCCCGCCCCCAAAAATCGCGAAAATTTATATCTTCCACAGTTTTAGAGCTAGAGTCACCAAAATTGGAGGATAGACTTATTGTCAGCCCCCCTAAAGATCGGCAAAAATTTTTTTGGAGCCCGGCCCCCTCCCGCCCCCAAAAATCGCGAAAATTTATATCTTCCACAGTTTTAGAGCTAGAGTCACCAAAATTGGAGGATAGACTTATTGTCAGCCCCCCTAAAGATCGGCAAAAATTTTTGGGGCCCCGCCCCCTCCCGCCCCCAAAAATCGCGAAAATTTATATCTTCCACAGTTTCAGAGCTAGAGTCATTAAACTTGGAAGATAGAATTCTGGTCAGCCCCTCTAAATATCGGTAAAAAAAAATTTGGGGCCACGCCCCCTCCCGCCCCCAAAAATCGCGAAAATGTATATCTTCCACAGTTTTAGAGCTAGAGTCAAGAAATTTGTAAAATAGACTTCTTGTCACTCCCTCTAAAGATCGGCCAAATTTTTTGGGGCCACGCCCCTTCCCGCCCCCAAAATCGCGAAAGCTTATATCTTCCACAGTTTTAGAGCTAGAGTCACCAAAATTGGTAGATAGACTTCTGGTCACCCCTCTTAAGATCGACCATGCGCCTCCCGTTCCCAAAAACTTGGAATGCCGATTTCGGGTCACCCAAACACCAGCAAAAATTTTCTGTTCACTTGCTTTCAGCTGTTCTTAAAATGGTATCAGAGTATTACGCAGTCGGCTCCGCCCGACTGCAACGTTCTCACTTGTTTTGTTCTAAGCCATTGGAAGCAAATTAATTTGATTACAGTTATATATTTGAAAGGAAGAAAAAGAAAAAAAGTATTAAATTAACAATCAGTCGCCGCCGAGGCTCGAACTTGAACTTGCGAAACCTGCGTTCGTTAGCGCAGCTCTTTACGCCTTACGCCACAAACCGTTTTGATGATCGGTGACAAAATACCTTGAAGAGCAGACTATCAAAAGCTTTCTTGCGCTTGACTTTGTTTGCTCATTATGCACCTGTTTTTTCAAAATATTTAATGACGCATATCTTCGCTGTTTATGACTCAATCGATTTGCGATTTTACCCATTGATGAGTTATAAGGATGTTCAAGTGTACAAGGAAATTGAAATTTAAGGCAATTGCTTTGAAAACATCGGATTTATGGCCAAAACCGACTTTGAGGTGTATGGCAGCTATAAGATATAGTGGTCCGATCCGGCCGGCTCCGACCAATGTGCTGTCCCCTTGAATAATAAGTGTCTGTGCAAAGTTGCATCGCGATAGCTCAAAAACTGAGGGACTATTTTGCATACATACAGACAGACAGACAGACAGACAGACAGACAGACAGACGGACATGGCTAGATCAATTTGTTTTGTTTTTATAAGCATATTGGCAGTAACTTTTGGGGGTCTCAGACGCTTCCTTCTATGCGTTACAAACTTCAGGACAAACTTAATATACTATTTTCTTCGAAAAGAGTATAAAAAGGTGCTGCTTTGAAGTTGGGATAATTATACTCTGATACCGAAGGTACTCATAGTATATTGGTTTTGTCGAATGTCCGTCAGGCCGTCCGTCTGTCCGTCTGTCCGTCTGTCCGTCTGTCCGTCTGTCCGTCTGTCTGTCCTGGATGAACGCGCGTATTTCCGAAACGATATTAGATAGACTCTTGAAATCTTTTGCGTTATGATTATAGCTATCTGCTTCAGATCAAGTTTATTCCAAATTTATGCCACGCCCACTGGGAGGCTGGCAAATCGATAACATGTCGATACACCTCAAATCACAAATCGATTAAACGTGAATAACTCCCACAATTTTGAAGCTAGAGTAATCAAATTTGGTAGGTATATTGCTGGTGACCTCCCGAAAAAATTGGATCCTAGGTTAATCGGCCACGCCCATTATAACGCCCACCAGCCCCCCTCAAAATTAATTTGAAATGCTTATATCTCCCGCAGTTTTAGAGCTAAAGTCACCATATTTGGAATATATATTACTGGTGACGTCCTCTACAGATTACAGAAACAAAATTTCGACCACGCCCACTCCCGCCCCCGTAATCGCGAAAATCGATATACATGAATGCACAATTCGATAACACGTGTATATTTCCCGCAATTGATTGAAGCTAGAGTCCCAAAATTTGGAATTTAGACTAGGGCTGACCAGCCCAAAAGATTGCGTCCTGGATTTTCCGGCCACGCCCACTAGAACGCCCCCCAGCCACCCCGCCCCCACGAAACACGGAAGCCTATATATCGCACAGTTTAAGAGCTAGGGCCACCAAAATTGGAGGATAGACTTATTGTCAGCCCCCCCAAAGATCGGCAAAAAATTTTGGGGCCCCGCCCCCTCCCGCCCCCAAAAATCGCGAAAATTTATATCTTCCACAGTTTTAGAGCTAGAGTCACCAAAATTGGAGGATAGACTTATTGTCAGCCCCCCTAAAGATCGGCAAAAATTTTGGAGCCCGGCCCCTCCCGCCCCCAAAAATCGCGAAAATTTATATCTTCCACAGTTTTAGAGCTAGAGTCACCAAAATTGGAGGATAGACTTATTGTCAGCCCCCCTAAAGATCGGCAAAAAATTTTGGGGCCCCGCCCCTCCCGCCCCCAAAAATCGCGAAAATTTATATCTCCACAGCTTCCACAGTTTCAGAGCTAGAGTCATTAAACTTGGAAGATAGAATTCTGGTCAGCCCCTCTAAATATCGGTAAAAAAAATTTGGGGCCACGCCCCCTCCCGCCCCCAAAAATCGCGAAAATGTATATCTTCCACAGTTTTAGAGCTAGAGTCAAGAAATTTGTAAAATAGACTTCTTGTCACTCCCTCTAAAGATCGGCCAAATTTTTTGGGGCCACGCCCCTTCCCGCCCCCAAAAATCGCGAAAGCTTATATCTTCCACAGTTTTAGAGCTAGAGTCACCAAAATTGGTAGATAGACTTCTGGTCACCCCCTCTTAAGATCGACCATGCCTCCCGTTCCCAAAAACTTGGAATGCCGATTTCGGGTCACCCAAACACCAGCAAAAATTTTCTGTTCACTTGCTTTCAGCTGTTCTTAAAATGGTATCAGAGTATTACGCAGTCGGCTCCGCCCGACTGCAACGTTCTCACTTGTTTTGTTCTAAGCCATTGGAAGCAAATTAATTTGATTACAGTTAAATTTGATTACAGTTATATATTTGAAAGGAAGAAAAAGAAAAAAAGTATTAAATTAACAATCAGTCGCCGCCGAGGCTCGAACTTGAACTTGCGAAACCTGCGTTCGTTAGCGCAGCTCTTTACGCCTTACGCCACAAACCGTTTTGATGATCGGTGACAAAATACCTTGAAGAGCAGACTATCAAAAGCTTTCTTGCGCTTGACTTTGTTTGCTCATATGCACCTGTTTTTTCAAAATATTTAATGACGCATATCTTCGCTGTTTATGACTCAATCGATTTGCGATTTTACCCATTGATGAGTTATAAGGATGTTCAAGTGTACAAGGAAATTTAAGGCAATTGCTTTGAAAACATCGGATTTATGGCCAAAACCGACTTTGAGGTGTATGGCAGCTATAAGATATAGTGGTCCGATCCGGCCGGCTCCGACCAATGTGCTGTCCCCTTGAATAATAAGTGTCTGTGCAAAGTTGCATCGCGATAGCTCAAAAACTGAGGGACTATTTTGCATACATACATTTTGCATACATACAGACAGACAGACAGACAGACAGACAGACAGACAGACGGACATGGCTAGATCAATTTGTTTTGTTTTTATAAGCATATTGGCAGTAACTTTTGGGGGTCTCAGACGCTTCCTTCTATGCGTTACAAACTTCAGGACAAACTTAATATACTATTTTCTTCGAAAAGAGTATAAAAAGGTGCTGCTTTGAAGTTGGGATAATTATACTCTGATACCGAAGGTACTCATAGTATATTGGTTTTGTCGAATGTCCGTCAGGCCGTCCGTCTGTCCGTCTGTCCGTCTGTCCGTCTGTCCGTCTGTCCGTCTGTCTGTCTGGATGAACGCGCGTATTTCCGAAACGATATTAGATAGACTCTTGAAATCTTTTGCGTTATGATTATAGCTATCTGCTTCAGATCAAGTTTATTCCAAATTTATGCCACGCCCACTGGGAGGCTGGCAAATCGATAACATGTCGATACACCTCAAATCACAAATCGATTAAACGTGAATAACTCCCACAATTTTGTCCACAATTTTGAAGCTAGAGTAATCAAATTTGGTAGGTATATTGCTGGTGACCTCCCGAAAAAATTGGATCCTAGGTTAATCGGCCACGCCCATTATAACGCCCACCAGCCCCCCTCCAAAATTAATTTGAAATGCTTATATCTCCCGCAGTTTTAGAGCTAAAGTCACCATATTTGGAATATATATTACTGGTGACGTCCTCTACAGATTACAGAAACAAAATTTCGACCACGCCCACTCCCGCCCCCGTAATCGCGAAAATCGATATACATGAATGCACAATTCGATAACACGTGTATATTTCCCGCAATTTTGAAGCTAGAGTCCCAAAATTTGGAATTTAGACTAGGGCTGACCAGCCCAAAAGATTGCGTCCTGGATTTTCCGGCCACGCCCACTAGAACGCCCCCCAGCCACCCCGCCCCCACGAAACACGGAAGCCTATATATCGCACAGTTTAAGAGCTAGGGCCACCAAAATTGGAGGATAGACTTATTGTCAGCCCCCCAAAGAGCCCCCCAAAGATCGGCAAAAAATTTTGGGGCCCCGCCCCCTCCCGCCCCCAAAAATCGCGAAAATTTATATCTTCCACAGTTTTAGAGCTAGAGTCACCAAAATTGGAGGATAGACTTATTGTCAGCCCCCCTAAAGATCGGCAAAAAATTTTGGAGCCCGGCCCCCTCCCGCCCCCAAAAATCGCGAAAATTTATATCTTCCACAGTTTTAGAGCTAGAGTCACCAAAATTGGAGGATAGACTTATTGTCAGCCCCCCTAAAGATCGGCAAAAAATTTTGGGGCCCCGCCCCCTCCCGCCCCCAAAAATCGCGAAAATTTATATCTTCCACAGTTTCAGAGCTAGAGTCATTAAACTTGGAAGATAGAATTCTGGTCAGCCCCTCTAAATATCGGTAAAAAAAAAATTTGGGGCCACGCCCCCTCCCGCCCCCAAAAATCGCGAAAATGTATATCTTCCACAGTTTTAGAGCTAGAGTCAAGAAATTTGTAAAATAGACTTCTTGTCACTCCCTCTAAAAGATCGGCCAAATTTTTGGGGCCACGCCCCTTCCCGCCCCCAAAAATCGCGAAAGCTTATATCTTCCACAGTTTTAGAGCTAGAGTCACCAAAATTGGTAGATAGACTTCTGGTCACCCCCTCTTAAGATCGACCATGCCCCTCCCGTTCCCAAAAACTTGGAATGCCGATTTCGGGTCACCCAAACACCAGCAAAAATTTTCTGTTCACTTGCTTTCAGCTGTTCTTAAAATGGTATCAGAGTATTACGCAGTCGGCTCCGCCCGACTGCAACGTTCTCACTTGTTTTGATGTTGCATCTATTTGCAATTGCACAGATTCCGCCTGATAAGCAAATCAAAGTGGAGCATGAGAAGTTCACCAGCTATGCGAGAACAATTCCAATTGCAATTCTAATTCTGCAATTTTGCGGCAAAGGGCTCACAGATGCTAAAGTGCTAAATATAACTACAAAATTGAACGTCATTTCTTCAAAGTGGCTGAATTGTTTTTGTTTTTTCAAAAAGAAAAATACATTTTTACGCATTTTATATTTGTATACATAATTATTCAAAAACTTTTAAATCCATAAAAAAGCAAACTAAAAACACTAAAAAAAAAATATGCTAAAATTGTAAATATAATATAATATTGACTATCATTTGTTTCAAAGTGTCTGAATTCATTTTTAAAGCAAAAAAAAAACCTTTGTACAGATTTTTTGTTTAAATAGATTTACTCAACAAATTTTGATTCAATAAAAAAGATAGAAAAAAAAAACAGAAATCGAAAAACCACGAAATTTAAATGCTAGAATTAAAAAAAATATGCAAAAGTTTTTTAAGTAGCTGAAGAGAAAACTTCGTAGAGAAAACTATATTTAATATATATTTTTTAATTATTGTACATATTTATTCCAATATATTTTAAATTTTATAGAAAAGATGAAATTCATAGGGAAAAAATTCAAAATAAAAGAAAAACATTTAAAAAAGTATTTTTCTCCAGGCTTTATTTGATAGAATGCTTTTAGAAAGCAAACAAAAAACATAGTTAAAAACATTGACCAATAATTTTGTTTATATTTTCCAAATTATTTGGATTGAAATCATGAAAAACGATAAGGTTTCTTTGGAAACCTAAAAAGTTGTATTGAATTATATTAATTTTTTTTTTAAATTAATCAACTACTTACCATTAGGTTTAAACGTGCCAAATTCATATGCCAATAAAAACAAGAACAAAGGGGCTAAAACCTAAAAATTTGCGGTATCTATGGCAATGTAGAAAACAAATATCGTTAATATGTATAAAATATATTTATATATTTTTTTAAAATTAAACATACACTTACCATAAGTAGTATTTGTATTTGTGAGGAAATATGGAAAATTCAGCTGTGGATTTTGGTATTTTTTAAAATAAACATTCATGCAAATTGAACTTGTGCTAAAGTGTGATAAGTGTGATATTATGAAATTGAAATCGTTCTGGGGGAATATGAATGGTTTTAGTTGTTAAATTGTATCTTAATTCAAATTCACTTACCCTGTTGCCTGCCATTAATATAGATTGGTGTATTTTTTAAAAGCATAATAGTTGTTATTTCTAAGGGAAAATATAAAATAGCTGGAAATTTTGATTGATTTTGAATTACTTACCGCTTTAATCTATCATTCGCTGAGCTTGTGTCAACTAATATTGTGTTAGATCATTGAGCTCGACAAGTTTTTCGTAATATTCTTGAGCGATTACTGCTAATTCGGCCTTACTCTCATTAATCTCTTCAGTGATGGCTTTGAGACGATTCACCAATAGCTCCTCAGATGCAATCATTTGATCCAAGCGCTTTTGAAACTCTGCCACACGCTTCGCATAATAGTTTTGTAAGCAAATGACACGGCAATGTTTGATCATCAATTGTCTCAGCTGCTCATCAATATACATCATTATTTCCATTACGTCTCCCGAATCCATGGGTCTTATATTTTTAGGAATTTTTTTTATTATTCAAACGATTTTGTACACGTTGTTTACTCTAGACCAGTTGCTGCTCGACTGTTTAACTGTTTCGACTGTTTCTATATTACCCGAATCTTTCCCTTGAAGTTCGTTTCAAAGCCAACTTGATGATACAAATTCAAAAAAAATATATATGTATGTATATATATTTCCTGCAAAGTTATTTGAAATTTTATTTAAAGTGTGTATGTTTTTATATATGTATATTTGTATATATACTCAACAAAAAACAAGTGGGGAATGATTATCTTCGGCGTGCCGAAGATTTTATACTCTTTTCGAACCTATAGGCAATTTTCACTCTGCCAACTGCATCACTGAAATTTCATAAGCTGTACAAAATCGTTTTGTTGCGTAAAATTTATTTTTTTTGTTCTAAGAATATTTAATTCGTTGCCAGTTGTATAGCAGCTATTAGATATAGTGATCCGATCCGGCCGGCTCCAACCAATGTGATGTCTCTTTGAATAATAAGTATCAGTGCAAAGTTTCATCGCGACGGATTAAGAAACATGGGATATATGGCCAAAACCGACTTCGAGTTGTATGGCAGCTATAAGATATAGTGGTCCGATCCGGCCGGCTCCGACCAATGTGCTGTCCCCTAGAATAATAAGTGTCTGTGCAAAGTTTTATCGCGATAGCTCAAAAACTGAGGGACTAGTTTGCATACATACAGACAGACAGACAGACGGACATGGCTAGATCAATTTGTATTGTCATTCTAAGCATACTGGCAGTAACTTTTGGGGTCTCCGACGCTTCCTTCTATGCGTTACAAACTTCAGGACAAACTTAATATACTATTTTCTTCGAAAAGAGTATAACAAGTAAGAGTGCTCTAGTCGGGAGTGCCCGACTACGAGATACCCTGAACCCAGTCCTTACAATCATTCATACTAATCTAAACACACACATGCTGCACTACAAGCAGTACAAGCAGTGCAAGCGGTTAGCTGGCTCTTTCGCTGAGCCCCCACACAATGGAAAGTTAAATCTTAAAAACCTTCTGTGTTTATTGTCCGATCTTATTGAAACTTTTGGGGCAAGCAATTGTCGATAATATGTGTGACCAAACCAAATTGCAAGGTCGTACCTTCAAAAATGGGGGTTAGGGGGGTGGTATCCAAAAAGTGAAATATTTGTTACATGTGTATGCTATTCGGGATTATACATGCCAAATTTGGGGCCTCTAGCTCTTATAACTTTGAAGTTATGTCCCAAAAACTCTAGTCTGAAATCGAAATTTATCGATAACTTTTAAACGGTACGAGTTATCGATAAAATGAAATAAACTTGATCTGTACCGGGATTAGGAGAACTTATGTTCCAAACATGAAGTCTCTAGATCTCTGATATCTGTGTGTTCATACAGACGGTCAGACGGACGGACGGACAGACAGACGGACATGGCTAGATCGACTCGGCTGTTGATACTGATCAATAATATATATGCTTTATATGGTTGGAGATGCTTCCTTATGCCTGTTACATACTTTTGCACAACTTCATTATACCCTTTTTACCCATTTTTAATGGGTTCAGGGTATAACAAATCGGATGGAAAATGCAGAATATATGTCTAAATTAGAGCACTTTTTTTTTAATACTTGACAGCGTCTATTGCAAAGAGCACAAAGTAATCGAAAGGGTTCACACAAGTAAGAGTTAGGGATACAGTTTGGGTCTATAAGAAGTCGTTTTTAACATTTAGTGCGATAACAAGTATATTATAATAGAGCAATTTCTTATATATATATTTTGTTTAGTTCATAAGAATTTGTTAATTTGAAGTATTTCGACTTTTGAGCTGAACTTCTCTACTTTTTATATACATATACGTATATATGTGTGTATTTATTCCAAGTTGTATTCATGATATCAATTCGGAATTTGGAATTGGAAGTTGTTGTTGTTGTTGTTGTGTGTAGAGTTTGTTATTTTACAACTCTTTGTCAGCATATATGGCTGCCAAAACTAAAATGGCAGCCAAAAAACTATGCCTGCCAATCGAGTTGTGTGTGTGTGTGTGTGTGCAAGTGTGTGTGCGTGTGTGTGTGTGTGTGTGTTTTTCTACTTCTTACTGCTAGCCACTTTTGAGTCTCTGTCGCAGCGTTTGTTTGTCTTTGCCGTTGCTGGCAGCGGCGCCTCGACCTAGGCTCGTTTAACCTATGCCATCTCACTTACACACACATGTGCGTGTGTGTGCGTGTGTGTGTGTGTGTGTGTGTGTGTGTGTGTGAACAACCCTTACCGCCGCTGCCTTGCTTTTATGGCTGCCCTTGCGACCACCCTCCTCTCTCTCACTCTCCCTCTCTCCCTCTCTCTCTCTCTCTCACTCACTTAGTCTGCTTCTCGCTCGCTCACTCGAGCATTTAATGCGTTCAGCGAAAGACCCTCGCCTATCTCCCTCTCTCCCTCTCGCGCTCTCTCTCTCTCTCTTGCTCGCACTTGCACTCGCTGTCTCTGTCTCTGTCTTGCATTGTGTGTGTCCAGTTGCCTGCTTGACTTGATATTGAGCTACCCTATACTACACACACAAACACACACACACACACACACACACACGCAGCTCTAGCACACGCCTCTTCTGGCTTTCTAGGCTCTGGCTTGCGTGTTGTATTGCTGTAACCCCCCCCTCGTATTGCCCCATTCCCTCTAGGCCCTGTACCCCTAGCTACACTTACTACCTCAAATATTTGGAATATTTCTACACACGCACACACACACTCGCATGATTATTATTCTTTTTGGGGTTGGACATTTGCTGTTGGGCGGTTTTTGTTGCCAATTGTAGGCGTGTGGCTGCAACTTGTTGTTGTTAGCTGCGTTGCGGCAATAATGCAACGGCCATTGAAGTTGTGCCACACACACACGCACACACACACACAGCACACACACACACAGATACTCAGTGCGAATCGCTGAAGCGTTGTTGACGGCGACAGCTCTTCGTTTTATGTTTCGGCTCTTCGCATTCGTGTGAAAAATATATATGCCCCTGCCCCTGCCACACCTACTGCCACACACACACACACACACACCGCCTGCATTCACCTGCTTCACTTCACATTTTATATTTGTACACTATTTGCATTTGCGCAAGAAAACAACAACAGCAAAAAAAAAGTGCAAAAGTTGACACACACGCAACATGCCAACAACAACAATAACAACCACAATATTATTATAATGGGTACTACCTGCATATATGCATATATATATATATATATATATATATATATATGTGTGTGTGGGCCGCCATTTTGCTGGCCCTTTTGGCCTGGCATTTGCACTTAATGAAATTCTTTTTTAACAATATTTGCTTTTTCACACATTTCATATTTCTGTTCGCATATTTCCCACTCACTCTAACTCACGTTCTTTCTCTCTCTCTCTTTCTCGTTGCAGGTGAGTTTGTGTGCACTGTCGACTGCCTTTATTCATTAATGGATTTCCCATATCGCATCCCACATCGACCCGCTTTTGACTTTTTTGACGTGAGTGCATTAAGAGCGTAAATCAATGTCCATTTTTTGTTTTTTTTTGTCTTAATGAAAATGGAAAATGCCAAATGAAAAATGCGAAATGCGAAATGCATATTCAATTTGCACACATTTTCAATGCAATGCGAATCAATTATATTACTCAAATGTAAGATAATAATAATAACAGTTAATTGTCCAACTAAATACTATATAGCTTACATTATTTGATTTTCTTTTACTCAAATGCGTCTCACAAAGTTTAGTCCAAAGATATTTGAGAACAAGATATCTTTGTATGTAAAAGATTCTGAGGGACAATCATTTTGAAGGTTTCTCATAATATTTCCAGTTTTAATTCTATAAATAATAATATAATATGCCAAGTACATCAAAATTACATAACAACAAGGTTATATATAAGTAGTGAATTAATCTGAGACTGGGCAGCTTAAATAATTACAATAATTACTTAAAATATGCAATTTTGTAGACCGAAATTCATATATGGTAATAGATAGAAAAAGAACCCTTCCAAGTATGATAAATAAATATATAACTGTGAATATTTAACGCCAAATTTATGAGAGCTCTTCATAATAATATTCTTTAATTAATGGATGTGGCCAAAAAACCCCGAAAACTATAATCAAAGTATTACGAATGAAATTTTGAGGAAAAAAGCATACCACTTTACTTTCTTTCATGTTTCATAGACCTATTTTGTTCATCTAAATTACAAATATTTAAAAAAAAAAAAACAAATTCGTGGAAAACAATTAAGAGTGCTCTAGTCGGGAGTGCCCGACTACGAGATACCCTGAACTCAGTCCTTACAATCATTCGTACTACTCTAAACTCACACATGCTGCAGTACAAGCAGTACAAGCAGTGCCAGCGGTTTAAGCAGTTAGCTTGCTCTTTCGCTGAGCCCCACACAATGGAAAGTTAAATCTTAAATAACTTCTGTGTTTATTGTCCGATCATATTGAAATTTTTGGGGCAAACAATTGTCGATAATATGTGTTACCAAACCAAATTGCAAGGTCGTACCTTCAAAAATGGGTTTTTTTAACTTTGGGGGGTTTGGGGGGTGGTATCCAAAAAGTGAAATATTTGTTACATGTGTATGCTATTCGAGATTATACATGTCAAATTAGGGCCTCTAGCTCTTATAACTTGTAAGTTATATCCAAAAAACGCTGGTCTGAAATCGAAATTTATCGATAACTTTGTGAACGGGACGAGCTATCGATAAATTTTAATAAACTTGATCTGTCCCGGGATTAGGAGAACTTATGTTCCAAATATGAAGTCTCTAGCTCTTGTAGTCTCTGATATCTCGGTGTTCATACAGACGGACAGACGGACAGACAGACGGACATGGCTAAATCGACTCGGCTGTTGATACTGATCAATAATATATATACTTTATATGGTCGGAGATGCTTCCTTATGCCTGTTACATACATTTGCACAAAACCATTATACCCTTTTAACCCATTTTTAATGGGTTCAGGGTATAAAAAGAAGAGATAACCAATACAAATACGTAAATCTGCTCGAAACATTATTCTTAAAATTTCAAACACATTAAAAAACTATCATATTATCATCATATAAAACATTCTGGATTTAAAAATCGAACGATGATGTTACTAACTTTTTCAATTGTGTTTAAAATACTGGTTACCAGTGAATTTGGAACGTTCTGAGTTGCCAAAAAGCATTCTTTGAGAATATACAGTTCCCATCATTTCCCAATGACAATATATCAAGTACAATGCCTTCTGGAATATACCCAAAAAAAAACAAAAGTAGAAAACATTCGCGATTTTAAAATCGAACATTATTGTAACACAAATCGGAGCGAAATAAGTGTAAAACCTTTTTAGAAATTTAGTTCTAAGCTGGAGTGCAACATTCGAAATGAGCATTTCGTTGGCATCTATAGAGTTTTTGACCTTGGCTGAACTTTTGACAACATTTCTACTTAGCTTGAGCATAAAATTCTCATTCTCTGTTTCCCTCTTCGTTTCGATTTGGTTTTTGTCAAACAGATTTCGGATGCCTGTCTGTTATTATACACTGTTATTATTGACTTATAAATTGGAAGTGATTATCTGGGGTGACAGCTGAGTACATCGACTTGTAATTAGACTGTTGTCCTGACAGCACCTTTTTAAACTCTTTGTAACCCTTCATTTGGGTCAGCTCTTATTTGAGTCTGCTGCTGAAAAAGCTGCTGTTTCATATATCTGCTGGTTATTGTTCTTTATTTGTTATATATAATTGAAACTATATGGAAGTATTTCAATTTAAAAATTGATCAAACATTGAGCCCCAGAGAGTAAATTTATTTATTTATCAAAATACAGAAAATATGCTGTACAACTACAAAAAAATATTTTTGACATTTATATTTACAAAAAAAATGTAAAATTTGTATAATTTGATGTGCTTAAATTGCAAAAATTAATGCAACATTTGTTGCAAGGAAAAAAACCCAATTAAATTAAAAATAATATAAAAAATCAGCTACAAATGCTAAATTAGAGTTAGACAGAGACGAAAATGAATTTGGAACTCGACAAATTGAATACATTACAAACCAAAAAAATATATGTATGTATATACAAATTAATATGCTTATAAATGGAATTCTCGCATATTCAGCGAACAAACAAAATCAAAGGCAGTTTGATAAGTTTCAGTCAAAGAAAAGGTAAACCATTAGTTTGGTTATAGGAAATAAAAAATAAAAAAAATCAATTAAAGGTAAGGTAACAATAAAAATTTGTTAAAATTTTAAAAATTATGCACCCCAACTAGAAATCCAAAGACAATCAGATAAGGAAATATTTGTAGGAGTATGTCAAAAAGCAAAGCGATTTTGCATCTATCTGTGGCAGTTAGATGTTGGCAGTTGCAGTTGCAGCAAATATTGACTGCAAACTGTTTTTTTTGGCTGTTTATACTCTGAACCCATTAAAAATGGGTAAAAAGGGTAATATGGATTTGTGCAAAAGTATGTAACAGGCATAAGGAAGCATCTCCGACCATATAAAGTATATATATTATTGATCAGTAGCAACAGCCGAGTCGATCTAGCCATGTCCGTCTGTCTGTCCGTCTGTCTGTCTGTATGAACACGCAGATATCAGAGACTACATGAGCTAGAGTCTTCATATTTGGAATATAAGTTCTCGTAGTCCCGGGACAGTAAAAGTTTATTTCATTTTATCGATAACTCGTCCCGTTCAAAAGTTATCGATACATTTCGATTTCAGACCAGTGTTTTATGGCCATAACTTGAAAGTTATAGGAGCTAGAGGCCCCAAATTGGGCATGTATAATCTCGAATATCATACACATATTACAATCCCCCCAAAAGTTAAAAAAACGCATTTTTGAAGTTATGACCTTGCAATTTGGTTTGGTCACACATTTTATAGCCAATGCTATGTTCTTAAAAATTTCAGAAAGATCGGACAATAAACACAGAAGGGTTTTTGAGATTTTACTTTCCATTACATGTATGTAAACACACTGATAGATTAGTATGAATGTTAGGACTGGGTTCAGGGTATCTCCTAGTCGGGCACTCCCGACTAGAGCACTCTTACTTGTTTTGTTTAGTTTTTCTGAAATTAAATTCGATTCACGCAAACGGCAAGTTAATAGCTGAATGGGAAGCAGACACAGAGACAGCGACTGAGACTGAGACAGAGACAGAGACGTGACTGCAGGATGCAAGAGCTGCTTTGAGCGTGGCAAGTGTTGCGCTTTTGGCATTTGCTGTGGCATGCCCCCACATTGCTGCCCCCACAACAACATGTTGCCACAGCCACCCAGCGGCATCATCGTCATCGTCATCATCATCGTCATCGTCTCTGTTGCGCAGGCGCGCACCTACACTTTTGCCCTGAATGCTACTTGGCTGCCTCCTACTGACTCCGACTCCGACTCGGAGTCGACTCCAACTGCTGACTGCCGACTGCCGACTGCTGACTGCTGACTGTGGCAGCAGAGTCGCCGCCAGAGCTGAGATTAACATCACTATGTCATAAAGTTTGCCAGTCAGCTCTGATCCCATAAACTTTTTTTTCTCTTCGCTTCGCTTCTTTTCTTTTTGTGCGTTTGCGCTGAGCTTGTTCTAGGCCAGCGAATCCTCTTAGCTAGGCCAAAGCGTTTGCGACATCAGCATTGTTTTTATAAAAATACTTACCATCAGCCTCTTGAAATACATCTTCTTTTCAATATAAATGTTAATTTGCCAAATGAAGCATATAGAAATAAAACATTAAAAACCATTGCATGACATATAAACAGCTGAAAAACAAGTAAGAGTGCTCTAGTCGGTAGTCCTTACATCCTTACATACAAACACACACTTGCTGCAAGCAGTGCAAGCAGTGGAAGCTTAAGCAACTTCTGTGCTTAGTGTCAGATCTTATTGATATTTTTATTGGGCAGAAAATTGGCAATAAAATGTGTGACCAAACCAAATTGTAAGCTCATACTTTTGGTCAAATATTTATTACATGTGTATGCTATTCGAGATTATTCATAACGAAATTTGGGACGTCTAGCTCTTATAACTTTTGAGTTATGGTCCAAAAACGCAGGTCTGAAATCGTAATTTATCGATAACTTTTGAATGGGACGAGTTATCGATAAAATGAAATGAGCTTGATCTGTCCCGGGACAACAAGAACTTATATTCCAAGCAAGGAAGTCTCTTTTTTTTGCAATCTCTGATACAGGCGGACAGACGGACAAGGCTAGATCGACTCGGCTGTTGAATCTGCTCAAGAATATATATTTATATATATATATATATACTTTTTATGGTCGGAGATGCTTCCTTACCTACAAAACCATTATAAACTTTTTACTCATTTTTAATGGGCTCAGAGCATAATTACTGAGGAACTAAGAACTAGCATAAAAGCCTATAGGATAGGAATAATTGATTATATATTGAATATAATTCTTATTGAGATTGAGTTACATTTACTATTATTATTTATCAGGGTATGCTGTAATCGACTTGCATTTGAAAGATAATTGCTGGGTTCCTGTTGCTGCTGCTGTTGTTGTTGTTGTTGTTGTAGTTGTTGCTGTTGTTGTTGCTATCGTTGCACTTTAGGCTGCTGCACGCAGAGCACGCATTTTCAGCGTGAAATGCAATTTCTGCGCCAAAGGAATTTCAATTGTGTTGGTGTGTGCAAAAGTGCCCAACTCCAACTCCGACTCCGACTCCAACTGCTCAAACAGACTTTGGCTCCAAAACTGACTTGGGCTTCTACAGCAACTCTGGACTCTCGACTCTCGACTATCGCGACTGCAACTGCAACTGCAACTGCATCAATGTGCATCAGTCGTATGTGTGTGTTGTAATTTGGTTAACTGCAGCTGGAAGACAACAAGAAAGACAGAGAGAGAGAGAGAGAGAGTGAGAGGGAGAGAGGTGGAGAGTGAGTGCGCGGCGGACAGGATACTCTGTACGCACATTTATTGAAACTGATTTTATAGGCTAATAGTAGTAGTAGTAAAAATAAAATTTATTATCAGCTTGTTGACCTTCTTGCCTTTAGTATACAGCTAAAATTGTGTTAAAATAAAAACAACCATTTTTTCTATTTTTTACATTTTATTTTCATGTGATATATTTCGATTTGACTTTGCAATTTATTCTCAGGGAAGTTATGTTTGCATTATAATGTGTATGTACATATATCATATCATATATATGCAACATTTCAAGATTTCTCAAACTCTGTATATTATGTTATTGACTCTTGCTCATATGATATAACTGATATGCCAAAAAAAGTCTATACATATTGGTATTTTTTTTTTAAAAGGAAAAGCCATTATAAAAATTGTAAGAACATGATGTGTATATGAGTACTTACAGGGTATATGAGTACTTATATAACCCACTATACTTAATATATATATATATATATATATATATATATATATATATTTCCTCTCAATTTATTCAACATTTAAGTTGTACCCACTTTGGAAAATTATCTTTTTTAAAAAAATAATAATGACCCATTTTTCCAAAAACTTAATCTCTCATATCTCGAGCAAACCTTAACAAAATTTCATTACTTTTCCTCTTAATTTATTTATATTATATTTTATTTTATATTTTATTCTAATATATTATGTTGTATTATATGCTGATCTGAATTAAAAATATGAAATGCTTTATATTTATTTATTTATTGTAGACTAAAAAAACAGTTCTCACAGAAAGTTATTGAAGAGTAAAAACACATCACAATTAATTATCAATGTTATTATTCTTGTGTTTAAATGCAATTCGAAACGCAAAACACAGGTTGAAATTATCCATATAAAGTTGCAAATTTTACTAAATAGAAACTTAAAGTTGAAGTTCGTTTTAGATATAAGTTGAGTTTCCTTTTGCTCTGTTACATAACTGTTGCGTAAGTGCATGCAACCCTTTGACGCATTTGGCTGCTGCTGGGTAGCAAAAAACTCCCGCAACAGCGAGCAGCCGAGTTCGTCAGTTCGTCAGTTCGTCAGTTCGTCAGTTTGTCAGTCAGTCAAACGCACGACGCTCACGCAAATCACGCAACTCGAATTGTCTTCTAGCCAAATGCTGTTACTGTTGTTGTTGTTGTTGTTGTTGTTTTCTTTACTGGCCTCTTCTCTTGCCAATTTCATTTGCCGCCGCATTCCTTTGGGTAGCTGCCACATCTTTCGAGCCGCGTCTTCAGCTGCATCTTTTGGCTTCGACTTCAGCTTCGACTTCAGCTTCTACTTTTCCTTCTTCTCTTGTGATTTTTTCTTTTTTTTTGTTTAATGTTAGTTGAACTTGGAGGCCACTGCAAATTGCACTCTGCACACAATTGCCAGACGTCAAAAATCTATTGTTGTTGTTGTCTGAGAGGCGCGAAGAACAACGAAAACAAAAACAAAAACAACAGAAATGAAAAAAGGTGCTGCTTTGAAGTTGGGATAATTTTGATGTTGCATCTACTATTTGCAATTGCACAGATTCCGCCTGATAAGCAAATCAAAGTGGAGCATGAGAAGGTTTCTTTGGAAACCTAAAAAGTTGTATTGAATTATATTAATTTTTTTTTTAAATTAATCAACTACTTACCATTAGGTTTAAACGTGCCAAATTCATATGCCAATAAAAACAAGAACAAAGGGGCTAAAACCTAAAAATTTGCGGTATCTATGGCAATGTAGAAAACAAATATCGTTAATATGTATAAAATATATTTATATATTTTTTTTAAATTAAACATACACTTACCATAAGTAGTATTTGTATTTGTGAGGAAATATGGAAAATTCAGCTGTGGATTTTGGTATTTTTTAAAATAAACATTCATGCAAATTGAACTTGTGCTAAAGTGTGATAAGTGTGATATTATGAAATTGAAATCGTTCTGGGGGAATATGAATGGTTTTAGTTGTTAAATTGTATCTTAATTCAAATTCACTTACCCGGTTGCCTGCCATTAATATAGATTGGTGTATTTTTTAAAAGCATAATAGTTGTTATTTCTAAGGGAAAATATAAAATAGCTGGAAATTTTGATCGATTTTGAATTACTTACCGCTTTAATCTATCATTCGCTGAGCTTGTGTCAGCTAATATTGTGTTAGATCATTGAGCTCGACAAGTTTTTCGTAATATTCTTGAGCGATTACTGCTAATTCGGCCTTACTCTCATTGATCTCTTCAGTGATGTCTTGGAGACGCTTCACCAATAGCTCCTCAGCTGCAATCAATTGATCCAAGCGCTTTTGTAAGCGAATGACACGGCAATGTTTGATCATCAATTGTCTCAGCTGCTCATCAATATACATCATTATTTCCATTACCTCTCCCGAATCCATGGGTCTTATATTTTTAGGAATTTTTTTTATTATTCAAATGTTTTTTTACTTGTGCACGTTGTTTACTCAAGACCAGTTGCTGCTCGACTGTTTAACTGTTTCGACTGTTTCTATATTACCCGAATCTTTCCCTTGAAGTTCGTTTCGAAGCCAACTTTGATGATACAAATTCAAAAAAAAATATATATGTATGTATATATATTTCCTGCAAAGTTATTTAAAATTTATTTAAAGTGTGTATTTTTTACATATATATATTTGTATATATACTCAACAAAAAAAGAGAAGTATTTCTTCAGCTAAATAGCGAGTCTTGGCTTGAGTTCTCTTTTTTTTCTATACACATTTCTTGGGCTATTGCTTGTTGCACTTACATATCATAAACCTAAACAACTATATATTATGCAAATATTTTAAACCTATTATACTTATTGTAACAAGTATTACTCATTCATTTCTTTCCACTTAATTGTGAATAAGTCTTTCCCATAGCAAATGCAAAACTGTTTCTGCGACTCATTATTAGTTGAAGATTTCTTCAGATCAGCTCGTATTGTTGGATTATTATTTCTTTACGATAAGCGGCGCAAATTTAATTGCTCTAAGAACTGATGTGATATCAAATTAAGTTCACATTTTTTTCAATCTCAGCAGCCTACGATATTAGCTGTTTAGTTTTTTGGAACGTGGCTTTGGCTAGAATCAAATAGTTTCAGTACAGTTCAGAGTTTCCAACTGAACAGAACATTTTTATAAAAAAAAAAATGAAAAAGTTTTGCCTATTTTAATTTCATACAGTATTTTTGTAATTTTCGAAGTATTTTCATATAAATTTGTACGTGTTTCATTATTGTTTTTCGCATCCTAAATTCGCAATGAAGACGGTTCCTTGAGAGGGACCCCACACTAAACAGGACAAGGGTTTTCGGAATGTATGCCAATGGAGCTGTTTTCGTTTACCATTTTGTTATCGTTCGTGGAAGGAAGTTCAAAATAAAACGGAAAGACGCAGACCAAAATGTGTAGAAAAATCCAGAAAAAAATACACGTGAAGAAAGCAACAGAAAATCAATAAAAATGAATAAATGATTTTTGTTGTAGTTTTTTGTTGATTAGATTAAATAGGTTAATTTTCCTTTAAGGTGTATGAAATTCTTGCAAGACTGCATTCAATTTTGTTCTATTGATTTTCAATATATATATATATATATATATATATTTGTTTCGATTTTTTTATTGGGATACAAGAATTAGGTACTTACACTTGGAGAAAAACGCCGTTTTAAATGGAAGCGCAGCGTAGAATTCTGTGAATTTGTTACAAAACTAAAAACGAAAATTCTTAAATCAAGCTTAAATTATATACAAAATATTGAGCTTATTATATATGCATAATATTTGTATATACATTCAATATTTTTGTGTTTATTCATGAATATTGAAGTTACTGAATGATATTAGCGTAATATATATACATATATATATGTGTATATAATATTTGTATATATTTAATATTTTTGTGTACATGCATGAATAATTAGCATACTGAATAATAATGAATAATATTTGTGTATATTTGTATGAAAATTTAATTATTCCAATCAGCGCTTGCAATGCATTTGGAAAAAGAGAAAAAATAAAAATAGCTGGCGTGTGGCAGGCTGCAAAGTGCAACAGTGGCAGCTGGAACGTGCCACACGGGCACGCGCTCAAAAAAAAAAAATATATATATATATACATATACAAATTATGTATTTTTGCTGGCGATCTTATATTTTTTTTATTTTTTTTGTTGCCAGGCCTTTTCTTTGATTCGCGGCAGAGGCAGTTGCCAAATTAACATGTTGTTGTTCGGTGAGCTTGGCTCGCTCGCTGCTTATCTTTATCGACATTTGTTTGCTCTCGTGGCTGCCTCTTCGACTTGCCACAACCACAAGACTGTCGGCCAGGCCAAACAACTTACCAAAAGCAAAAAACATAAAACAGCAACTGGCTGAAGTGAAAAAAGTGCCAACTGCTGTTTGTCTGCTGCCTGTTGTTGTTCTTGGCTACTGCTCCTCTCTCTTTTTTTGTACTGGTGGTCCTGCCACTCGCCCTTTTGTTCTCGACAACTCCTTTTTGACCACAATCAATGCTCAGTTCGCTTCTCTCTCTCTCTCTGTTTTTTTGCTGCTCGCCAGCTGCCTATTGTCTGCAATGTTGCCACTGCCACCGCTGGTTGCAACTCTGAGCTCGGTGTGTGTTGTGTGTGGTCAGTTTTGCGGCTCCGGCGAGTTGATTACTTAATTCTATTGATGACGTTTTGACTGATTGCCTTATGAGCTTTCACTTTTTTGCGCACAATGCCAGTTAATAACTGGACCAGCTTTCATGTTGCTGCCGTTCAAGTTGCGGCTGTCGTTCATTGTTATGAATTATTCATGCAACAAGCACAAGGCGCAAGCAGACACACACTTTTTTTTCTTTTTTTTTTTGTCTTCTGTTTGTTAGTTTGTTGCCTGCACTGGGACTTCATCAACTTCAGCATCGACTTCGACTTCGACTTCACAACTGCAACTGCAACTGCAGCTCAGGCTTCAATTTCTTCTTGGCCACTAAACGCTTCCAATTCCCAACACTGTCCCACAAAATGTGTCTGAGAAACTACAAGATCATACTAATATCATACTTATATATATTTAACAAATAAGACAAAGATTTCATCAAACTTAATTGCTTTAAGTATAAGAACTGATGTTATATCAAATTAGGCTCACATCTTTTTATCAATCTCACAAGCCTGCGATATTTGCTGTCTAGTTTTTTGGAACGTGGCTTTGGCTAGAATCAAATAGTTTCAGTACAGTTCAGAGTTTCCAACTGAACAGAACATTTTTATAAAAAAAAATGAAAAAGTTTTGCCTATATCATACAGTATTTTTGTAACTTTCGAAGTATTTTCATATAAATTTGTACGTGTTTCATAAATGTTTTTCGCATCCAAAATTCGCAATGAAGACGGTTCCTTGAGAGGGACCCCACACTAAACAGGACAAGGGTTTTCGGAATGTATGCCAATGGAGCTGTTTTCGTTTACCGTTTTGTTATCGTTCGTGGAAGGAAGTTCAAAATAACCGGAAAAACGCAGACCAAAAAGTATGGAAAAATCCAGACAAAACATGGGGAAAAATGCAGTACAAAAATCAATAAATACTTTTAAAAAAAAATGATTTTTGTAGTGTTAAGTTTTTGCTTTACTACAAACAGTATTTTAGGTTTATGAAATTGAAAGGCTTAGATTGAATTTATTCATTTTTTTTTATTCTCACTTGGGCATTCTGCTTCGATATCGAAAAGTACAATGCAGATTTACTTAAAATATATAATCACGCATTATTTTCGTTATAATTTTGCCAATTTCTTTTGAATCCACATCGTTTTTGCATGTGGTTTGAGTCTGAGTCTACAAAATGTATTCGGATTTGGAAATTGCACAAACATGCTGGACAGTGTGCTTTTGTTGGATGCCGCATAATGTGTTAACCGCTAGATGACTTTATTAAGACAGCAATCGCCGACAGAGTCGACAGTGTCGTCCAATCAAAATGGACCGCACAACATGATTTAGTGGCGAATTCCTTCACACCTGCCCCATGTCTCTGTCATGTCAATAATGCGCAGCGTGCAGCGTGCAGCGTGCAACACCAACTTACCGACGCTGGCCAACACTGGCCAAACTGATAATGATGTGACAAAACAGCAGTTGGCTGCGGCTGCCTTCGTTTATTTATTATACTCTTTTCGAAGAAAATAGTATATTAAGTTTGTCCTGAAGTTTGTAACGCATAGAAGGAAGCGTCGGAGACCCCCAAAAGTTACTGCCAGTATGCTTAGAATGACAATACAAATTGATCTAGCCATGTCCGTCTGTCTGTCTGTCTGTCTGTCTGTCTGTCTGTCTGTCTGTCTGTCTGTCTGTCTGTCTGTATGTATGCAAACTAGTCCCTCAGTTTTTGAGCTATCGCGATAAAACTTTGCACAGACACTTATTATTCCAGGGGACAGCACATTGGTCGGAGCCGGCCGGATCGGATCACTATATCTTATAGCTGCCATACAACTCGAAGTCGGTTTTAGCCATATATCCCATGTTTTTGAATCTATCGCGATGAAACTTTGCACTGATACTTATTATTCAAAGAGACATCACATTGGTTGGAGCCGGCTGGATCGGATCACTATATCTTATAGCTGCCATACAACTCGAAGTCGGTTTTGGCCATATATCCCATGTTTTCAAAGCTATCGCGAAACAACTTTGCATAGATACTTATTATTCAAAGAAACATCACATTGGTTGAAGCCGGCCGGATCGGATCACTATATCTTATAGATGCTATACAACTGGCAATAAATTAAATAAATTTAGAACTAAAAAAAAAATGTTACGCGACAAAACGATTTTTACAGCTTAAGAAATTTCAGTGGTGCAGTTGGCAGAGTGAAAATTGCCTATAGGTTCGAAAAGAGTATAAAATCTTCGGCACGCCGAAGATAATCCTTCCCCACTTGTTTTCCTTATTTTTATACTCTACTCGATGACAATAGTATATTAATTTTATGCTGAAGCTTGTCATGCATAGCAGTTATCTCCTGGTTGTCAAATAAACAGCGATCTGGCCATGTCTGTCTGTCTGTCTGTTTGTATGTATGCAAACTAGTCACTCAGTTTTTGAGCTATCGCAATGAAACTTGGCACAGAATCCTATTAATCCAAGGGACAGCACATTTGTTAGAACCAACCGGATCAGTCCACTATATCTTATAGCAGCCATATAACTGCAAGTCGGTCTTGGCTATATTTCACATGTGTGTCTGATCTATCACCTTCAATTGCCTTGATCACTTGAATAGCCTTACAACTCATCAATGTTAAGAGTTTTAAAGCGATTGAGTTATAAATAACAATGATAGAAGAAAGAAACTGGAAATCTGCAGTGAAATCTGTCCAAAGATGCGTAAAGAGTATAAGATCTTCGGCATGCCGAATATAATCCTTCCCCCCACTTGTTTTCGCTTCTCTTCGGGCTAACTGGCCCCGAGCAATGCCAATAACGTGGCTAAGACTGAGGAGTCGAGCCTTGTGGCACGTCGTCGCTGTCATTAACGTGATTTTCGCTGCCACTGTTGTTGTTGTGGTTGTTCTGGTTGTTGTTGTTGTTGTTGCCACATTATGCGTTATTACGCGTGCGCGTTGCCTGCTTTTCCCACTCGACTGCAAAATTGCCAGTGTGATATCTTTTGGCGTTACACCAACGTTAAGCTAAAGTGACACTTTGACAGCGATGCGTGATAAACGACAAAGGCCGCAACAAAAAATACCAATGTTGTTGCTGTTGCTGTTGTTGCTGTTGCTGTTGTCAATGCTGTTGCCTGGGAAACGCATTCGCCTAACGGTTGCTGCAATTTGTTGGCCTTTTTGCTTAGCCTAGCTGATATGCTAATTTGTAAGCCGCAAGCTCTGCTTTTGACCAACGGCTGCCGTTAAGCTGCTTAATTTGTTATTTACTCAATTGATAGCATTTAGTTGGCGTTTAACTCTTTTGTCGAATATTAAAAAACTAATAAAAAAAATATATATATATATATATTTAAAATTCCTATTTAAATAGATTTTTTTAATAATAGAAAATTAATTAAAATTCACTGAAAATAAATTATAGTTTTATTATACATTAAATTAAAAACTCAAACAATTATTTCAACAATAAAATTATGGAATTAGGACTGAAGGAGGCAGTTTCTTTTCCATAGCAGATAAGCTCGGATGCCCAACATATTCTGATATATTAGTATAAGTTATAGAACTAGTAGATTTTTTGCGAAATCAAAATAACTTCACATTTTTTCCATCTCAGCAGCCTGCGATATTAGCAGTCTAGTCGCAGACCAAAAAGTATGGACAAATCAAAAAAACAAAAAATAAATAAATGCAAAAATCAAGAAACATTTAAAAAAAAAAATTGTGTTTTTAGTTGCATTTCTTTTCTTTTCGATTTACCGAGTATTTTGAATTACAATTAAATTTATGAAGTTTTTTTTTTTTTGTTTTGGTAGTATATGCCTATAAAATCTGCATAAAATATCAATTTATATGCTCGGCAAAAATATCGCCATTCAGTTAGGTTCTTTTACTTCCTTTTGATTTACTACATATTAAAAATATATATAATTATATAGAATATTTTCAGTGTGATTCTTTTATAGCAATAATTTTTTAAAAGCCTTGATTTTTAAAGTTAAATTAATATTTGAAAGCTTGCATAATTAATACATTATTTATTTGGTGTCATACATGAGCCAAATATTATAAATTGAGGCACCAGTCCCCATATTCGATATCAACCATTTGTTTTCCTCTGTGTACTGGATGCTTATCGATCGGATCGATCGCGTTTAGAACACGCATTTTGATAACAAGTTCAATGTGATCTCGATGCTTGCGATTCAATCGCCAGCTGTGTGTTCCACATTTCTCTCTCTCGCTCTCTCTCTCTGTCGCTCTGTCGCTCTGTCTCTGTCTGTCTCGCTCGCTCGCTCTGGCTAATCTCGACAGCCTGATCTTGACATTCGGTTGTGGCAACAAGCGACTTATCGATCGATGGAAATTTCCTCTTCTACGCTCTCGCTGATTGATGGATCTTGTTAAATGCTATGTTTTTCTCTCTCTCTCTGCCTCTCTCTGTCTCTCTCTTCTTCTATGTACGCTTTTTATATTGTTGTTGATGTTGCTGTTAGTTGATTATGCAACGACAGGATGCGAGTGCGGCTGCAAATGATTTGGGGCGCCCAGGTGTAGAGCCCAATTGCAAAAAAGTAAATCAAACAATGAAACAATTGACAACATTGGAACAACAACAACAACAACAACTACAACAACAATGACGACAACGCTTTCCGTTCACGATAAGCCAATGGGCCAAATAGCAGCAACAACAACAATGAACAACAATTGTTGTGTGTGTGTGTGTGTGTGTGTGTGTGTATGTGTGTGTGTGTGTGCGATACGCGTGTGTGGGCGCAATTTTCCATTGAATTATAATTTTTCATATAACAATTTTTTTTTGCACAGGCATTTGGCTTGTCATAATTTTCATTACATGTTTGTTTTTGTTGTTGTTGTTTGTTGTTGTTGTTTGTTGTTGTTGTTCTTACCGCAGCCCGAGTCCATGGGCTTTGATAAAGATCTCTTTTTTGCAGCTCTGCTCGAGTGCGGGCTGCAACAACAACAACAACAACTGCAACAACAGGAACTTAGTGCAACAGAAAATATTGCAACAATCTGATAAGAATGTTGTGTATTGGCAAAAGCAACAACACAACAGACAACAAGACAGCAGACTGCGACTGCGACTTCGACTGCGGTTTGTGTCTTGACTAGACTACACTGAAAGAATATAGCAACAATCTAATATAGTGCAAATTTATTCTTGAGACAAGCACAAATCCTGTTGACTTAGCATAGTTATTATTAGATTGAGTCGAAACTGTAACTGAAACTCAAAAATCCAAATCCATACAGTTATATCGGTTATTATTATTATTTCCGGTTGTTTTCTTCCAAAAAAAAGATATATATATGTATATACATATTTGTATATAGTAAAAATATATACAAAAGTTTTAATAACCTTTTCAAATAAAGCAAAATTTTCCGTGGTGTTAAAACTGTTTTTTAAAATGATCACAAGTCTTAGGAACCACTAAAAGTTATTATAATATTTGATCACATATAAAAGATCTCATAAATTTGATCAAAAAATACTTATTCCATGCAGTCGAACTTTTCTAATTTAAACCTTCAGTTGAGACACTTCAAATTAGATAAGTTTGACTGTATATTCAAATATAAAATCGTAAGAACATTTTAAATTACAAAATAACAAATTCTCAAAAAATAATATTGAAAACAATTTTGTTTATTTTTTCTATAATATACCAAAAATATACAAAAAAAAATGTTATTTAAAATGTTCTATCATTATATCATTTTATATCATTTTAATAAATATAATTGGACAGTTTTAAAATATTATGCCAAAACTTTACATATAATACATTTTTTTTTTTAAGTTGACTAAAAATTTACTTAAAATTGAAATTAAAGTTAAAGGATTAGAATCGTTAACTAACTTACTAAGAGTTATAGTTAAATATATATTTACTGCTGGTGTCATTGAGACATATATTAGGAACAGACACAACAAACAGCTTAATTAATTCTCAATATTAAAAAAGTACACTTTTTACTCTAAAAAAAAACCATATTTAGAAAGAATTTAACAAAAACAAAACTCAATTTAAGATTGTCGAGCTACATTTGTGGTTTCACAGTCGTTGGTTTTGAAGCAGTTCCAAACGGGAATGCAAAACTCTTGAATCACAGCCAATTTTGGCTCAGTGCAGCGAGCACAACAAACAAATAAGCCCAAACATGCAAGAAAATAAAAGCAAAATAGAAGCCACAGTTGAAGTTGAAGTGCGTTGCCTGTCAAAACAAACAAAACGAGCGACAACAACAGCAACAACAACAACATCGAATAGCGTACAGCGAACAGCGAACAGCGAACAAGCGACAACAACTGTGGCAACTCTTGTGGCATAACTCTCTTGTGGCAGTTGCAACTGCCCACCCACGCAGCAGCCGCAGCAGCAGCAGCAGAATTGACGAATTGTGGCAGTCGACGCAGTGGCGCAAATCGGGAACGCCAATGACATTATAATATGTCAATTTTTATGCCGCTTGGCAGGCGCGTGTTACAAAATGTCAAAAAACGCAGCGGCACAACTCAGCCAAACAACAACAGACAACAAAAACAGACAACAACAGACAACAACAGACAACAACGACAACTCTATTGTGCGCCCACGCTTTGCTGTTGCACGTTAGTCAAAATGCGAACATTGCTCGCTGTTGTCCTCCAAATGCAAAACAACATGCAACATTTAACATTTTAATGCGATTTAAGCAACATTTTGTCATGTGCAAGGACAGAGCGATAAACATAGAGAGAGAGAGAGAGAGAGGAGGGAGAAAAGCGCATTAGACTCAATGACAGACAGCTAGTTAGTCAGTCTGCTAGTTAGTTGCTCGATTCAAAAGCAGACAAAAGCTTCTTCCAAAAAAGTTAGTTCGACGACAGCAAACAAAAAGGCGTTGTTATGTTTAAGGATGTCGCGCAAAGAGCAAACGACAAAAAACAAAAGCTTAGCTGAGAGTAAACGTCAAAGAAGGCCGGAAGAGAGCGTTAGAGAGAGAGAGAGTGAAACAAAGAGCGTAAAACACTGAGAGATAAAAAGAGCGTAGGAATAGAAGGTCAAGTAAGATGCACTCAAAAAAAAATGGCTTTAGAAAAATTTGCTTTTACGACTTTTTTAATATTGGGTTTTTTATCAGCTAAAAGAATAGATTTGCTTAGTTGAAAAATGTAATGCCATACATTTCTAACTAAAAGAATAGGTTTGCTTGAACAAAAAATTAGTTAGTGCAATTTACTTTTGCTTTCATTTTCAAGTCGTTTTCCTAAGATTAGATTTATTATTCTAAAAATAAAAAAACAATTATGATGTTGAATTTGAAATTACGTGAGCAATTGAATTTGAGGCAATATTTTTTTTTATTTGGGTGAAAATAGACTAGCAAATAAGAACTTCAATTATAAAAAAACAAGTGGGAAAGGATTATCTTCGGCGTGCCGAAGATTTTATACTCTTTTCGAACCTTTAGACGATTTTCACTCTGCTAACTGCAGCACTTTCATCTGTAAAAATTTATATCATATGATATCAATTTGAATTGAAATATTAAATTTATTTCCAGTTTGCAAAGTTTCATTGCGATAGCTTTGAAAGCATGGGATTTATGGGCAAAACCGACTTCCAGTTGTATGGCAGCTATAAGATATAGTGGTCCGATCCGGCCGGGTCCGACCAATGTGCTGTCCCTTTGAATAATAAGTCTCTGTGCAAAGTTTTATAATGATAGCTCAAAAACTGAGGGACTAGTTTGCATACATACATACAGACAGACAGACAGACGGACAGACAGACAGACAGACAGACAGACAGACATGCCTAGATCAATGTGTTTTGTCATTCTAAGCATACTGGCAGTAACTTTTGGGGGTCTCCGACGCTTCCTTCTATGCGTTACAAACCTCAGCACAAACTTAATTTTCATCGAAAAGAGTATAAAAATAAATAGTTCAAATTGATTGAGATTGAGATTGTTGATTCAGCAATAAACACGCTCAAACTAAGAATATATTAACGACTGCACTTTTGAAACGTTTCTTTTTTATTGAATCACAAATTTAGTCCAACTTTGAGATAGTTTTGTTTTTCTCAGTGGCTTAAACAGATAAGAAGTGAGTTGTCTTTAATCCAAACATCTAAGATTGAACACTTTTGCAACTTTCAACTAAAGTGAAACCACATGTTGTCAAATACCCTATAATAAGCAGCTTGATATCAAGAGTTCACTGAAAGAAATGCAAGTGACTGATCTAGGACAACAGATTGTTGGCGATCGATTTGTCTTCCTGGTTGTGGCTGTGTGTACTTCTGTGTGTGTGTGTCAGTGTGTGTGTGTGTGTGTGTGTGTGTGTGTGGCATAATTACCATGATCTCTAACCGATTTTTAATTGAATTAAAATGCGAACTAACAAACGCTGCATAATAATAAATTGCCGTCGATTGACGATCGTTAGCAGCCAAAAGCGAAAGTTGCGTTCGCCAAATTGGCCAAGCTCTAAGATCGTTTGCGATCGCCGATCTCTAGAGTGTTGTTGTTGTTGTTGTTGTTGCTGTTGTTGTTGCTATAGTCGGTAGTCGTCCTGTTTGCTGTTGTTGTTGCTGCTGCGATTGTTGCTGTAAATTAAGATCGTGCGATTAGCGCTGACAGCGCAATCCCAGAGCTGAGAGCCGTCTAACTCTCTTGAAGCTTTCTACATTTTTAATGAGCATTTCAGCTGCAGCATCGATCGTGCCCCAAAGGCAACTGCGGCATACAAGGCGCCATCATCGCAGCGGATCGGATCGCTACGGTTTGGGGTGTGGGCTGTGGACTGTGGATTGTGGGCTGCGGATTGTGGGTGGGCTCTCTTACCGCTTATCACAAATTATGGGAACCCACAACGTTACCCTGCCTTCCCTTCCCTCTCCCTCCCTCTCTCTCTCTCTCTATCGGCTATGCAAATGCCCTTTATAGATAATTAAGTTGCAGTGTATCAGAACAGAGCTCGCAACAACATTGTCCCATTCAGGCAGCTGACCATGAAAAGTTGCGAAAATTGAAAGAAAACAGTGTTGTAAAGTTCACGAAATATATCGATAGTTTTTTTCTCAATGTTTTGCTATACATAATTAAACAGCTTTTCAATGGCAAAAACAGAGTTTTATTTTTAAAAATATACTCATTTTGTATTCCAATTGACTTTAAAGATATTTTTGAAATTTACAATACAACAAATTGAATACAAATCGAAAATTGCAAATAAGCTAACAACTATTACAAAATGTATCGAATGAGCTGATTTGGGTAAATTTACTACAAAAATTCCCCACTGAGTTTGTAGACAAACTGATGTGGTAAATTTAGATATAGAACACACTAGCTATGTTTTTTTCTTCCACATATTTTGTTATTATGAAAATTATATTTATTTTATTTAATTTGTTATATATTCTTTTCGAAGAAAATAAATATATTAAGTTTGTGCTGAAGTTTGTAACGCATAGAAGGAAGCGTTGGAGACCCCTAAAAAATACTGCCAGCATGCTTAGAATGACAAAACAAATTGATCTAGCCATGTCTGTCTGTCCGTCTGTCTGTCTGTATGTATGCAAACTAGTCGCTCAGTTTTTGAGCTATCGTGATAAAACTTTGCACAGACACTTATTATTCAAAGAGACATCACATTGTTCGGAGCCGGCCGGATCGGTTCACTATATCTTATAGCTGCCATACAACTGGAAGTCGGTTTTGGCCATATATCCGATCTTTTCAATGATCTCGCGTTAAATTTCTTTGCACATTTGAACATCCTTATGACTCATCAATGTTTCAAATTTCAAATCGATTGAGTTACAAATTGCAAAGATATGCGTCATTAAATAGTTCGGCGGCTCTAAAGGTTCGAAAAGAGTATGAAATCTTCGGCACGCCGATGATAATGCTTTCCCACTTGTTTTTTCATGTTCTATTGCTCTTAGAAGAGTATGCACACTTTGCCATATCTTATGGCTTATAGGTTTTTTTATTGTTGTTGCTGCTGCTTGTGCGGGTGCGAATGTGAATGTGGATGTGGATGCCTGGTCAGGTCGTCGTCGTCGTCGTCGTCTCCTAGTCCACACGACCCGACCTGTCTACGTCTTCGTGTTTCTGCCTCTGCGCTCTTGTAGTGCTGCTTTCTTGGTCGGCTTCTACTCCTACAACGCCTTTGTCTTCTGGTGCCCCACCCCCACCTGCTCCGCTGCCTCCCCCCCCTTCCCCTCCCTGCCTTGTTGCCGTTGTTAATTTGCGTTTTGTTGCGTTTGGCCGCTCAGCAACATGGATTCGTTGTTGTTGTTGTTGTTGGCTGGCAAATTGTTACACGCGTTGCTGCTTTGATGTCTTTATGGGTTTTGAATTTGTGGGCCCCATTCGGCCGGCACAATCGTGACTGCAATTCGCAGGGCTACCCCTACTCTGCCCGCCCCCATGCCCCACTCACAGTTTGAGCATCTGAGTCGAAGTTGAAGCTGGAGTCGGAGTTGGAGTCGCGCGCTCTCGCTCCTTGGCCAAAAGACATAATCAAATGTGGACAAAATTATTGAGCAATTTAGTTTTAGTTTATGGAGCAATTGCAATGCTCGCTGATGGCCAAGATGCGATGTTGTTGCTGATGCTATTGTTGTTGTTGTTGTTGTTGGCTTTGGCTCACGCTTTTTGGTGTTGATGCCTCTCTCTATCGCATGGAGACGGCGCATTTTTGTGGAGCGTTTTCTTTATGTTTATGCGGTAAATGGCATTAATGGATTTATAGATGCACGCTCAAGCGGCTCCAGCGACACAGCAACAACTACACAGCTACACAGCTACACGACTACACAGCTACAGCCCTGGGAGCCGCATCGACTGTTTGTTGTTGTTGTTGTTGTAGCTTGTTTGCGCACAGTTTTGATTAGGATTTATGTGGTGCGGAGGCCATGTGAACTGAACCGCATGTGGAACTGTGGCAGCAGCAACAGCAGGGACAGCAGGGACAGCAGCCGGCGGTTCGAGCTGAAGATAGCATAGAAATAGCATCAATCATGATGTAAGTGCCGCCTAAGTGGCAAGCAAGCCAGCTGAGAGCATTATGCGTATGAATGTGCAGTTAATTGCACAAGTCAATCAAATTGCTGCCATCAATCATGATGTATGGGCGCTATGTATGCTATGCAAATCACGCACTGACTGAATGTGATGGTTTCTAGTTATGAAAGCTCAATCCCAAATCAATCAAATGTTTGCCAGCAATCATGATGTATAGGCGCACAATACTAATGCATTTTAGCAAATTGAAAATTGAGATGATTCCGTTATCATCAAGTGAACCACAGCAAGCATCAATCAAGCCACAAATCTAGCAATTATTTTGTATCAATCATATTGTAGGTGTAGCTTTAAGTGTTAAATAAAAGAGAAACTGCAATAGATAGACTCAATCATGTACATAAGACACTTAAATAACAACCGCCCAAAATAACCTAATGTGTGGGAAACTGCGCCACAGATGGCATCAATCAAGGCACAAATCAATCAAATGCTTGAGTGTATATCGCTTTAGTCGTAATGTTAGTGCAGTAAACATTAGAACACACGCATAAAAGTTACTATTGTGCCGAATCAATAAGGATTTGATTAAAATATAAGTAAAAAATCAATCAATCGATCAGGCCTTTATAGAGCTCATTAGCATTATTGTGAGCTTCAATTCAGAAAAGCTGAGAACCTGCACAAAAAAATGAGCAGCACTCAAGAGCTTCAATCAGGGCGTCAATCAAAACATCGCCCGTTAAACTGCAGCAGAATGGCGAATGCGATTTGAACTGCAGGGCGACCTCAGCTCACAACAACAACAACAGCAACAACAACAACACCCACACACACACACACACACAGACACTGGGGCAAAGAAGTAAATTTGATTGATGGTTGCATTGAGTTGGCAATCCCCGAATGCAGCCCGAGGACTCTCGGCACCACTCTCCACACAGCCTGGAACTGAAAGGCATGACAAACGCTTTTTCTTTTGATTTTCTTTCGCCTTCTTTTTTGTTCGCTCTATTCTACATTCGACTTTATGCGAGCCGTGCCCAGTTTGTGTGCTTTTTTATACTCTTTTCGAAGAAAATAGTATATTCAGTTTGTGCTGAAGTTTGTAACGCATAGAAGGAAGCGTCGGAGACCCCCAACAGTTAGTGCCAGTGTGCTTACAATGACAAAACACATTGATCTAGCCATATCCGTCTGTCCGTCTGTCTGTCTGTCTGTATGTATGCAAACTAGTCGCTCAGTTTTTGAGCTATCGTGATAAAACTTTGCACAGAGACTTATTATTCAAAGGGACAGCACATTGGTCGGAACCGGCCGGATCGGACCACTATATCTAATAGCTGCCATACAACTGGAAATAAATTTAATATTTCAAATGAAAATTGTAATTCATATGATATCAATTTTTACAGCTAATGAGAGTGCTGCAGTTGGCAGAGTGAATATGGTCAAATGGTTCGAAAAGTGTATAGAATCTTCGGCACGTCGAAGATAATGGTTTCCCACTTGTTTTTTCCTTATATTTCTGGTATATACATATATACACATAGTTTTGTTGTTCGCTCTGTTTGTGGGCTTCTTTTAGCCGCGTTTGCCCTTTGGCCAAAAACTGTCGCAACTCATCAATTTTCATTCAGGCCGCAGCTCCGGCTCTCGCCTATTATTCACGCCTAGCCAAGGAGCCAAGGAGCCGATGAGTCCGAGTTCTCCAGCTCTCCGATTCTGGCTGCTTTTCTCTTCGCTCTCAGTGGGCGTTTTGGGGCTCTGACGTTAAGCCAGAGCAATGAATGCTTTTAGCTGAAAACTGAGTAATTGAGTGACAATTAAGTTATTTCTAGACGAACAAGCCGCGATCAGCACTCAGTCCTCAGAAAGCCAGCCAGTTCCGCAGTTGTCCAGTTGGTCAGGCTTTTTATGAAATATTACCAAGTTCATATCTCAATTATGAATGCCGCTGTCCCACAGTGGTCCGCAGCCCATCAACTTGAGCTCAAATTTGTATTATGCGTTTCTTGAATATACAGTCAAGTGAACATCTCTTATGAGATTACTTCTATTATTTAAGACTAGTATTTTTCAAGGATCTTTCTTTCGACTTTTTATGAATTAATTTAATTTTTTATTTTCGAAAGTCAGCTCAAATCAGCTCAGTCTATTATTGCTAATTTCTATGTTTGTTCACATTGTTTTATTAAATTTTTTTGGTTTTTTTTATGATTATAAGCATTTGATATCTATTTTAAAGCTTTTAAAGTTTAAAGTTATAAATTTTTTAAAAAGAACATTACACATTTTATTATACACTTGTCTAGTAGCTGAAAAAAGGCCTCGACTTTTTGTTTAAGCTATCAAAGATGTAAAAGTTTTATTTTCTTGTGTATAGATGAAAACCACTATTTAAATTTAGCTCAGCTTAAAGTTCAGCGACTGTAAAATTTGTACTAGCCGCCAAATGTAATTTTTTTAAGACCCACATCTTTAAGTAATTAAATATTGACTGAACATTTCGTGATTAAATAGAGTGTAGTATTTAGTCAGAGACAAAACTATGACCAAAATGGCATTTCGCCTTACATATTGAAAGCTTCTTATCAACATTTTTATGCCCTGAACCCAATAAAAATCCAATAAAAATGGGTAAAAAGGGTATTATGGTTTTGTGCAAAAGTATGTAACAGGCATAAGGAAGCATCTCCGACCACATAAAGTATATATATTCTTGATTGGTATCAACAGCCCGTTCGATTTAGCCATGTCCGTCTGTCTGTCTGTCTGTCCGTCTGTAGACTATAAGAGCTAGAGACTTCATATTTGGAATATAGGTTCTCGTAGTGCCGGGACAGTACAAGTTTGTTTCATTTTATCGATAACTCGTCCCGTTTAAAAGTTATCGATAAATTTTGATTTTATACTAGCATTTTTGGGACATAACTTCGAAGTTATAAGAGCTAGAGGCCCCAAAATTGGCATGTATTATCTCGAATGTAACATATATTTCGCTTTTTGGATACAACCCCCCAATTCGCCCATAAGTTCCAAAAACGTATTTTTGAAGGTACGATCTTGCAATTTAGTTTGGTCACACATTTTATTGCCAATTGTTCGCCCCAAATTTCAATAAGATCGGACAATAAATACAGAAGTTATCTAAGATTTAACTTTCCATTGTGTGGGGCTCAGCGAAAAAGCAAGCTAACTGCTTAAACCGCTTGCACTGCTTGTACTGCTTGCACTGCAGCATGTGTGTGTTAGATTGGTATGAATGATTGTAAGGACTGGGTTCATGGTATCTCGTAGTCGGGCACTCCCGACTAGAGCACTCTTACTTGCTTGTTAATGTTCTCATCTGATATAATTTGGTTAAAATTTGCATGGCTGCAATGCATAAATCACACTGCACGTTTTCATGTCATGTCCATTGAGCTGCTGGCCACTGTGCAGCTGTAGCTGTAGCTGAAGCTGTGCTCGCTCTCTGCGTATTCGGCTGCTCTCTGAGTGAGATTAATCGCAGCTTTGACAGGCGCTGCATTCGACGACGACGCTGCTGCACTTTTTTGCTGCTGTTGCTGTTGTTGTTGTTGTTGTTGCATTTAGCTTGAACATGATTAAGCGAGCCGAGTGCTAGAGCTGCAGCCGAATCGGGGCTCGGGTGCTGCCTTTGACATTATCGCCGCCGTCGTGTGTCGTCAAGTCGAGCAGCCGAGCAGCCGAGTCGGACGCGTTGCGTTGGTTGCGTTTCGTTTCGTTAAGTTGAGTTGAGTTGAGTTGAGTCAATCATTGTGTCTAGCAACAATCATCAGCTGATGATCATCGCATTTGCTTTTGGCGTTGCCTTTGATGTTTTGTTTTGTGTTTGAACTCTAACATCGCTTATGTCAAATTATGTCTGCATTTCGGTTAGGGCGTGGGCCTGACTGGGCGTGGCGTCCCTGAGTCTGCACGGCCCAAGCCGCTTGATTTATGACTGTTTTTGTTTACCGCCTGCGATTTGTGAATTTATTACGCATGGCGATGCGAATGCGAATGCGAATGCGAATATGACAAATTGCCCAAGAGCCGCGAACTTGGGCAAAACAATTGCTGGCAAAACATGCGAGAACAGCGCAAATAGCGCAAGCAGAACAACAACAGCAAATCGAACGAAAAAATGCGCAGCGACAAACTGCAGCAAATGCTGCGTGCGGGACAGAGAGAGAGAGAGAGAGAGAGAGAGCGTCGTGCGTATGCATTTGCAGTCGCCTTACATAAGCAGCGCGTCGTTTCCGTCAATGCCGAACGCGCTCGCGCCCACACGCGCCAATGCTCTCTCTCCTCGCCCACTCTCTCGCCCTCTCTCTCCGTCGCTGGCAGCGGCGCTCTCTTCGCTGCTGCTGCTGCTGCTGCAGCGATCGCATTGCGTTGCGCATCGAAACAAGCGACGCTCCTCGACCTTGACAGTGAAATTCATTCGCTGTCGACAGCGACGCTGGCAGCGACTGCGGCTGCGGCTGCGACGCTTTTGCAATTTACGAGCGCAAATTGTATTTGTTTTTGTTGTACACTAGTTTTGCAATTTGTAGAACACTCAAACATTTTGCGTATGCGGGCGGTGCTGTTGTATTGTTGTTGTTGTTGTTGTTGTTGCTGTTGTTGGTGTTATTTGGGTTAGGTGCATTCGCCGCGCGACCTTGAACATTTTACAATTGGCGCGACTTTGGCGGCGTGCGCACATAAAACTATGTATGTATGTATGTATGTATGTACATATGTATGAACTATGTACACACACACACACACACACACACATATACATATGTATATATGTGTGTTTGCGCATTTCGCATTGCACTTTCAAATTGCTTTCGCGATCGCCGCATAGAAATTTCATCGGGCACCTTATAATGAAAGCTTCGGGTACTTCTCAGACTCATGCCAGTGTTGCTCAACGAACCAATTTTGTATGAGCAATTATTTTTCGTTCAACTTGCAAAGAAAACTATTCGCACAACACTCTAAATGAACTTATTATGCACTACTTAAACAAAAAATAAAGAAATATTTCTTCAGTTGTAAAAACTATTTAATGACTTAATATACCCGACTGATAAACCCAATTTACATTTTAATTCATATAATTGCCTTTAGTCGACAATAAGTAATTAATCAAAATTTGCATTCTAAGAAACACAAGCGAAAACATACATAGTTAGAAAATGTTAATTTAAAAGAAAATTTAAGAATAGCTTTTGCTTAGCTCAGTTGCAGGCAAATTGACTAGCTAAAAGTGAAAATCGGAACACACAGCGGAAACTAATTTCCGCAAAGGCTTTTCCAAACGTGAAAATAAAGACAAACTCGTTCACCTTTAGTTTCCTTTGAAGTAACAGCTTTCTTACGGCAGAAGAAACAACAGTATAACATGTATGATAGAAAAGAACCGAAGTAATGTAAATCAAGCGGTATTTTTCTTATGCATTTTTCGAAATATTCAAAATCAACTAAACTCATGAAAATGTATTGTAAACTATAAAATGACTATAATAAAATATCTCGGGATATTTCAAAATTGTTTCAACATTTCTGGCGAGGATTGCAAGAAACAATCAATTCGGAAGAAAAGAAAAAAATTATCTAAAAAGCATGCGTAATTTAAGATATTTAGACTCTTTTCGATGCAAATAGTATATTCAGTTTGTGCTGAAGTTTGTAACGCATAGAAGGAAGCGTCAGAGACCCCCAAATATTACTGTTAGTATGCTTAGAATGACAAGACAAATTGATCTAGCCATGTCCGTCTGTCTGTCTGTCTGTATGTCTGTCGTCTGTCTGTATGTATGCAAACTAGTCGCTCAGTTTTTGAGCTATCGCGATGCAACTTTGCACAGACGCTTATTATTCAAGGGGACAGCACATTAGTCGAAACCAGCCAGATCGGACCACTATATCTTATAGCTGCCATACAACTGGAAGTCGGTTTTGGCCATATATCCGATCTATTAAAAGCTATCGCCTCAAATTTCCTTGCACACTTGAACCTCCTTATAACTCATCAATGTTTCAAATTTCAAATTGATCCAGTTATAATTAGCAAATATATGCGTCATTAAATATTTTGGTGGTGCAGTTGGCAGAGATGAAAATTGCCTAAAGGTTCGAAAAGAGTATATAATCTTCGGCACGCCGAAGATAATCCTTTCCCACTTGCTTTTTTTTTTAATTCCACAAATTTGTATATGTTAACATATTGCAAAGTACTGCTCAAAACTGATCAGTTTAGCAACATGACAAAACACTTTCTTGACACCAAAATAAATGGTTGAATTTGGTTTTATATTTTCAAAATGGTTCGAGTCATACGGATCTTGATAGAACGCTAGGGTCTCATTATAAAATTTTAAGAAACTTAAAATACTTATAAAAGGTACTTTTTTTTGCAAATTAAATAGAAAAATCGGATTTTTTTTTGCCATGTCAAAACACTTTCTTGACACACTGTATATCGATTAATTTGTTCTTCCTGCGAACATCAAATCTTGGTATGTGTGTATGTACGTATGTATGCATGTATGTATGTGCATCCCACTCGCACTCGCACTCTGAATGCGATCTTGCTGCGTCTCGCTCTTCGTCAATTGTGTCTTTTGATGTTGCCTGGCTGCGCGCATTATTTTGTTTTTGGGTTTTTGGTTTCGGTTTCGGTTTTGTTTTGTTTCGTTTCGTTTCGTTTCGGTTTTGTTTTGCGCAGCTAAGCAAAAAATAGCAAAAAACAAGTGGGGAAGGATTATCTTCGGCGTGCCGAAGATTTTATACTCTTTTCGAACCTATAGTCAATTTTCACTCTGCCAACTGCACCACTGAAATTTCATAAGCTGTACAAAATCGTTTTGTAGCGTAACATTTTTTTTTTTGTTTTAAGAATATTTAATTCATTGCCAGTTGTATAGCAGCTATAAGATATAGTGATCCGATCCGGCCGGCTCCAACCAATGTGATGTCTCTTTGAATAATAAGTATCTATGCAAAGTTTCATCGCGATAGATTAAAAAAACATGGGATATATGGCCAAAACCGACTTCGAGTTGTATGGCAGCTATAAGATATAGTGATCCGATCCAGCCGGCTCCAACCAAGGTGATGTCTCTTTAAATAATAAGTATCGGTGCAAAGTTTCATCGCGATAGATTAAAAAACATGGGATATATGGCCAAAACCGATTTCGAGTTGTATGGCAGCTATAAGATATAGTATTCCGATCCGGCCAGCTCCGACCAATGTGCTGTCCCCTGGAATAATAAGTGTCTGTGCAAAGTTTTATCGCGATAGCTCAAAACTGAGGGACTAGTTTGCATACATACAGACAGACAGACAGACAGACAGACAGACAGACAGACAGACAGACAGACAGACAGACAGACAGACAGACAGACGGACATGGCTAGATCAATTTGTATTGTCATTCTAAGCATACTGGCAGTAACTTTTGGGGTCTCCGACGCTTCCTTCTATGCGTTACAAACTTCAGGACAAACTTAATATACTATTTTCTTCGAAAAGAGTATAAAAAGAAGCAAATTAAATACCGCACCACTTTTGTATAAAATTTGTGTTTGGCAATGAAAACTGTTGGACATTGGCTTGGCACACACACACACACACACACACACACACACACACACACACACACACACACACACGCACACTTTACATTTTGTGCGCGCTTTTCGTGGCGTTTTCGCTGTGTTTTCCCGAACTTTGTTGTTATGTGCATTTGGTTGTTGTTCTTGTTTTGCGCACACATGCACGACTCTTGGTTTATTTTTAAGAATTTCAACAATTTGTGCACTTTCTTTTGTTTGCGCGCAAACATCACAGTGGCTGCGGCGGAGGGGGTGGGCGGGTGGTGCGGGTGGTGCGGCTGAGATTGCAGGGTGTGTCGCAGCATGGCAACGTCAGCTGCGCTCGATGCGCGTTTGGCAGCTGCTTCTGCCCCGTTTGGGTCAAGTTTTCAAGGGCACGCGCGTGCAATATGCGATTGCGACTGATCGACTGCGAGTGCGCCCGAGCGGATGTGGGTGGGGTGGGGTTGGGGCAGGTGGTGTAGCAGAGGGGGGGTAGGGTGTAGCGCTGCCTAACGCTTGACGGTTAGTCGACTGTGCGAAGAGTGCGATTATGCATGCGATGATGCGAACGCGTCTCGCCGCACGTCTAAAGCGATCAGTTACACTTGTTACACACACACACAGCTACACACACACACCTACACACACAGACAGTGAGACGCACACACTGTGCGCTGCCTCTTTCGCACGCGTTTGGCCTTGCACGCTGCTGCTGCTGCTGCTGCCGCGCTGCACTTCCGCACACACACCAAATTCGCAGTACAGTGGGCCCACGCTGAATGCATTCTTTCCAAATTACACATAATACAATTTGTTGTGCTAACTATTTATTTATTTATTGTCGACTATTGAAGAATTTATTTAAAATTATAAAACATTTAAATGTACATACAAAATTTTCAAAAAATTTAAAATAGTAAATATATTAAATTAAATATATAAAGTTTATATAACGTTAGGTTCTGGGCATATCAATAGCAAAATTAAATCATTGGTCCAACATTTGTTGCAAGGATTCGGGAAAACCCAGATAAACCCAATCAAACCCAAAATCAATAAAAATTTGTTTAGTAGTTTCATTTGCTTAGGAGTTTATTAAGAGTATAACTTTTCAAAGATAAAAGTATATTAAGTTTGTGCTTAAGTTTGTAACGCATAGAAGGAAGCGGCGGAGTTCCCCAAAAGTTACTGCCAGTATGCGTAGAAAAACAAAACAAGTTCGCTTTTGACAGTCTGCTCTTCAAGGCATTTTGTCAGCGATCATCAAAACGGCCTGTGGCGTAAGGGGTAAAGTGGCGCGCTGACAAACGATAGCGGCGACTGTTCATTTACTTACACTTTCTTCTCATTCTTCTTTTCAAACATAAAATAACTGTAATCAAATTCATTTGCTACCAATGTCTTAGAACAAAATCTATACTCGACTTATTGCTTTTTAATTTTTGTTCTAATTATTTTTTCACATACATATATATTAAATATAAAGTATTAAATTAAAATAATCCTTTACCACTTTTTTTTTTTTTATATAAGTAAAATTTCAGAATTTAATGCTGAAACAATTTAATTGGTTCTTTGACATTAGTATGTATATATTCTTAATACGTGATTTTTCTGCATACTCGAGTGATTCTAAGAATTCGAATACAATTCAAGTACCCGCAAATCGTAAACTTTCTTCAACTCTAGTATACTTATTGGTTAACAACTCGACTACTCAAGAAGTACAGCGCATTGTATTTCTTCACTTACACACTAATCGAGTCTAATACATTTTAATAAGCTAATAGTTTTTTTGTGCACAAAAAAGCAATTATTAATATTAATATTCAACTGCTTTTGAAATTCGCATTTATTTCTTACGTTTCTTAAACAATGAAAGTTTATTTTTTAAGTGAAAAGTGAAATATAAATATAAATACTTATGGCTAAAACTTGTATTTACATATTTTGTGAAATATACTGATTTGTTAAGCATGTAGCACAAAAAAACGCATAATTCTAAATTGCGAAACTTATGATTAGTGAACGACCACTGTACCGCGTCTCTCGCTCTTGCTCTTGCTCTCGCTCTCGCCCTCTCTCTGTGTGTCGGCGTCTCCCTTTTGGTGCGCTCTCACCGCAGCTAGCGCTCCACATCTAATGCGAGTGCAATTGTCGCAGCGACGTCGTCGTCAAAAAGTGAAAAGCTTGCAAAATAGAATGCGAAAAAAACAACAACAACAGCAGCAGCAGCAGCAGTAGCAGCGACTGAAAGCAGAAGAGGAAGAAGAAGAAAGACGGCGTCGTCGCCGTTCGCTGCGTTAGAATCATTTTATATGTAGATACGCCAACGCCGAGCGCAGCCAGCTGCAGCAGCGTCGCAGTCGCAGTCGCCGTCGCTGCTTGTCGTTACTCGTTTTCATTGCGCCTGCGGTTTCAGTTGTCATTTTACTACAGTCGCTGTTAGTTATTTGTGTGCGTCGTTGTCGTCGCCGTCGCTGACGTTGCATTCTTAGTGGGTTCTTCGATTCGCACCCACCCGCAACAACAACAACAACAACAACAGCAACACGAACAATCACAACAACAAAAACAATAACAGCGCACGCTTCACGCACTTATTCGTATTCTAGAAATTGCTTTTGTATTTTGCGTTTCCGCATTGGCAGTGCATTAGAAAATGCGCGCAAAACGCGTGCGTCGCTGCTTGCAGCGATCTCAAGGCTAAACGCGCTGCTAGTATTGTTGTTGCTGTTGCTGTTGCTGGTGTTGGAGTCGTTGGCGGCTCGTGTAACGTGTAACGTGTCGGCTGGCGTCGCCGCCGCGTCTGCGTCGCGCCTGCGTCTGCGTCGGCGTCGGCGTCAGCGTCAGCGTTCGCAGCATTGCGTCTACGTGTTCATAAGCGCAAATTCCTTTGGACGCAGTCCGTGCCGTTTACCGTTTATCGTTTACCGTTCACTTGCGTTTTGCCTGGCGCTTTGTTCTTGCTTTTTGTAATTGCAAAGCAAAGCAAAGCAATTTCGTTTTGTCGTGTTTTTTTCTTCATTTTTTGTTTTGTTTTTGTGTTTTATTTGATGGTTATTTTATTGTTGTTATTGCAGCGCACAAGAAATGAACGCCACGTTTTGCATATAATCGAGAAAAAAAAATAGAGCAAGGAAGTGTGTGTGCAACAGAGAAAGAAAGAAAGAAAGAGAGCGAGCGAGAGAAGTGAACGAATCTTTCAACATTTGTGCAAATAATTCATATACATATTTTTATTTGTAATTGTTTTACAACAATTTTATCGTCTGTGTCGCTGCCTGCTGCATAAGCAAACAGGGTGAGTCAAGTTCATTCAAACACATCGAAATGCGATGATATTTTCACACATTAAGCATACGCACTGTACGCAATTTTTGTTTCTAATTAAAAATGAAAACATTCTGCTGCCGGCAACTAAATGCAATAAACTGGCAAAAGGCTTCCAAAATTCGACGAGAAATGCATTCAATGAGTGTTTATCAAACATGTGTATAAAAACCATTTTTATTCAACCAAAACTATCGAACATTTAAAAACGGTAAACATTTAATGGAATTTACAATTCAAATTGACTAATATTAAAATTCAACTATTTTGAATTTAATTTTGAATGTAAACCATAAACTTAGAACTTCAATACCAAACAAAAGTTATACTTATTACTTATTTATGATCTTAAATATTATACATGCAACTCTTGATTTCCCCGAAGAACTTCAGTCAAAGATCTATTAAAACATATATTTTAGTTTTGTATTACTAAAAAAAAGCACATCAGATATTGAATTCATTTGTAAAAAGAGTACTCAGTCAATAATGATGAAATTAAATTAAATTCGTGAAATTTATACATTGAAAATGCAACAAATTGTAATTATTAATTTGCACAAATTTGTACAGGGTATGGCCAAGCAAGACGACCCGATGCCATATGTTCATGCTATGAGGCAGACTTTGTGTCTGACTTGCAGCGCCTTGAACTGCCCACATGCAACAACGCTTGGCAAATTTCTAGCTGCTGTCGTTTATCAGCAGCTTATCAGTAGCAAAAAAAATACAAAAAAAAAATTAAAAAGAATTCTCATTAAAAAGACAAGAAGCAAAAAAATATGAGAAAATAGATATACTAGAAAAATATAAATAGAAAATATAATTTTGAAATTGAAATAGAAATAGAAAAGAGAAATGCAATTTTGCAGCCACAGCCGATAAATGTAAGCAGCGAAGTCGCCGCCGTCGTTTGATAAGCGTTAGACGGACGGCGGCAGTGGCTTAGTCAAAGGGGGATTTCGCGGGCTCAAGCCACAGAGAAAAGCAAACCTAAATCATGAAAATGTTGTTGTTGCTATAAAAAAAAAAAAAATGTGGATTTGTTTTTAAATTTCAACCCCCTTCGATTAAGGCCTACGCCACTGATAGGCGGCATGGAGTGGGGGCGAAGGGCGCACTTTAGTGTGCGTGTGTTCTGGCGATAAGAAGCAATGCAAAAAGAGAGAAAGAGGCAGAGAAAGACAGAGAGAGAGAGAGAGAGAGAGAGAGAGCAAAACGATCTTTATTTGTGCTTTTTTTTGGAAGGCAAAAAACCAGGTGCGACAACAACAACAACAACAAATGTGCGCTGCTTTCGCTGCAAATGCAATTGTTGTTGTTGTTGCTGTTGTTGTTGTTGTTGCTATTGTTATTGCACTGCTTTGCTTAATGCAGCGCAACGAATTGCGGCGAAACTTTTTCATCAGCCCACACGAAACGGCAAAGCCCAAAAACAGCACTCGCACACACACACACACACACACACTCGCACACACACAAGCAACCGCAAACGTGGCAAATAACATGAGAAGGATAGAGAGCAAGGGGGCGGCAAAAAGGGGCACGGAGCTGATTTTCCCACGAGTGCCGCAACGCTTTTCATCAACGTCAGCGCTGCTCTGACAGACGGCCAACGACAACAGATGCGAATGAGAATAGACATTAAAAAAGACACAAAAAACATACATATATACCATATATATACATATATATATACGAAAAACAAAAAAAAAAGCAGACGACGATGCTCAGGTGTGAATCGCATTTTAGTTTTGTTGTTGTTGTGTTGCTCACAGTTGACTCAACTAACCGCCCACGGGCGCAGCCACGCCCCCCCCCCCCACCCTCCCCGCCCACAAACACTCATAAATTTGATTCAATTACAATTGCCTGCAGGAACCATTTGGGAAAAGAGAAAGGCATGAAAAGTCATGTTAGGGAATATCAAATCAGGGCTTCATTTGCATTTAGTTCTCAGTTGATTTTAACTGGTATAACATACAGATTGCTATAGTTAATTATTGATTAAAAGCACTTCAGATAATCGTAATAATATAATATATAATATTTAATTATTAAATACATACACGATATCAAATAATTGAAAAGTTCTTATAAAATTAAGTCTGTTAGAATTTTGTAAATGTTTTAAGTTTGTATTTGAATTTTGCAAAGTGAAAGGAAATTTTTATTTGTTTCTCAATTTTTAAAATTATAGTAATAGCACAATTGAAATAACTAAAAATAATATTGAACAAAATATACAATCAGAATATTATTGAAATACCTAAATTGAATTTCATAATTCGATTTTATCAAAACGATAAGTATTTAAGTAGATGAAGATTATAAATATATACGAATAATATTGGCAAAAATTAATAAAGAAACGTAACAATAATCAGTTGATAGTTAAGCCTCATAAACAAAAAACAAAACTCATTTGCATAATTATAATAAATTTCATAATAATAAAATTTAAATTGAAAACGCTAAGAAATGATTAAAATTAAAATAAAATGTTTTATAAATAATAATGATATTAAATGATTTCTATTCATTTAAAATCATTTGCATAATTATAATAAATTTTATAAAAATAAAATATATAATAAAGCTAGAATATTATCAAAATTAAATTTAAATATTTTGTTTTAGCAAAATAATGGTATTAACTAATATCTATAAATATAAAAACAATTTTTTTAAATACCTTACAAAAATGATTAAATTCAAAGTGAAATATTTATAAATCGAAAAGATACTAGCATTATAAAATGTCTTACATAATTATAATAAATTTCAGATTACTGCAATTTATAAAGAAAAATTAAAAAAAAATATTAAAACTAAATTTAATGATGATCACAAAAATCATTGACATATTTATCATATATTATCATAAATGTTTTAAGTTTTAAGCTTTTTTTGTTTTTAGCTGCATTATGTGATAGTGGTAAAATGAAAAAAATAATAGATGTAAGCATATAGTTAAGTCGATTTAGTGCATGTAGCGCATCTAGGGTTTCGGTCTGCATTAATTATTATAAATGTAAGCTGTTGCCTCTAACCTCTCTCTTTTAAATGTTGCCCGCTGTTGTTGTTGTTGCTGTCGTTGTTGCTGTTGCTGTTGTCGTTGTCGTTGTTGTCGTCGTCATTTGCAAATATGGGTGTGGGAAAAGTGGGCGGAGTAAAAAGTGCGACGTCGCGACATCGTTGGCGGTGGCGTCAACTCTTCGTGTCTGTGTGTTTAGTTGTAATTGCATTTGTACAACAGCAACAACAACAACAACAACAACAGCAGCAACAACATCAACAGCAACAACAACAATTTGCCATTTGCTGTTTTTGCCGTTTGCATGCGACACGCGCTAAAATTGAATTGGATCATATCTGTTTTCGTTGTTGTTTCTCTCTCTTGATGTTGTTGTTGTTGTTGTCGTTGTTGTTGCCCCAAGTGCATTGGGCGAACAACTATACGCATTGTTGTTGCTGTTGCTGTTGTTGGTAAATGCATAAAGTAAATTGTTGGCCACGCCTTGACGCTGCCTTTCTCTCTCGCAACAGCGTCCGCAAAACAAATCAACAAAACAAAAATCGACCAAAAATTACCAACTGGCCATTTGAAAGTTGTCGTTTATAATGGCATTTTATTTGTTACTTTTCTGTATTATTCAATATTTCTATATATATATATATAATACCCTATAATACTAGAAATTATTTCCTTCTGCTAAGCATTCTAAATTTTGTAATATGAAGACAACAACAAGTCGAAAACTGTATTGAAAACAAGTGGGGAAGGATTATCTTCGGCGTGCCGAAGATTTTATACTCTTTTCGAAGCTATAGGCAATTTTCACTCTGCCAACTGCACCAGTGAAATTTCATAAGCTGAACAAAATCGTTTTGTCGCGTAACTTTTTTTTTTTTTTGTTCTAAGAATATTTAATTCATTGCCAGTTGTAAAGCAGCTATAAGATATAGTGATCCGATCCGGCCGGCTCCGACCAATGTGATGTCTCTTTAAATAATAAGTATCAGTGCAAAGTTTCATCGCGATAGATTAAAAAACATGGGATATATGTCCAAAACCGACTTCGAGTTGTATTGCAGCTATAAGATATAGTGGTCCGATCCGGCCGGCTCCGACCAATGTGCTGTCCCCTAGAATAATAGGTGTCGTGCAAAGTTTTATCGCGATAGCTCAAAAACTGAGGGACTAGTTTGCATACATACAGACAGACAGACAGACAGACGGACAGACAGACAGACGGACATGGCTAGATCAATTTGTATTGTCATTCTAAGCATACTGGCAGTAACTTTTGGGGGTCTCCGACGCTTCCTTCTATGCGCTACAAACTTCAGGACAAACTTAATATACTATTTTCTTCGAAAAGAGTATAATTATATTTGTATCAAAGTTTTAGAAAATACCGAAAATATTTGAAATGCCCCCAGAAAGTTAAAGTTGAAATGCTTAAAAATGTATTTTTATTTTGGATTTCGTTTTTGAGATTCAGAATTGGTTTCATTTTATTTATTTTTTTAAATATCGTTTGTTTTCGCTCATTTTAAATTCATAATTTGAATTTAAAAACGAAACTAACGTCTTGTAATAATTGTATTCTCATTTCCTGTAATAGCAAGTACAAATATAAGAATTGTTGATTTAACGAAATTGTTGATACATACATATGTACATAGTATAAGCATTTGTGTTTATTCTCAGCAGGGTATCAATTGAACTTAGTTGCGTATACGCAGCGTTCGCTGTGTTGCTGCTGTTGTGTTGGCCCTGAAACGTCGATTATTTCATTAGGCAACAATTGATTTGCTTGCCACGGCAATTGGCAATTGGCAATGCCTGCAACTGGCAACTGCAACTGTGGCAAGTGGCAAGTGGCAAGTAGTTGCTTGCTTTGAACTTGCCACACATTTGATTTGATGAATGAGTTTAATCAATTTTCACAGCAGCAGCTGGGCATTGTTGTTAGCCTGATTGTTGATTGTTGATTGTATTCTTGTGGCAGTTGCAAGCATATCAGTGTATGCATGTGTGTGTGTGTGTGTGTGTGTGTGTGTGTGTGTGTGCACTTGACTCTGGAATCGCTCTTTTGAATTGCGCTTAATTGCAGCTCTCAGCACTTATATAATCGGGGCCAGCGATCCAATCCAATCCAATCGCAATTCTCTCGATTCTCTCAGTTCTCAGTTCTCGGCTCTCGATCTCGTTCTCGGTTCTCAATTGAGTTCTCCATGCTCTGAATGCGCGTCGGCATTTGCTTTGTTGTTGCTGATCGATTGTTTGATTGTATTCGTATTCGTATTCGTATTTGTATTTTTGCCATTTATATGCTGCTCACTATTCATTCAAGCGCCTTTGTATTATCTTTATCTAATTGCCACTCTTTCCATTCCATTTGCAGGTAAGTGCCGCCCTGCCATCCATCCAAAAGACGTGTCCATCTCTGCCCCACTCACTCGGATGTGCTTTGCTTTGGTGAGCCTAATGATTGTAAGCCTAATGACTGACTTAGGGCAATGTTGCATTCGGTTTTTTGTTCTTGTATCCCTCTGCCTGTTGTGTTGCGTTGTGTCCTGCACAACTATCTTTTGTTCAGACAAATCTAGCTATCATTATGGGCCAACATAATTCGAGAAATTAGGCCTTGCCTCAACCCATTGTAGCTGCTTTTTTTTTTAAATCTAGCAAGTGAGCAACTTTAGTCTGAGAGGCTGAACATTTCACAATGGTTTCCTTATAGTGGAATATTATGAACTTTTTTTGTTTTCGATTTTTAAAGATTAATGTTTTATTTTTTTTTTTTAGTTTGTAGTCTTTGCTAGTTGAGTTAGATACATTATTTAATATTAATCAGAATTATAATAATAATAATAAATATCATGAATATATTAAAATAATAATAAATATATATATGATAATAAAAAAATTGAATATATATATAATAATATGTAAATAGATTCTTTTTTAAAAAATCATTGTCATGGAAATAAGGCTTAATGTGGTTTGGGTTTTTTCTGATAGGCTTTCACCGATAATACTAGAATTTACACCAGAGTAGAAAAAACATTGTGTTCGATGTTAAAGTTTAAGTTTTAGATCATAATTGACAACAATTTTAAATGAAAAACATTTAGCTTAAATTAATTTTTAAATTGTGCTTAAAGCACTGCCATATGGTATTAAAAGCAAACTAGTTTCGTATAAATTTAGAATGTTCACTATACAAGTTTCACACCATTATCGGAAAGTTTCGAAATTAAACTACTAATTCTTATTATTTCATTGTGATAAGCAGTTGCAATTGCCAAATTGTGCTGCTACCTTGACAGATATGACTTATTTAGGCTTTGCAACACTGGTAAAATGAGTACAGTCATACTTTTGCTTGCAATGTTCATGTTTATTTGTTTAGTATGCCATATATGGAAATTGCTTTTTGTTTAGCTCTTCTAGTAGCCAATATCAATGTGTGCTACAACACTTTAATATATTTTGTAACATTTGTACACATTTGTAAAGGTGAACAGTTGATTTTTAATTGAGGCAGTCATTCAGGCATGGCAATCAGCAAATTCCTGTCTAAAGGACTCGCCGAGGGTCGCGTAACCGTTATATTATTACTTTGTACCCTAACTGCGATAACTGTTTATCTGTCAGCTGGGCTTGGCGTTTTGTTGTTGTTGTTGTTGTTTGTTTGTTTTTGTGACCCAATTTCGCGATGCGCAGGGGAAGATTTCTATCAGCTAAATGAGAGTGTTGGCAACCCTTTAACTTGTTGTTGTGCCTTTGTTTTCCAGCCGGTGAAAGTTGTGGCACGTGCGGCAACAGCTGCTGCTGCTGCTGCTGCTGTGGCAGGAACCAGGAACCAGGAACAGTTCCTGTCGCCTGTTCGGTTAATTGTCCTTGCGCCGTTAGCTTCCGTTATTCGCTATACTATATATATATATATGCATATATGCTTTTTTGGGCTAAGACTTTCACTAGCGGTAGTTGCTGTTGCAACTGCAGCTGCCCAGTTGTTGTTGTTGCCGCCTGTTGTCGCATTCCGTTAGCCATAAAAGCCGGCATCAATCATAGCCGCTAGTTGAGTGGAACGCTGCAACGTGGCCAGCTGCCACAAAATGGGGCGTTATCGCTCTTAATGACACGTCATTTGTTGGCCAAGTTCGGCGCCGCACTCCTTGTGGCAACTTATTACATTTGCCACATGCCGAACGATTCATCTTTTAATTACCGCGCTGAAAGCGAGCATTTTTCAATAGCGCATCGATGCGACTGCGCAGCCTCCTTCTCTCCTCCTCTCTCTCTCTCTCTCTCTCTCTCTTTCTTTCGCTCCTTCTGGCTGTCTGTCTGTCTGTCTGTCTTCAGCCCACGCATGCCTGAGCAATTTCGCTGTGCGCTTTTTGCACTAAAATAAATCTGCAGCGATTTGTTTGTTTGCACAAGTCGCCGCCAGTCGCCCAATCGCCGCTCTCTTACCCCCCCCTCGTGTCACCCTGTGCCATCCCACTGTACACCCTGTGCACCCCTCCAGAGCGACCACGCCCCTGTGCGTGGACGCCGTTAAGCGCTCGGGGGCCCGCACTAAATATTAGCAGGCTGCTTAGTTGTTTATGCCTTGTAGTTTGCATACCCTGTAATCATTGGCAAAATCAACATTCATGAACAAATTGGCCAACATATTAAGCAGCAACAAAAAAAGGCGTTGCATATTCAAGTAGAATCATGTTTTGTAATTTTTTTTATAATTCAATATTTTATAATTCAATAGCAACAAATATTTTAAGTATAATACAAATAAAAATAACTATAATAGTAAGGCAACAAGTGGCAACAAAAATATATAAAAATCTATTAAAAAACATAATTTTATTATTATTTTTCTTTTTGAATTGTAGTACTTACTAAAAATAATAGTGGAAAAATCTTAAGTGGAATGGAAACGGAAAAAATACATAATTTAAATAAGGTCTAAAAAAAAATGAAATAAATAAATATGCTTTTAAATTTCGATTTAAATATTTAATTGATAGGTAGATTATTTTGAATAGTTTATTTGGTTAAATTTCTTATACATATAGATTTTTTTCTTTTTGTAGATAAAACTGTTAGTTGATTTAGATTGTTGAAGATATTTGAATGAAAATTGCTTAATTTTAGGACAGTCTTTTAGGATGTGTTCTATGATTGTTGGTGCATAATGTTCCAATAATAATAACAATAATAATAGTAATAGTAAGTAATGGATTACACAAAATATTTGTATTAATATTATTAATGTTGCTCTGAATGTTTAGCATTATTTTGTTATTAATATTATTTAAAAAATGTTTTTGAATTTTGTTATATAACAAAAAGCTTGTATTTATATTGCTAAATCGAGCAATAGTCGAATTCTTAAAATTACCTCTGTATATATATGTTGTACTGCATTTCATATCAATTTTAAATAATTATATATACATATTATACATAGCTTTTATATTCGAAGTTAAGAATACTTCAGATTGGAGTACAGGGTAGTCCGTTCGACTAGCACTCCTCACTCATATGCATTCTTGCTTGCTTTTGGCACATGCTCTCGCTCGCTCTGTCTCATTTGCTGTCTCTGTCTCGCACCGGTGTTATTTATCATAAAAAATTGCTCAGATTTGTTTTGCGACGGCAAAGACATGACGCTCATTTGTTAGCAAACGAACTGGCAACGGGGCACAGGGGTACACAGGGTGACTGGTGTGACAGGGGAGAGTGGAGAGTGGAGAGTGGTGAGTGGTGAGTGGTGAGTGGGGCGAGGGGAGTTGGTCTATGGTGTGTTGGGGATCTAACTGTGGCTGCAGCAGCTGCTTGGTTTGGATGCCTTCTTGCCTCCTGCTTTCACTCTAGGCGTTGCAGTTGCTATTGCATACCCTGTAAACATGCGAATGGCATTGCTCATTCGCTCTGTTCATAATGCAAGTCACGATTGTTCTACGTTTTCTATGATTTTTTTGCGATTTTCCTATACGCCTATTTTGATGTATTAGTTTTGAGAATGCTGATTGTGTCTTAACAACAATTTTGTAATACTTAGAGAATCATTTGGATGCAGCTGAGTTTTTTTTCTGCTAAATGCAAACTATACTTATAACAAATACATAAAAACTTATAACAATACGCATTATTGTATAAGTTAATAGAACTATATACTTATTGTAGTATTTAAGATCGAATTTTAAGAAATATTTGTTTTCTTTTTGCTGCTAAATGCAAACTACACATTATTAAACAATATAAATATATTCAAGTATATAAAAGTATATATTTGTGTCAATTCGAAACTAAGAGTTTTCTACGCTTATTAAAAATGTTATTTGAATAGAAAAAATCAAGCAAAATTTGCTTGCAACAATTGAAGAATACAAATGAGTGTTAACAGGGCATGTGACAGTCGGGGTCATTTTGGCTTCACAGCGCCACTATTACTTGTTTGATGTATGTTTTTTATGTGCCAAACTTGCTCTACACTTGCCGTCGTGTGTTCTTATTTTTATTAATGCAGCCGCCGACTGTTGCCAAAGTTCAACGCAAATATAATCTGTCAAATAATTTATCAGTGTTTGCTGACGATGAGCTAAGAGCAACAACAGCAGCAACAACAGCAGCAACAGCAGCAACATTGAGACCTCGCTGTCTGTGCCTGTTGCCTTGTGCAAAGTTCACTTCAAGTGCTTGGCAACAACAAATATTCGCATCGATAAAGAAATGCTTTCTTCTGGCTGCTACCTTTTCTTCTTCTTCTTCTATTTTGTTGTTGTTTGGCTTGTGTTTATTTTTGGAAGCGGAATCTAATGTTGCGCCTAAGGTGCCGAACTACTACGCTCGCCATCTTTCGCAGCTGAGCTGTGCACTCGAAATTATTCAAGTATTTTTTTGTATTTTGTATTTTTATTGAACTTGTTGCCAAGACTTTCAGTTTGCAGATCCTTCAGTGGATGTGCTCACTATTTGAATATGCATTCGAAAACCGACGAGCTTAAGTCTTAATGTAGCTCTTAGCTCGTTTTCTGATAGAGGATCTGTGATAGTATATACATATATAGCAGATAATGCATTAAGAATATTTGCTTTGTTTTTTGTAACAAGCTCCAAATGTACATTTTAGCAATCAACATTCACACCTAAAATAAATCAATCAACATCGTATATTAAAGCTTTTTCTTAAATATTAACAAATTAGCATTATAGATACAAGTTTATAGTCAAAGTTTAGTTAAGTTTTGCGTATATTAATAAATGAATGTGCTAATAAAATAGAAAGTGGTGACATTTAGATCTAATGAAAAATAAATGATTAATTTGCCATTTACTAAATTCAATTTAAAGTGTGTTCGCATATTTAGAACATTTGTTTTACAGAGCTGTTAATAAAAATGTTAATTATTTTTATTTTATGTAAAACGAAATGGAACTAGTTCATTTAGCCAAAATGCATCAATATGAATTTCGAAAGTTCAACTTAGTTGCAGCATTAGTTTGATTCCCTTCTCAGCTAGTTCCAGTTCCGATTCCAATTCGAGTGCAACTAGTTCCGGTGTTATTGCTTTTGTTTTCCTTTTGCGTTGCAAAACGTTTTCAATTGTTTGCTGGCAAATTCGCTTTTCGCTTTTCAGCCGATCGACAGTCGTTCGCATATTTTCCTCTCTCTCTCTGTCTGTGTGTGTGTGTGTGTGTGTGTGTATATATGTGTGTGTTAGTGTGTGTGTGTGTGTGTGTGTGTGTGTTTGCTCTCAAACAAAAACGATTAAATTATCTCAAGGTTGCACGCGCGCTATTTTATCTGCCTCTTGCTCAGTTTTGTTGCGCTATTTTCTACGCTTCTGTGGTTGCTTTTCCTTTTCCTTTTCGCTTTTTTTTCTTCTTCATTATTTGTGGCACAACTTAAATTGAGATGACAAAAAAAAAAAGATCGGCCGATTTCCATGGCATTAACTTAAATAGCAAAATTTGTGCTTTTGTTTTGGCAACACTTTTTTTTCTTTTTTAGCTTTTTTAGAGAATTTTCTATAAGATCTCAAACAAAAATTGAAATATATAATAATGGGATTATAAAATCTTTAACTGCTTTTAGGCTCAATTTCGCTTGGTGATAAAAGTTTAGTTAATAAGATATTGGACTTCAAAATGTTAAAATCTCAGCGTTTTTATCAACTGTTATTCTCAAACCTAATGAATTTTAATGTGAAATTCAATTTTGGCCCTTGAATAAACATTGAAATTTCCTTTTTTGTGATAACTGACTTCAAAGCAAATTTTTTTTAAATTTTAAAATTTTGTGGGAATTTAACACTTCAGCTTATGTATATTTAAAATAAGTGGGAAAGGATTATCTTCGGCGTGCCGAAGACTTTATACTCTTTTCGAACCTTTAGACAATTTTCACTCTGCTAACTGCAGCACTTTCATCTTTAAAAAATTGATATCATATGATATCAATTTGAATTGAAATATTAAATTTATTTTCAGTTGTATGTCAGTCTTAAGATATATTCAATATATATATCAATGTTATGTATGTTTGAATAATAGGTATCTGTGCAAAGTCTTATTGCGATAGCTTTGAAAACATGGGATTTATGGGCCGACTTCCAGTTGTATGGCAGCTATAAGATATAGTGGTCCGATCCGGCCGGTTCCGACCAATGTGCTTTCCCTGTGAATAATAAGTCTTTGTGCAAAGTTTTATAGCGATAGCTCAAAAACTGAGGGACTAGTTTGCATACATACAGACAGACAGACATGGCTGGATAAATTTGTTTTGTCATCCTAAGCATACTGGCAGTAACTTTCGGGGGACTCAGACGCTTCCTTCTATGCGTTACAAACTTCAGCACAAACTTAATATACTATTTTCTTCGAAAAGAGTATAAATATACTTTGAGCAATGGAGATTCAATGTGAAATTATTTCTGCATCTTATATTTCATGGCAATTACATTTTTTTTGAATTATCAAAAATGAACATATCAATAATGCTGTTTTAAATTTCAAACACGCAAATACTAAAAGAAAAGTAATGTTTGAATGTAGAGAGGTTCGAATCTCCGCTCAGCTGCACATACAAATATATATATATGTGTGTGTGTGTGTGTGTGTGTGTGTGTGTGTGTGTGTGTGTGTTTGTATGTGTATGAGCATAAATAAGGCAGAAGACGAGTTGCAATCAAAGATGGGATTAAGTGAAACAGGCAACTTGCAACTGGCAACTGGCAACTCGTCGCATCTTGCAGCTTCCACAATGTCTTGCCTGCCTGCGTCTGAGCTCGGGTTAAGCACACCAAAACACACACACACACACACACACACACACACACATGCACACACAGTCGGTTGGCCCAGTTGATGTGCCTTGCTTGTCCGTGCTTCCTTTTTGCTTACTTCTGTCGCCCCTTTGCAGATGAGGGGCAATGCGATGTTGGCCTCTGTCTGTTTCGCTGTTTTGGCATTGTTACCCACAGACCCAAAGACGAGTGCTTGCTGTTGTTGTTGTTGCTGTTTGCTGGTGTCAAAAGCTGGGCGAAGGCCAATGCGAATGCGGAAGCTGCAGCAGCCGCAGCAGCAGCAACCACAAAAGGCAACTGTTGTTCTTGTCAGTGTTGCTGTTGTTGCTTTTGCATTTTTGCTTGCTGCTTCTTCTGCTGCGGCTGCTGTGGCTCTTGTTATTGGACACCTGTTGTCCCTGCATCGATTTATCGCTCGTGTTGCTGCCTGCCTGCCTGCCTGCTGTTGCTGCTGTTGCTGGCCAGGCGTCTGCCTCGGAAATCGTGCCGTTTATGATGATGGCCACTTGCCGGTGCTCGCCTTTTATTGCTTTTCGATTGCAGCGTGTGAATTATGAGCTTACAAGAGAGGCGGCAACAGCAACAACAACAACAACAACTGTTGCTTGCCCCACGGCAACATGTTGCTGCTGTTGCTGATGCTGCTTACAGCGGTCACGTGCGCCAGCGCTTTTGATTTTAAGCGCCAACAGGTGTCGAATTCCAGCAACCACAACAACAACAACAAAAACATTAAAAGCAACGGTAACAACGACAGCAGCAGCAGCAGCAGTTGCTGCTGTGCCCTCTGGCATGTCAACAGCAGCAACAGCAGCAGCAGCTACAATAATATCATTAAAAGCAAGCGCTAACTGAAATAACATCAACAACATTCCCAACAATCACAACAGCAGCGCCAATTGTTGCTAGGAATCATTAACAATCAAAGCAGCAGCAGCAGCAGCAGCAAGTATGTCGAGTAGCAACACTTGCAAAGCAAATCAACAGCAGCAACAGCAACAACAATGACACAACACACTCATGCAACTCATGTAAGGCGACTGTTGTTGATGTTGTTTAGTTGACACCTACGCAACCAGCAAGCAGCAACTAGCAGCAGCAATCGCACCTGGTTGCTGCTAACGATGCGCGCGTGTCAGCAACATGTTGCTGCTGCGTATTTCGTATCATTAGTCAAAGCAACAACAACAAAAGGAGCAAAACAAACCTGGCAATCAGCAGCAGCAAAAGCTGCCCAAATCAATTGCTGCCGTACGTTGCTGTTGCTGCTGCTGCTGTTGCTGTTGATTGTGTCAACGCAACAACAGCAACAGTTGCTGCTGCGACTGCTACTGCTGCGACACTAGCCAAAGTCTTGGCATGATTTATGGCCAGGCATTTCTCGCAGCTCACCCACACACACACACACACACACACACACACACACGCATACATAGACAGACAGTCAGAGATGCCTTTCGCACACCAGCAACACACGCTAATTGTGTGTGAAAGCAGCAGCAGCAGCAGCAGCAGCTACTGCCAACAACAACTGCAGCAACTTGCTGCATTGCTCATACGCCCACGTGCACAGCAACAACAACAACAACAACTAGGATCGCATTACCATTCGCTGGCATATTTAGCATTCGCATAGACGCAATCATAACCATAAACAGTTTTTTTGGCCGCGTTTTTCTTTTGCGGCTCTTGTTTTGAATAAACGCCAAGCAGCAAAACAAAAAGGCGAGCGACGCTTTTGGTCAGCTGCAGTTGCTGCAGTTGCTGCAGTTACTGCAGTTACTTGCTGCTGCTGCTTGCCCCCGCCGCCCATAAAAGGCGCTTGTAAGTGCTACTGTTTATCCAATGCGGCCTAACGGTACAAAATGCGCCGCATAATTTACGCAAAACGAAAACAAAAAACCGAAGCGAAAAAATTGCCAAACAGCTGCCGAAAATAAGCGGTAAAAAACGCTTGAGAGTTTTTCACACACACACAAATGCACAAATAAGCAGGCGGAAAAAGTTAGCGGCGCGCTTTTCACTTTTCACAAATGGCCATGCAAATTACAAGACACATTAGCCGAGTCAACAATCCTACGCCTAACCCAAAAATGGGAGCAACTACATCGGCAACAGCAGCAGCAGCAGCAACAGCAGCAGCAGTAGCAACATGCCACATGCCGCATGCCGCATTGCATTTTGCCTAGTCAGGCGAGAGAGCAGTTTACAGTTTACAGTTTACAAAACGGAAATACGCCAAAAATATGTTTACAGCAGCTGCTAAGCGGCCATTGGAATTGCTGCTGCCGCCGTTTGCCAGCAACTGTTGCTGCTGCTGTACAGAGTTGCCACACAACAAGCAGCAGTTAAATGTTATCAAAATCAGCTATACTTGTATTTTATTTATTTATATACATACATATACATCTTATTTATGTTCAATATTTTCTTTTCGTATTCATTTTATCATGCTAGTATCTTTTTTTCTTCCTTTTTATATACATATATATATTTTTTTTTGGGTAATACATCTAAGAAATGTAATCAAATATGTATTACATTTTTTTTTTTGTGAATGAAAATATTTTATCAAGCTAACATGATTTTTAAGTATTTTTATAAACAATTATTTAATAAAGTTCTCACTATTATCTAAAGTGAGTATTGATGTTGTCAACTGAAATTTTATATAAAGAAATATGCACATAAAATAAAAGAAATATTTCACATAAAATAATCTCGTTTTAAATAATTTTTGTTTTTATTTTTTTTTGTTAAATACTATTTGTTAAAGTATTTTAAATTTAAAATCTGTACACGTTTCTAGAAGATTTGTATATTTTACTTCAGCATCTATACTCAAATGCCGCAATCCTCGAATGCGTTATGCAACACTTAATAAATACTAAATAATAAATATATATATTTATAGTTTAGAAAAAATAAACGGTGAAATTTACTGTGACAAAGCATAAATAAGTCAAATTGTTGACTGCGAAATTAAAAAGCGACTGCCATAATTTGCAACACTCAATGGGTCATGTGCAACACTGTGCCAAATAAACAACAAAATTCAACAATGCAAGCAAATAAAAACACTTGACTAACGGCCCCAAAAGCGCAGAATTTATGCTAATTAGCTTGAATTTAAATCAATTGTTGTTATAGATATTGTCGATATATATATATGTATATATTTGCTTGAGTTGTTGGATACTCTGGCTGCTGGCAACTCTGGCTGCTGGCTGTTGGCTTTTTTGGCTAGCCTGGTCAGTCAGCTAGTTGGTGGACTTTGTCGTGGCCCGTTTGGAATGTTTAGTTAACCGTAAATACCAAAAAGTCACACTGCGCCCGCGCCATTTTGGCATTGATTGCTGAGAGCAAGGCAGGCGCACAAACACACACACATACTGTCACACATACTGTCACACACAGACGCACACACACATGGACATGTGAATACACTCACTGGAGCGTGAATAACATTTGGTAATCATGGCACAAACACGAAAATGCATTAACCAAAATTGTGATCATAAATTTTCAATCGACACGCGGCGGGTGCTGTTGTTGTTGTTGCTGTTGTTCTTCGAGTGTGTGTGTGTGTGTGTGTGTGTGTGTGTGTGTGTGTGTGTGTGTGAGTTGGCCAAGCGCATGAATGACTGGACTAAAACTGAACTGGACTACACTAGCATGTGTGTGTGTATTATTGTTGCTGTTGCAGCTGCGCGCATTCTTAGTCAGAGAAAGTTTTTGTTGTTGCTGCTGCTGTTGCTGCTGCTGTTGCTGTTGCACAAGTGGCAGCCAGCTATGCAGCTTCCACAGCGCAGTTGCAACTGTTGCAGTTGGGTCAGTTAAATGCCAAAGGCTGCCTATGCTGTGTATGCTGCTGCTGCTGCTGCTGTTGTTGTTGTTGTTGTTGCTGTTATTGTTAACTTGGCATTTCATAGGCCTCGCAAATGCGACTAGCTGCACATTTGTGCTTGCTGCGTGGGTGCAACAGCAACAGCAGCAGCAACCTTTTGGTCTCCGGCTTGTGCGACAATTGGCCGCAATCCTCAACCTCCGCCTGCTCTGTGATCATAATCATGCACTTGTTTATAAGCCAACTACTATCATAAAGAGCACAAGTTACATTTTTATATATATATACTATATATACATGCAAAATAATATATATAGATAAACTGATTATTATTACTATCACAGTTTTTATATTATTTTTAAGATCGGCTAAACCTATATATACACATATAATATGATTCAATATTTTTCCTAAAGGCAAAGGAAAAATTTAATAAATATTTGTATATTATTTACTATTTATTTACTAATAACGTATTATTTTAGTATTTATTTATTATTTAATCTTTATTAATTTAGTTTTCAATATTTTTTGTTTATTAATATTTATTGCTTATGCATTATTTATAATTTTTTTTTAATTTACTCACAATTTTTTCGTTATTATTGACTTATTACTGTTCATCTCAAATCAATGTCAGCAAAATTTCCATGCAAAACTAAATAAATATTTGCAGTTTTATAAACATTTTACTTATAACTTGCTTATACTGTTGTAACTGTAGAAAAGAAACCTCGATAGGCAAAGATTCTTAAGATCTGAAGGAAATGGGCTCATGCCTGTTTATATATTATCAATAATAATAATAATATTATTATAATATTTTTTTGTTTTTAACAATTTTGTCTTTTATTACACATAATAATGTCCAGCAATTGTTATAAAATTGTTAATCTTTTAATTCACATGTATTTCTAGTTTTCTGTGTAAATTACATAATTATATTTAGCTTCTTTTCTTGTTTGCTGGTAAATGAAAAAGCTGAAGTTGGAACACAAGTGTACCAAAAGTATATCAATAAATTCGATCATTTATTGAAGCCTACAAAAAGTTCACTTCTTTTCACAAGAAGTTAATTATTTTGGCTGAAATGATTTGTGCAGTGGCTTTTGTCATATTTGGTCAGCTGACATTTAAATGCTGTGCCCGAGTTGTCCTTTGCTATTGTATTGTTATCCTGCGTCATGTCCTTGTCTCTACACACACACACAGACACACACACACACACACAGCTTAATCGAATCGAATTGACAAGCGACTGTTGCAGTTGCCACAACAACAGCAACAACAATAAAACACAGCGTGGATGTTGTTGTTGTTGCTGTTGTTGCTGTTGCTGTTGGCATATGACTCATGTTTTGCCTTGTTGGTTTCCCTTTTATTCAATTCGCTTTTTTTGCGGATTTATTTTTGTCTGTTTTTGCTTTTCTTTTCTTCTTTTTTGCTTCTTTTTTTGTTTTGTTTTTGTTTTGTTTTTTGTTTTTTTTTTGGAGGCGGCTTAAAGCGCGCGCTTGTGGCACACAATGTGAGAAGCGCCCGGTTCGAAGGTTTTACCACTTTGGGCCAATGTTGTTGCTGCCTTTGTTGTTGCTGCTGTTGTTGTTGTTGTTGTTGTGTATGTGTTTGTACAACGCCTTTGCTGTGGCTTCTGTTGCTGCTGCTGTTGCCTGTTGCTTCTGCTGCTGCTGGTTGCTGGTTGCTCGTTGCTCTTGTTGCCATCGTTGTTTCAATATCAACGCATTCCTCTTGGCCTGGCCAATTGACTTGCCCACACACACACACACACACACACACACACACACACAGATACGCACTGAGACACACATGCGATAAAAATTTATTGAGCTGAGGCTTCTGGCCTGTGTTGCTGTCTCTGGGACTCTGGGACTCTGTGCAACCCGGACTTGCAACTGCTGCCGATATCTTTGTGGCCTTTTGCGTTTTCGGGGCGCTGCTGCTGCTGCTGCTGTCTGCTGTCTGTTGTCTGTTGTTTATTTTTATTGTTGCCGGCGAGGTGTTGTTGCCGCTGCTGCTTCTCAAAATCAATTGAGTTTAACTGCTTTTAATTTACTTGGAATTTGTACAGCTTTAATGGATTTATGTCGGCTTATGTTGCTGCTGCTGCTGCTGTTGCTACTACTGCTGCTGCTGCTGCTGCTGTTACTAGTGCACGGCAACAGGTTGCTGGTGACAAGCTGCCACATATTAAAATTTATCATGTGCTAAAAACTTATCAATTAAAAATATGCATAAGCATTTTTCAATAGATTTACGCAGCGCCCGCAGCAACATCAATCAATGCTGCTGCTGCTGCTGCTGCTGTTGCTGTTGCTGCTTGCAATTTGATGTCGCGACTGCAATTTAGACATGCCATGCCATGTTATTAACTAATTACAGGCGACTAATCTAAAACGCCGCGCCAAAACAGGTGCCCATGCATCATGCCCAGACCCAACAGCAACAACAGCAACAGCAGCAGCAGCAGCAGCTGCCTAATGAAAAGTGACATCTTGGCCACGGCCGGGCCTAAACTGTCAACGTCTGAGTCTTGAGCCGTGCCCACAGGACCGAACTCGTTTGCATGTCTCTTGTCATTCGTCATTCGATGTTGCTGCTGCTGCTGCTGCTGCTGCTGTTGCTCAGGTGCAACGCCAGCAGCTAGAAGATGTCGCGTTTGCTGGCCACCCGCTAGCCAACACATGTCACATGTCATGTTTGCTGCACGCACTTGTTGCACTGCTTGTTGTTGTTGTTGTAGTTGCTGTTGTGGTTGCTCTTGCTGTGGTTGCTGTTGCCGGAAGCAAGCTGTGTGTTAATTACAAAGTACGCTTTGCTGCTGTTGCTGCTGCTGTTTGATGATTATGATGTTGCTGTTGTGTTGCGTTGACATGCGTTGCTAAACGTGCCGCCGGTTGTTCTTGTTGCATGTTGTTGCTGTTGCTATTGCTGTTGCTGTTGCTGTTGCTGTTGCTGTCGCTGTTCTTGCACGCATTCAAATGAGCCAGCCGCTGACCAACTTGATTTCCTGCAACATGTTGCCGCTGCTGGCACATCGAATGCGGTCCAAACATGCTTTAGAGATTATGAAAATTAGATATACAAATCGGCAAACGGATGGAGCAACAGCAGCAGCAACTTCAGCAGCAGCAGCAACATCAACATTTGATGCCTGCAAAAAAAAAGAAGAAAAGCAAAAGGAAAATACAAATAAAAATGCGTTGCTTGACTCATGTTGCTGCTGCACAACATGCAACATGTTGCTGCGGGTCAGGGTCGTTGTTGTTGCTGCTGCTGCTGCTGCTGCTGCTGTTGCTGTCGCCTGCGTAAATTGCTTACCAATCAAATGGCACTCGATGCCAGCTAGAAGTCGAGAGAGCGTCGCGGAAATTGCTTGAAACGGAAATGTGCTGCTACTGCTGCTGCTGTTGCTGCAGTTGCTGTTGCAGTTGCTGTTGCCAATTTCATGTCATTTGTTGACAACGCGTTGCGGATATTGTTTAGCATTTTGCATATATAAAGTTTAGAGCATATACGCAAATTGGGTTAGAAGGAAGTTGTCGCTTAAACGCACTCTCTACCTCTCTATCTCTCCCTCTCTCTCTCTCTCTCTCTACCCCTCTCTTTTTATCGGTCGCTTGCCCTCTCGTCTTGGCCTGGCGTGTTGCCTGTTGCTCGTGTGGCATGGGGCAGCATTGAAAAGTGCCCTCGGCATGGCTTAATTATAGTGCTTTGGCCTGCATTGGCAGGCGCCGCAACAGCAACAGCAACAACAACAGCAACAACAACAACTGCCAACTGACCACGCCTCCTAAACACACACACACACACACACACACACACATACGTAAACATACATATATTTGCTTTGGACCACTGCTGGCGCTTTGTTGATTTTTTTCTACGTATTTGTTTTTTTCTGCTGGTTTTTCTTGTGTTTTTGGTTTTGTTTTTGACTGCCTGCCACATGAGGCGTGGCCAGCTTGCCTGCATAGCTGCACACAGCACAACAACAAAGACAAAATAAATTTATGACCAGTTGGACTTGATCAATGACCAGCTAAGTGTTGTAAACTCTTTTCAATTGTTGCCAAGCCAATACAAATGCATAAAAGTCACTCAACTTTGGGGCAAGTCTTGAAACAAAAAAATAACTAAGCAAAACTTAAAGTATGCATTGCGTATTCATGGTTTTAACTCTTACTGATCATTTAATAAGTACTTTTGCTTTATAAGTTGAAGTCAAGCGAAAGTAATCAGTTATTAAGTCGAAGAAGTATACAAAAAATTAAGTATACGAATAAAATTACTTTTTTTTTTTAATTTTTATGAATTTTATATTGCTACAAGTAATCGCTTATATATATTAATTTGCTTTTCTTAAATAAAAAGCTCAGAGGCTTGAAAGATCTTTATGAAAAATACGATTTGTATATTTTAGTGCCTTACGCCTTTGACCAAATTTAGCTGTTAACAATGCATTTTAATATATAAATCAGATACAATATATACAAAATGAGCAATGAAGTAACTTTTTGTTATGAATCTTAAATACAATTATTAAAAAAAAATGTGCACTATTCGCAAACAAATTAAAAAAAAACTTTACTTGTCTTTAATATTCGTATTCGTCTATATTATGATTTTAAGTTTGCTATTTTTTACTGTTGTGCCTCTTTTTATTTTCATTTATTTTAAATTAATTAGGCTGAAAATTTACATTTTTTGTGTAATGTAACATTGAATAATTTTTTTAGTTGTTTTTGTATGTGAAAATGTTTTTTTTTGTTTTCATTTTAAAATTTTCCTTATATTATTTAAAATCAGACTATTCGATTTCGGGTACTTTTAATTCATACAATTATTAGTTTTTTATTTGTGAAAATACTTATTTGTTGTTATTTTTTCTAATTTTCATTTATTATTCATTACAAATTTGTTATTATATAAATTAGATAGTGTTCATTTGGGTTTTAAAGGGTATTAATTTTAATATTAATAATAACACTATTGTTTTTTTATATTTTAAACTTTTATTTTTCATACACAATTTTCAATATTTATTTTACAAAGTTTAAAGCTTAATTATTTAAATTTCATATTCAAATAAGACTCTACAATCAAGAACTCTAGCTAACTTTTATAAAATTCTCTACTTTGAGCCAACTAGTATTGGGCTTTTTGTTGTGTGCAGCTGCTTTTGGCAGCCACTGTTGCTAGCTGACTGCTGGCTGCTGACTGCTGGCTTAGCCTATAATAATAATAATAATAATGGTAAAAGCAATCGCCATGCATTGGATGCCACTTGGGCAATTGCAGGCGGTTTTTGTTGCAGATTTCTCTCTTTATTTCGCTGTCTTCTAGTCGCTTTTGGGCCTCTGAGCGCTTTTCGCTGATTCTGCTGCATTTGTCAATCGGCTGGCAATGTGTCATTAAACAGTTGCTGCTGTTGGTGTTGCTGCTGTTGCAATCATAATAATTTATGGCAACTCATTTGCTACACCCGCTAGAGAGAGGCAGCTAGAGAGGCCGGGGGGAGAGAGAGAGAGAGAGAGAGAGGGATAGAGAGGCATTTGTGGCGCTTAATTATAGGCAGCAGCGAGCAAGAAAGATGATGCTGACGATGGATGCGTTTTAATAGGCACTTGCCTGCCAGATCATTAAAGTAAAAATTGATTTTCTAACTTGCAACGATTTTTGCATTAACAATTAGCTGCAAGCCTGTTTCTGTTGCTGCAGTTGCAGCTCATTCGCGCCGCTTTATTAATTAACAATGCCACACCAGGCAGCCGCATTTAAGGCATTAATTGCCCCAACCGGTTGCAAGCCATAAGCCATCGGCATATATGTGGAAGGCATAGGCTGGACGCCTAATCAATCTAGCAAATTGTCGCCCAGTCGCTATCTCTGCTCCAGCAGCCAATATTCAAACGCCCAAACTCATTCGCTATCCCCCTCTCTCTCGCTCTCTCTCCCTCTCTCTCTGTGTGTGTCTAATTATGACAACTACTCAGTTGCTGTGCGTGCTCACGTGTTTTTCTAATTAGTCGGCCCCAGAGATGACAATAAGCGATAAAGCCGTCGCCAGCATTCGACGAGCAAATTGACAATCATCGCCACGTTCAGAGCAACGACGGCGACGGCCAGCCTTCTATCTCTCTCTCCCTCTATCTCTGTGCATATGTCTGTCTCTATCGCACAGTGCTGCCAATCTCTCTCTCTCTCTCTCTCTCTCTCTCTCTCTCTGTCGCTAGCTAAATTTTGTACTACTTTTGCCTTGTTTGATCATCAAACATAAACCTCAGCTGGTAGCTATGCTAATTATTGCTTACAATTAATATACAAATTATACATTTTTAAATGTGTTCTATCTCTATTGAAATTTACTTGTACATTTATTATATTTTTATTTTACTCTTGTTTTGCATATTATGTTTTTTTTTCAACTTTAAGCCAAATATTTATTAATAATATAAAATCAATTTAATTATTCAAGTTTTTGCACATTTTTATTCTAGTTTTATTTGTTGCTTTTACAGACCTAGTTATTCACAAAAATTAATTACATAATATATTTTATTTAAAGAAAACTATACACAAAAAAAGCTTTTAAGCGCATTATTCATAACTTTTTATGCAAGCTTTGTGCGCTTTTTCATCAATTAGTGAAAGAAAAATATATAAATATATATGCAAAAAATATATAAAAAAAATGAAATCCAAATAAACAAATATAAGATAGAGTTAAATATGGCACTAGGAAATTTCTATAAATAAATAAAATAAAAAAATATCAATATATATATTCATGATTGATTTTATTTAATATTTTGTTGATTATTATTTAACAAAGCAAATACTCTTAAAGCGCAAATTTAATTTAAAAACTAGTTGAAATTTTATATAAAAAGTCTTATCAATTTTGTTTTTCTGCCTGGAAATAGAAAAAAGAAATGAAATATTTGAAAATTGGTTGCTTTTGGCAAGCATTAATCAGGAAAATATGCATTTGAAACATGCCATCAAAGTTGACACAGCTAATTAAATGTTCAGCTCAAGTTGAGAGTTGAGGCAGCAAGTTTGCTTGGGTCAGCTGCTTTTCGGCCAAGTTGGCAGCACTGTCAAGCCGTCAACGTCTGCCTGGCACACCCACTGCCAGTTGCCAGCTTGCCAGTTGGCCAGGTTGGCAGCCTTCTCTGTTGCCTGCTTTTACCTTCTGTTGCATGCAACGCCCACTGAGCGTTTGGCTGAGCTTTAATGCGTTTTCATTTAACACAGGCGCAGTTGGCCAGGCTTGTTAGCTGGTAACTGTTTGTGTGTGCGGTGTGTGTGTGTGTGCGTGAACACCTCCCACTTGGCAATCTAATATAGAGCTGCTGCCCCTCACCCCCTGCCCCACCTGCCCCAACTATCAAGTGCTTGCTCTGGCGCGTGTTGGCATCGCCTTTTTTTTTTTTTTTTTTTTTTTTTTTAGCCATTTTTCGCACATTTTGCTGACGTTTTGGCGCTTTTCGCTTCCGCATGCCAGTCCACCTATATATATATATATATATATATATATATACCATACTGTATAGTTTTCGTCTGCTTTTTATGGTGCGCTTCTCTATCAATATTTTTAGCTGCAGCCGCTCCACATTAATAACGCATCCACCCTCTAATTGCATTTTGGCTCTGGCCGCCTTAATCGAATTCCAATTGCTGCCACACTGCCACATGCCACATGCCGCATGCCGCAGCGATGCGCAATTTCGATTACGCGCTGCTATTTTTCGGGGCAAAGCTGATAAGGCCTACCCATCCCCCCCCTCTTCAACTCCTCCACTCTCCTGCCTCCTGACTGCGAGGTCTTTTGCTCTGGGAGCTCTTTTCTTAAGTTTTTTTTTTTTTTTTTAGAAAGTGGCAACGTTTCTGAGCTGCTTCCGCATTTGGCCAGCGAGGCCGTTGCTAAGTTATGTGCTCAGATTAGCGGGTGTGTGTTAACTGTGTGTGTGTGTGTGTTTGCTGGTCAACTCTATCGCCGCGCAGGCCTAATGAAAACCATAACTTTAACTTGGCATTTTGGGCCGGACTCTCGCATAGTGGCAAAAGTAAAAGATACAAACAACAACAAAAAACATCAAGACGCCTTTTTTTTTGGGGTCACTTCAGTGCGTTTGATGTTGCCTGAGTGTAGATGCTCCTTCATGATAACGATGTTGATTATATGATCATGTTGGAACAGTAATAGAATAGAAATGTATATACATATATATATGTATAGAATATATAACTAAAAACTCTTTGGGTTTCTTTATTTAATTTATTTAAATTTTTAATTTATTTAAATACTGAAAATACTGAAAATTTAATATTAAAATGCTTGACATTTAATGATATCTTTAAAATTAATAACTAGTGTAAGAGATCTAACATAATTAATATTTGAAAAAAATAAAAAAAAAACAATTCGCTAGTTGAGTAAAATAAAATTTAGAAAAACAACAAACAAAAATTTTAAAATTTAAAAGTTAATTCATATTTAATATTGTATCTGTGGCACTGAAAATTGTAAATACAATATACAAATGATGACTATCACATTGAGATTAAAATTATCTGATAAGCAAGACAAAATGCTAATACACTGCTAAAAAGGCGCTAAAACCTAAATTGTTTATTCATATTATTATAAACTATAATATTTTACTATATTTCTTCGTCCTTATGGTTTAATGACATTATCTCTTAGAAACTTATTTTGAATATCATGTACACATTATTAATTCTTTTCTCTTTTTGCACTCTTTTCTTTTCTCTTCTTCAGGTGAGTTTCCAATACGATTTTTTTGGGTCAACTGGCGACTATTCGACTTTTCGTATATGCAACCAAATTACCAAGCAGGTAAAAGAAAAATGCCTTAAATAGCCATTCAGGCTGACCAAAAAAGCAACAACAGCAGCAACAACATTAGCATAAATATGAGCAGCAGCAACAACGAGCAAAAAAAAACAATTTGTAAAAAGTTCACACAGTTATAAAGATACAGATACATAGCATATATACATATGTATCTATGTATATATGCAGTTGCCTGATTTTGGCTAAAGGCTGTCACATTTTGTGGCTGTTGTTGCTGCTGCTGCTGACGACTTGGCCATAGAGAAATGACCACAAAATGTGCGCATAAATCAACACAATGTCCAAATGCAGCAGCAGCAGCAGCAGCAGCAGCAACATCAGCAGCAGCACAGCAGCAACAGCCGCCAAAGGTGTGGAGCCAGCAACAACAACAAAAACATCTCATGGAAAATGCAAATTTCACATGGAAAACTAGCCGCGGGGGATGACAATTTGCTGTTGTTGTTGCTGCTGCTGCTGCTGCTGCTAACTCAAAGCAGTTGCTGCCGTGCGAGTCCGTTGCTGTTGCTGGTGCAGTTGTTGCCGCTACTGCGAAATGAATTAATAAACTTGCAACGGCGGCTGCTTTTGTAAAAATGCCGCCAATGCTTGCTGCTGCTGTTGCCAATGCTGCCGATATTGCCTTACAGCAACAGCAACAGCAACAACAGCAACAACAACAATACGCAATGAAAAGCGAACAAACGAATTTGAAATCTGACACCAAAAGAATTGACACACACACACACACATCTACACACACATGACTTGTGCTGTGGATACTCTCAAAAAATGCAAATTCAACGAGCGTTCAAATCAATGAAAATTGACCAACTACCCCTTTCCCCAGCCCCCACCTTTGCCTCACCCTAAACCAATGCTAACCTGACTCAAATTGCTTTTAAATTGTTCAGAAAAAACACAATGCAAAAAAATAGCAAATATGAAAAAAAATGTATATATATAGAGAATGCTTGACTATTAGATACCCAGCAATGTGCTTTAACAAAAGATGTAGTAGCTTAATATTTAAGTAATCCTACAATTTTCTTCTCAGTATTTCAAGCACAATTCATTTTTGAGCTAGTCAAACAAAAATACGTTACAAAAATTCTTAAAGCAATTATAAAATACTCCATTTTAGTTTCAGACTAAAAATAAGTGTATACTATTCGACAAATAGGGTTCCCAATTTTTGGTCATGAAAGAAATAAGATTCTTGATTTTTTTGTCCCTGATCTACGATTCTTTGACCTTTGCCAGATTTAGCTATTTATTTATTTGGTTGTAGAAGATTTTTTATTGAGCTGACTCGTACGCAAAAATGTGGCTTCAACAATCGATATTAATCGATAAATTTGTTTTCATATTGGTAACAAAAGCTTATTTCCACTACTAGCTCTTTTGGTCTACTTGGTGGTAATAAAAGGAAATCTATTTTAATATAGTACTACATTTTCCGTTTAATTAAGTTTGATTGCCACATTAATTTTTTAAATTTACAACATTTTATTTTTGAATTTATTCCTATTGTTTTATTAAATTTTGCCATGTCAACCAAATAAATAAAAATAAAATGATTGCTTCGCCATAAAATCATCAGCAAAATAAAAATAACTTTTTCAGATGTCACCAATTGTACAGGGTATTCAAAAAGGTGAAACAAGCCATGCAAAATGATATTAGCGTTAGTTTTTGTCCCTGCAGCAGCAGCAGCAATTGCAACTGCAACAACAGCAACAGCTGCTGCAATTGAATTGTCCAGCTTCCAGTGGGCCAGCGCTGCTGCTGCTGCTGCTGCTGGGGGGCTTGGTGGTGCTCTGGTGGTGCTCTGGTGGTGCTCTGGTGGTGCTCTGGTGTTTGCTGGTGGTGCGCTGTTATTTTATTGATTTGCTTGCCTGAAAATTGATCTTAATTTCTTGAGCTTGCGGTTCATTTGCATATCTCGACTTTTGAGCTGCATTCGCAATGATTATGAATAACTGTTAATTGTGTTTGGGCTATTACGTTGCATAAAACGCTGCTTTTTGGCCGCTGGCCCAACTCAAAAGACCCCAAAGACCTCTTGCACAGCAATTTGCCAGCGATTTCTATATTTTCCATCGCATTTCCGTTTGCTGCAGGCGCGGAGAAGGGGTGGCTTTTATAAAGAGGGAGCGGAAGGGGCTGGTCTTGACTGGTATTCCACATTGAAAAGGGGGCGGAACAACAGTCTGTTGGCATTCGGTTAAATGAGTTAACTATCGTCTAACTATTCAAACGGACATAAATACAGCGAACAGTGAGTGAATTAAACTTGCTGCTCATACACTAGCAAATGGCGCACTTTACAACACTGATCTAGTGTTGTGGCTGTTTTCTGACAGTACAAATTTATTTTGATGATAAAAGAGAAATAATGATAAGTGCGAAGCAGTTGGAGTATTTAGCCCCAAAATCGTAGGCTTAATTGTGTTTATGTGTCTGTCACTGTTTCTTGCTTTATCTTTGTGCATGTACTACGTATATCGTATGGTAATATGTACGAATATCGTATTGCATTTATCTTACATACCGTCGCGTATAACGCATTGTATATTGTGCGGTATATCATGTAGTTAAACGGAATCGTAAAGAATCTCTTATTTAATACCGTATAGCAGGTCGCATATTTTAGCCTTCTATATCGTAAATTGCAACGTATATCGTATTATATACCGTTTATGGTATATTATATTGTATTTCAGACCGTATATCGAATATCATGAATATCGTATGCATATCGTATATACCGTATATTGGCTATTATCACGCATATTAAGTATCATTGCATCTCGTATGTTGTCCGTTTATTGCAGCCAACCATATATTGATAGGTATATCGTATATTAGACCGCATATCATATTTTATGCCGTATATCGCATATATGTCACCATTTGTCACATATGGTATATTTGTCTGTGTATCGTATATTACGCGGATTATCGTATATCGTTGAATCAAAAACAAAATCTCCCCGCTAACATTCTACAATATCGTAAAGTGTATCGTTATAGATGTTTTATACATAACATGCCGCATCGTATATGGCAGTTGGTATATCGTATGGGTAGTTTACATTACAAATGCTTTCGCAACGTTTGCGATTAGCATCTTTATCGTAATAGCAAAAGATGAAGAATACTAAAGCACTCTTTTGCCACTCTTCATCTTCTATCGGTGTCTCTCTGTCTCTCTTTTTCACGTTCTCCATGTTTCATCATGATCTGTGTGGCTTTCATATTTATGGCCATCAGTTTGGCAGTTTAAGTACAGAGTTCACGGCAGCTTCTATTCAGTGCTCCTGCGATTAGAGTGGGGACCACGCCCCCTTCCCTTCCCTTCCCGCCCCCTCCTCTTAACTGCTTAACTGCTGCTGCTGCTTCCCGTCTTTATGTGAAGTATCGGCTTTTGACTGAAGTCTGTCCTAATGACAACGGTAGCAGCTACTGCCAGGCAATTACTTAATTTACACTTGGCTCTTTCTTTTCATCTTTGCTTGTAACCTGTTGCTGGCTGTCATAAAAAACAAAAAAATACAAAAATATTGTGTTGCCTGCAGTTGGCACAAAGCTATTGAACAGCAACGAAAATAAAGAAAAGAAACTGCTCAGCGGACAATAGCAGACTGCTGGCCACAATTCAAAAGTGCCCTGCCCCCCTGCTGCGTAAATCAAGCAACAGTCGCGGCTCAGCTACTGAAGCAGAAAATTACTTTCATCATAATTTAAAGTTACTTATGACCGCAGCAGCAGCAGCAGCAGCAGCAGCAGCAGCAGCAGCAACCAAGAGGCGACTCCAGACTCGAAGACTCGCGGTTGCTGATTGTCTTAGGCTGTGTGTTGCTGCTGTGCACAAATTGAAAAATCATCTGGGCAGCTAGCAGGATGTGCTGTTGCTGCTGCTGCTGCTGCCGCTGCAGGAGCAACAGTTGCTGGCAATGGCAAAAGGCAAACATTTGCACACGTCAAGCAAAGTGGCAGTGAAATAACAAAATTATGTTGGCAGATTTGTGGCGACGTTGAAATTATTGCAACACGGCCAGCAACAACAGTTGCTGCCTGCAACTGCAACTGCAACTACTGCTGCTGCTGCTGCGGCTGCTGCTGCACTTGAGCCCGCCTTGGCCCATAATTGCTATGTGCTGTGACGTTTGTGGCATGAATGATGTGGCGTGGGCTTCCTTTTTGCCTTTTTGCGCTACTGTGCGGCTGTGATCCACATTTTGCATAAATTACGCTGCATTTGATTTGGGCAGCCGCGTCTCCAATGACAATGCCACAACCCAGCAGCAACTGTTGCTGCTGCTGGCCACAATCAAGTCAAGTGTTTATTTGTTTATGCGCCGTGCCGCAGCGAAACTCCATTTCGACTACGTACTTCTGCCGGCAGCGAGTGAGTGGCATGTTGCACGTTGCACGTTGCATGTTGGTGGTCCACATTGCGTTCCTTTCGTGCGTTTGTTTGCCGCAATTAGCGTGTGGCAGCAACAGCAACAGCATCTGCAACTGCAGCAGCAGCGGGTGAGTGAAAGTTGAGCTTGAGCCTGTGCTGCGTTGTTGCTTGCATTTTGATAAGCTCCCCCACACCATCCACTCCCTGCCCATCCACCCCCCCCTCCTCCTCCTCCCACTACCTCTCTCACAATGCACACCTGTTGCCTATTGCTGCTGCTGCTGCTGCTGCTGCTGCTGCTGCTGCTGTTGTCTGTTGCAACCGGTTCGTGTTTGGCTCTGAGCTCGTTAGTTAATTCAAAGCGCTGTAAATATTATAACAGAGCGCGTTTCATTATTGTATTAACAACAGTTTTGCGAGTCGAGTTGATACCCTGTACTAATTGGTATAAACGGTAGCATGAACTTGTTCAATTGTATGTTGCAGCAATAATAACATCAATATCACTTTCACTTTAGCTATTTCATTAGTTTGTAGCATTTTTTTTATAATATATTTGTTCTGTAAATATAAATTCTAATTTCGAAACCAATATATCAAGCAATATAAAAAAATATGATTAATTTTAAAAAATTTCGATAGATTTTTCTTTTAAATTAAGGTGCACATCAAAAGAAAAAAGTTCTTGCATATCCTGGTCATTGAAAATATGATAAATTTAATCGATAATTCGACCAGTACAAAATTAATCGATAAGTATCGAGCTTCAACCCCTGTTTTGTTGATAGTTATTAGAGCTAAATTTACCAAATTTATTTTGAATACGCTCGTTTAACAAACAGATTTCTTTTTGAATACCTTTTCATAATCCGATAAACAATTTGGAAAATAATATGTTTATTAGCATTTTCTGTTTTGATAAAACTACAAAATACAGGGTATCGCCCAGTCGCTTGCTCTCATCGTAAGCACTCTTGTTAAGTTTTTTTTTCGTCGCGAATTTTCCTTGTGGTATTTTTAGAGCCTGGCCAAACGACTTTTTTTGTTGTTGCTATTTATTTCTCCCCCGTTACTTTTCGGCTATTTTTAGCCAAATTGTCATTAAAGTATTTTTAAAAGTGTTTTTACATTTTTAGCTTTATTTAAAATCTTTATTTTGAGTCGTTTTCTTTTTTTGCGGTCGTTGTCTTAAAGCTCATAGTTTTTTTTTGAAAGGTTTTGTTGTTGGCGCTGTGATTGATTTATATTGTGAATGATTTACATTCGGTTTTACGACATTAATTTGAATGCCACAAAAAACCACGTTTACAGCGCTATCAGCTTTAATAACTCGTTTATATTAACCATAAATAGTTAAATTGTTAAACTGTGTATTTAAAATGTTATAGAATGCAACTATAGTCATTTAAAACAGGTCTATAAACTTTAGCTTTTGGAATGTAACTGTGAAAGCTGAACGATTCAATTAGTTGCTTTGAAGTAATCTAGTTAACATTTATCTTAACACTATCAAGCATTTATTGATTTATCGATTTATTTGAATGTGTTATCGCTAGCAGTAAAAAATTCGATTTTTCGTTATATAGTGTGTCTTAATGTATTATTATTTTTGTATCATTAATATTAATATTATTATAATTTCGTATTTGTATTAATCAAATATCAGTATATCAGTTTAGCGCGCTTTCCAACACTATCAATGCGTAAACAGCATCACTGAAAGAAAGCTTTAATTGCAGCCTTCAGACTGTTCGTATCATTTCGCCCAATTTCCAAAAACATTGCAAACAAGTAGGTTTTCAAATATGCATTTATTTTAAATGTAAAAAGTTTTTAGATAAATAAATTTTGACATTTTGCATGTTCCAAATTTCAAAACATGTCGTGTCACGATTCTTAGCAGTAAAATTAACTCGCCCAGCATCTTTTTTTGAGTTATCCTTTTAAGCCTTTTAAAAATAAAAATTAAAAATAAAATGTCTGTTAAAATTAAACAATAAAATAAAATTGTAGCAAATCAAATCGATTAAAGCCAGCAACAAATTTTCAAAATAATTTTATTTCTTTTTTTTTTCCTATTTATTTATCAAATCTGCAACTTTGATCTTTGACCTTAGATTAGATCTATACTTTATTTTTTCTCACCATCTCAAGCTTCCCATGCCGTATGGAGTCTGAAGCAAAAACAATTGTTGACATTTTCGCGTATAAGAACAAAATAATTTGGCTTAAAATATTAAAACCTAGATTTTATTGCTGCTGCTGCTTGCCAAAGTTTAGTTTTGGGGTACAAAAGGGAATTGCTATTCGGCGTGGTTGTTGTTGTTGTTGTTGCGGCCACATTACTCATGCGCCGCGTTGCACATGCGGGTATAAAATAACAGATTTATGCCAACGTTGCAGGCAATGACACGCCAATTAGCCGCCCAGCAACAAAAAGGCTTGCAAATAAAGCTTTGACATTTTTATGATGCTAAGCGGGGGAACAGCAACAACAGCAGCAACAATAGCAAGCACAACAACAATTGCAACAGGCCTTAAGCCAGACTGGAGACAATCTTTTGGGGCAAGCAGGCAGCTGGCTGACCTTTGCATGTGTTGCTGTTGTGTGTTGCTGTTGTGTTTTGTTGCTGTTGCTGTTGTGTGTTGTGCGTTGTTGTCTGCGGAGGCGAATTGAGTTTGACAGCTGGGGCGACACGATCCGATTGCGATTGCGATCGCTCTTTGACCTTAATACGCGCCAGCTGCGTCAACGTCAGCGCCTGCGGGGCAACATGTCTTCCACATTGCCACCCCCCCCTTGTCCCCCCTGGAGACCAAGCCCCGCCTCGTGTCATTTGACACCTCATTTGGGGGCTGCTGCGTGCCGCACAGCTAATAAGCGCTCAATAAATGTGCAACACCCGCTGGCAACAGCAACATGTTGCTGGCAGTGCCAAGTTACTTGCTGTTGCTGCTGCTGCTGCTGCTGCTGTGCGTGAGACAGCAACAATGTTGTTGTATTTGTTGTTGCTGTTGTTGTGTTTGCAATCAACTGGGCAATCTCATTAATAAATTGCGCTGCATGCAACGCCGGCAACATGTTGCAGTTGGCTGTTGTCTCTAATGCTGCAAAACGGCAGCAACATTAATTGGCTGCTTACAGCTGACAAGGCAGCGACTCTTGTTACTCGTTGCTGTTGTTGCTGTTGTTGTTATTATTAGTTGCTGTGGCTGGTATCAATTTAACTGCCGATAGGTGGCGCTGCTGCATGCCATCAGCAACATTTATTGTTCATGCCGTTGTGAAAGCACATTTTCAACAGTTGCGATCGCTTTCTGGGGGACAACTAATTGATTTTATATGCGCAGCCATTGCCAGCAACAACAGCAACAACAACAGCAACAACAACAGCAACAACAACAACGACAACAGCAACATAGGCGGCACATATTTTAAGCACAAATTACAAAGCAATAATCATAAATCTTTTTTGTGGCTCAGCAGCAACATGTTGCTGCCATTTATCAAAAAAATATATTAATGTGTGTGCGTATTCGTGTGTGTATGTGTGTGTGTTTGTGTGTGTGTGGCAGATGCCAGACAAATGGGCATTGCGTGTGCCATATCAATGTTGTTGTTGCTGTTGTCATCGTCGCTCAAATGTTGATAACTCTGCTGGCAGCAACAATTGCAAATGAAGCACGTGGCCCACAACAGCAACAACAAGCTAGACAGCAATTATTGCTGCTGCTGCTGCTGCTGTTGCTGCAGCCGCAACTGATTGCTCTTGATTAAATGCTAGTCACTCACTTGAATACTCGCATCTGCAGAACCGAGATGCGGCCCCCGGAAATTGTTTGTGCCACGAACTGCAGTTATGCACCGCGCCAACATTTAAACAGCTTCCTGGCGGGTTGCTCTTGCTGCAGTTGCTGTTGCTGTTGTTGTTGTTGCTGTTGCGATCTAGACGAGCGCTTGTCCAGTTGTCCAAGTGGAGCACCCAGCTGCTGCCGTCCAATTTTGATGGATCTTTTGGCTGCATTTTAAGTCTTGCAGGCAACATTTAAAACCAAACAGTTACAGTTTCTTTTATTTTCTTTTATACGGCTTTTAAAACTTTATTGAAATCTCTTCTTTTTTTGCATATTCAACAATATTAATCATATAACAAGACTCTAAATATAAGGATTTTAATACTAAATATACATTTTTGGCATAGTTTATAACAAAATACCTTACAAATATTTTTGAATGATTTTCATTATTATTATTTTTTTCTTCTTTATTATACCCTGAACCCATTAAAAATGGGTAAAAAGGGTATTACGGTTTTGTGCAAAAGTATGTAACAGGCATAAGGAAGCATCTCCGACCATATAAAGTATATATATTATTGATCAGTATCAACAGCCAAGTCGATTTAGCCATGTCCGTCTGTCTGTCTGTCCGTCCGTCCGTCCGTCCGTCCGTCTGTCTGTATGAACACGCGGATATCAGAGACTACAAGAGCTAGAGACTTCATATTTGGAATATAAGTTCTCGTAGTGCCGGGACAGATCAAGTTTATTTCATTTTATCGATAACTCGACCCATTCAAAAGTTATCGATCAATTTCGATTTCAGACTAGCGTTTTTGGGCTATAACTTACAAGTTATAAGAGCTAGAGGCCCCTAATTTGGCATGTATAATCTCGAATAGCATACACATGTAACAAATGTTTCACTTTTTGGATACCACCCCCCAATCCCCCTAAAAGCTCAAAAACTCATTTTTGAAGGTATGACCTTGCAATTTGGTTTGGTCACACATTTTATAGCCAATGTTATGTCCTACAAATTTTGGAAAGATCGGACAATAAACACAGAAGTTATTTAAGATTTTACTTTCCATTGTGTGGGGCTCAGTGAAAAAGCAAGATAACTGCTTAAACCGCATGCACTGCTTGCAGTATATGTATGTTTGTATGTATGCACACTATTAGGCAAGTATGAATGGATGTCAGAACTGGGTTCAGGGTATCTCCTAGTCGGGCAGTCCCGACTAGAGCACTCTTACTTGTTTTAATATAGTACTATATATTACAGTAAATATTTTGAAAAATATATACCTTACAGCTTTTTTTTTGTATTTTTTTTTTATATTTTGATATAGTTTTATATATTATATATAAATAACATACAAAAATAGTTTGCATTTATTAGCGTTTTTGCTTTTTCTGCACTAAATATTTGTTTATATTTCAAACTTAATTTTTGTTATTTCTGTTTTGTATAAAATATAAATGATTTATTTATAAACAGCAAGATTGAAGTTATAAATGTGTATATATATATATATATATTGTTTCCCAATGTTGCTTAAATACAATACGCAAATATTACTGATTTAAATAAAAAGAACCAATTAAATTTAAAAGTAATTCAATGTTATTTTATGCTCAGTTAAAAAAAAATTATTTTATGCATCAATTCACTTCGTATTACTATTTAAATAAGTGCTTTGAGACAAATCAAATACGTATAAGAAACGATCCAAATCACATTTGTTTATTCTACATTGCAGTATTTTATATAAAACTTTGAGCTGCAATTATTTCACACACTTAACTGGAGCTAGGCCTACTAGCCTAGATTTGAAGTTCAATTTGTGTTAATCCTGTGCATTAGGCCAAGCAGCGGCTGTTGACAAAAACAACAACCAACTCAACAACAACAGCAGCAACAGCACTTACAGATTGCAGCTGCGTGCTGCTGCGGTGTCAAAAGCGTTTGCAATAACAACAGCAACTGCAGCAAATGACAACAAGAACCGCAACGATCCCTAGCTTATTAAAGTTTAATGACTATTGGGGTGGTCTTGGCACGTAGCTGTCACAGTTGCTGCTGCTGCTGCTGCTGTTGTTGCTGCTGCTGTTGCTGCTGCTGTCGCTGACGATTTGCGCAATGCGCGCAATGGCAGCAAATAATTGCAACGGCAACGTGCAACGATTTGCGGCGGCAACGAGGTGAAGGCAACAACAGCAACAAAATGTTTATATGAAAATTGAAAATGATCATTGCGCAATGCGCGCATGGCGACAACAACAACAGCAGCAGCAGCAGCAACAGCAGCAAAAAAAACCACCGACAAATAGTCAACGTTTTCTTTTGATGCTTTGCATTCGGCACGCAAAAAACAACAACAGCAACAACAATTGGCTAATAATATAAATTTGGTGCCCGAAAAGCAAACACAACAGCAACAGCAACAATCGTCTTTGGCCCAAGGCTGGCAATTGTCTATGTTGCTGTTGCTGTTGTTATTGTTGCTCCAGTTTTGCATTATTATTGTACGTCTAATTTAATTGCAGTTCGATTGCTGACCCCGTCATGGCAGCTATATGTCAATAAAATTGCTGCTGCTGCTGCACGCCAGCAACATGCACTTGCTGCTGTTGCTGTTGTTGTTGCTGTTGCTGTTGCTTATCGCCTAACCACAAATAACTGCAAATTGTGTGTATATAAATGCAAACTGCATTGTTTGTCGCTGGCTTATCTGGCCAGCAACTGGCCACTAAATCAGCGTAACAGGCGCAGCAACAGCAACTGCAGCAACAGCAACTGCAGCAACGGCAGCAATGGCAATGGCAACAAACTGCCAGGCAACACGCATGCGCCACCAAAAGTCATGTTCGTGCCACAAAGGCGACACCAAAGCCATACATATTGTAGGTGGCAGCAGCAGCAGCAGCAACTGCAGTAACAGCAACAGTTGCATTTAAATGTGGCAATTGTAGCTTAAAGCAGCTAAGCAGCATACACACACACACACACACACACACACACACACACACACACACGCATACACACACCCCAGCTAATCATTTTGGGTAATAATTTTGCATTTTTTTGTCTGCGTGCAACATGTTGCAAGCGCGCGCCCTTTTTTTTCTTGCGCCACGCTCGTATATAACTGTCCAGCTTGTGTGTGGGCGTGTTGCAGCAGCTGCCCAGTTTGCCACTTTGAACTCGCCACGCAGCAGCAGCAGCAGCAGCAGCAGCAGCAACAACAATAGAAAGCCACGCAGGAAGCCGCAGTTTAAATGCTTTTGCTTTGCAAATTTATGTGCAGCACCCAAAGCGAAATCCTTTCACCAGCTTAGACGAACGCATTAATAAATCAATAACGCGTTTTATAATCATAGTTGTTGCTGCGGCTGCCAGCAACTTCCGCAGTGACAAGCGGCAATTTGCAGCGGCAACACCTTGGCAACAATGTTGCTGCTGCCCCAACTAGAGCAATTAACATGCCAAGAGAGCGAGATAGAGACTCTGATCACAATAATATGCATCAGCAACAGCAACAGCAACAGCAGCAGCAGCAGCAGCAACATGTTGCGCAACTTATCAAAATAATCATCATTCACATCGACAACAGCAACAGTAACAGCAGCAGCAGCAGCAGCAGCAGCAACGCAGGCAGCATTATGATAATCGCAATGCGGCGGCAATGTTGAAACGAACAACAACAGCAGCAACAGCAACAGCAAAAATTGCAACTGTTTTCTTTATGCAGTCTAGAGTTGGCCTGGTCACGCCCCCGCCGCCCAACCCGCCGCCGTCGTCGTCTGCGGCAATGCAACTGCTGCATGTTGCAATTAATAATCGACGTGGCTAAGCAACGCTCGTAAGGCGCGCCAGCAACAACAGCAACAACAGCAGCAACAACAACTGCCTTGTGCGCCCTTCTTTTTGATTTAAAATGTGCCGCCGTCGTAGGCGTACTCACACGCAGCATATATATATATATATATATATATATATACATATATATGTATACCAGATATTACATATATATACTATATACCACAACAGGCCGCCCTTCAGCCCCACAGCAACAAGTGTTGCTGCTGCTGTTGCTGCTGCTGCTGCTGTTGCTGCAACCACTTGGCATCATCAGTCAAGTGTCTTCGGTGTTGCTTGTCCTGCACCGCCGTGTGGCAATGTCACTGTCTCCACGCGCTCTTCTTGTTATTGTTGCAACACGCTGTGGCATCGCTTTTGTGGCATCTTTGTGTGGGTCGGCAGATTGCCATCAAGCGATTGCCCAGCGCTGCCAGCAATTGTTGCTGCCAACAAATAGGCCAGTGTCATATACACATACAAATATAAATACATGCATATATATATAATATATATAGATATATTCCATAAACAAAGGCAGAAAATTAAAAGTAATAGAAAACAAGCAAAATTTTAAGTTTAAGCTCAGAAAAATAAAAAAAATAAAAAATAGTTTAAGCTACCAATACTAATAATGATATGTAATAATGATAGCACATTATTAATAATAACACTAAATAACACTGCCAAGTACACTAAGAGAAAATAATTGCCCATCAATTACAAAAAAAATCCCCGAAAAAACCGACTGAGATTTTATTCTATAACTTTTTAGACAATCAAAAAAATTAATTTTATTTTATTCACTTTTGGGTATTTGCCTTTGATATACTTTTATTATAATAATTAATCTGGTCGAAAAAGTAAGAAAGGTCTCGTTTTAATTATAATAAATATAAATAACAAAAATGATATGAAAATCAAGTTTTTGAAGATTGAAATTCTAACTAATATCATTAAACTTGATTAATGCTATAATCTGTACAATTATTATGCTTTTCGTTTTCTTTTACTTCTTCGTCAGCCAACTAAGATTTTTGTATTTACTCTCTTTACTTCTCGCTTTTAATTTTCGTTTATTTCATTTCATTTTCACTTATATTTATACTCTTTTCGAAGAAAATAGTATATTAAGTTTGTCCTGAAGTTTGTAACGCATAGAAGGAAGCGTCGGAGACCCCCAAAAGTTACTGCCAGTATGCTTAAAATGACAATACAAATTGATCTAGCCATGTCCGTCTGTCTGTCTGTCTGTCTGTCTGTCTGTCTGTCTGTCTGTCTGTCTGTCTGTCTGTATGTATGCAAACTAGTCCCTCAGTTTTTGAGCTATCGCGATAAAACTTTGCACAGACACTTATTATTCCAGGGGACAGCACATTGGTCGGAGCCGGCCGGATCGGACCACTATATCTTATAGCTGCCATACAACTCGAAGTCGGTTTTGGCCATATATCCCATGTTTTTTAATCTATCGCGATGAAACTTTGCATTGATACTTATTATTCAAAGAGACATCACATTGGTTGGAGCCGGCTGGATCGGATCACTATATCTTATAGCTGCCATACAACTCGAAGCCGGTTTTGGCCATATATCCCATGTTTTTTAATCTATCGCGATGAAACTTTGCACAGATACTTATTATTCAAAGAGACATCACATTGGTTGGAGCCGGCCGGATCGGATCACTATATCTTATAGCTGCTATACAACTGGCAATGATATAAATATTTTTAGAACAAAAAAAAAATGTTACGCGACAAAACGATTTTGTACAGCTTATGAAATTTCAGTGGTGCAGTTGGCAGAGTGAAAATTGCCTATAGGTTCGAAAAGAGTATAAAATCTTCGGCACGCCGAAGATAATCCTTCCCCACTTGTTTTTTTTTGTCTCTGTGGATTTCTTGTGTTTTTTCTGCTGGACCAAACTTCATTTATTAATATCATAGGCTATATTTTATAAAAATATTAAATAAATAAATATTGTTATTTTCAAATTGTTGTCAAATTTGTTAAATTTTCAAATTTGATTACCACAATAATAATATTACTACATTTTCAGTAAGAGACTTCATTAAATAACCTATTGCTTATTTATTTACAATTTTAAAACTCAACCAATTATTTGCTTTAAATTTTGTAATTAGAACAAGCTTTATTTCGGTTTTATTTATTTGTTTGGCGCACAGAAAACCTTACACAAAATATATATTATAAATTGCTCAACAATTACAAAACTGCAAATGATATATTCTCCATTAATAATTAACACAAATTTGAAGTAAAACTTTCCATGACACCCTTTTGATTTTATAATGAAAAAAGCAGAAGAAGGAGAAAAGAAAAGAAAAGAAAGAAAAACATTGCGACACGAAAGAAAAGTCGCAAGCGAGAAACTTAGCAATTTGTTTGGCCGCACTCAGTTATGTGCGTTTTAACACAATGCCACGCCCATTTTGGGTGGATTGCTTGACGTGGAAATTTATGTGGGCCCACTAATAAGTTTGCTGGCAATTACGCTTATAAATAAATAAATCAGCGCCGCTAACCTCGCCAACGGCGGCGCCTTTGTAGAGGAGCCAACGTTGAGAAGCGACGTTGAGAAGGCGCTGGGAAGGCGCTGGGAAGGCGGCTGTGGATGCCGCGTGCTGTGGGTGTGACAAGTGGTGCAGTGGCGGTGGTGCAGTGGCGGCGGTCCAGCGGCGCCATTCAAATTCAAATTCACATGTGATCGCCCAAGCATGAGTCAGTCAGACGGCCTGTGGATTGCAAAGAGAAAAATTGAGGAGAGAAGCGAACGGCAGAGGGAGAAGCGCAGCAGTAGATGGAGAAGAAGAAGCAGCAGCAGCAGCAGCAGCTTCTAAGCTGTTGCTCGTCAGCGGCGCTTAATTAGAAAATTGCTAATAACTCATGCACACGAACAAATTTCAATATTAATGAGGTTTTAAGGCAGCAACCACAAAAGCAGCAGCAACAACATTGGCACTGCAGCAACGGCGACTTAATTGAAAACTTTTTGAATCGTGCCGTCAAATGAAGAGGAAGCAGCAGCAGCAGCAGCAGCAACATTCTGGCCCTGGCCCAAACTGTGCACAATGGGAGGCACAGCGGCAATTGTTGCTGCTGCCTGTCTTACGCTGCCAGCAGCAGCAGCAGCAGCAGCCTGTTGCTCCTGTGGCTCATTAACTTGCATGAAAACTCAATATGCTTGCTGTAGTGTTTTAGCTCTTTTTGTGCAATTAACGGTTGCCGTCTTTGACTGATTTAGTTGTCAGCTGAGCGGCAGCAACATGTTGCAGGCATTCATAATTAGCATGCAAACGGCATAAATCGCAGCAGCAGCAGCAGCAACAGCAGTTGCGGCAGCAACAACAATTAACAGACCCAAATTGCATGCAAGCGTCGCTTTCTCTGTCTCCGTCTCTGTCCAACACACACTTACACACACACACACAAACTGCAACGGTTGCTACTTAGCATGCAGTGTGCAGCTTTTGATGTCTGTGCAACAGAACACGTAGGCAACAGCAACAGCAGCAGCAACAGCGACTGTCAATTATATTAGTTGCTCTTACACAGCGCGCTAATTCAAAAATCATGCGTGGGCAGCAGCAGCAGCAGCATCAGCAACCTGGCACGCCAGCAACATATTGCCCTCGCGGCCAGCAGCAACATGTTCGGCAGCAACTAGGCTTAATTAAGTGACGACCTGTTGTTGCTGCAACTGCTGCTGCTGCTGCTGTTGGCATGCAAATTTAATTTGCGCCTTGCCGCGACCTTTGGCCATTGCGTGTTGCTGCTGCTGCTGCTGCTGCTGTTGGCCATAACTTCTCCGCAGCAGCAACAGTTCGTATTGTTGCTGATATTCAACTGGTAAAAGTTCGCACGACTTCTTAGCGTTGCGTATTTAACATTTTGCGATCTGTTTGCGATCTTCGCTCGATATATTCTCCCAATCGTTGTTGCTTATCTCGCTGGCAATATCTCTTTGCCATTTTCTATCGTGTGTGCGCCGTTAATGCTTTTTTACACACACACAGAGAGAGAGAGAGAGAGAGGGAGAGGAAGGGAGAGAGAGAGAGATAGAGATAGAGAGACGTTGCTCGTTGCATGCTGTGTGCGTAGCGCAATAAATCAAAGTTTTATTTGTTGAAATAAATTCACAGTTTATTGCTTCGTTATTATTTGCGCGACTGCTGCCGCTGTGAATGTTGTTGCTGCTGCTGCTGCAGTAACTGCTGCTGCTGCTGCTGCTGCTGCTGCGACAGACAGCCATCAAACACTCGCAACTGCAAACAACGCATGCCGGAAATGTTTATTGTTCTTGTTGTTGTTACTGTTACTGTTACTGATCTCTTTCTAATTTTTTTTTTTTTTTTTTTTGTTTTGTTGCTTAACGTATCGTTGATTGCTTGCATATCATGCGTTTAGCTTACGGCCATCAAATTAATTAAAATCCAATTTATAACGCAATTTATTGCCTCTGACTTTCTTCTGATTGTGAAAATCATCTAAGAAAAAAAAAACAAGTGAGAACGTTGCAGTCGGGCGGAGCCGACTGCGTAATACTCTGATACCATTTTAAGAACAGCTGAAAGCAAGTGAACAGAAAATTTTTGCTGGTGTTTGGGTGACCCGAAATCGGCATTCCAAGTTTTTGGGAACGGGAGGGGCATGGTCGATCTTAAGAGGGGGTGACCAGAAGTCTATCTACCAATTTTGGTGACTCTAGCTCTAAAACTGTGGAAGATATAAGCTTTCGCGATTTTTGGGGGCGGAAAGGGGCGTGGCCCCAAAAAATTTGGCCGATCTTTAGAGGGAGTGACAAGAAGTCTTTTTTACAAATTTCTTGACTCTAGCTCTAAAACTGTGGAAGATATACATTTTCGCGATTTTTGGGGGCGGGAGGGGGCGTGGCCCCAAATTTTTTTACCGATATTTAGAGGGGCTGACCAGAATTCTATCTTCCAAGTTTAATGACTCTAGCTCTGAAACTGTGGAAGATATAAATTTTCGCGATTTTTGGGGGCGGGAGGGGGCGGGGCCCCAAAATTTTTTGCCGATCTTTAGGGGGGCTGACAATAAGTCTATCCTCCAATTTTGGTGACTCTAGCTCTAAAACTGTGGAAGATATACATTTTCGCGATTTTTGGGGCGGGAGGGGGCGTGGCCCCAAATTTTTTTTTACCGATATTTAGAGGGGCTGACCAGAATTCTATCTTCCAAGTTTAATGACTCTAGCTCTGTGAAACTGTGGAAGATATAAATTTTCGCGATTTTTGGGGGCGGGAGGGGGCGGGGCCCCAAAATTTTTTGCCGATCTTTAGGGGGGCTGACAATAAGTCTATCCTCCAATTTTGGTGACTCTAGCTCTAAAACTGTGGAAGATATACATTTTCGCGATTTTTGGGGGCGGGAGGGGGCGGGGCCCCAAAATTTTTTGCCGATCTTTAGGGGGGCTGACAATAAGTCTATCCTCCAATTTTGGTGGCCCTAGCTCTTAAACTGTGCGAGATATAGGCTTCCGTGTTTCGTGGGGGCGGGGTGGCTGGGGGGCGTTCTAGTGGGCGTGGCCGGAAAATCCAGGACGCAATCTTTTGGGCTGGTCAGCCCTAGTCTAAATTCCAAATTTGGGGACTCTAGCTTCAAAATTGCGGGAAATATACACGTGTTATCGAATTGTGCATTCATGTATATCGATTTTCGCGATTACGGGGGCGGGAGTGGGCGTGGTCAAAATTTTGTTTCTGTAATCTGTAAGAGGACGTCACCAGTAATATATATTCCAAATATGGTGACTTTAGCTCTAAAACTGCGGGAGATATAAGCATTTCAAATTAATTTTGGAGGGGGGGCTGGTGGGCGTAATAATGGGCGTGGCCGATTAACCTAGGATCCAATTTTTTCGGGAGGTCACCAGCAATATACCTACCAAATTTGATTACTCTAGCTTCAAAATTGTGGGAGTTATTCACGTTTAATCGATTTGTGATTTGAGGTGTATCGACATGTTATCGATTTGCCAGCCTCCCAGTGGGCGTGGCATAAATTTGGAATAAACTTGATCTGAAGCAGATAGCTATAATCATAACGCAAAAGATTTCAAGAGTCTATCTAATATCGTTTCGGAAATACGCGCGTTCATCCAGACAGACAGACGGACAGACGGACAGACGGACAGACGGACAGACGGACGGCCTGACGGACATTCGACAAAACCAATATACTATGAGTACCTTCGGTATCAGAGTATAAACAGCCTCTCACAGCTATAAGGAAGTAGCTTGATCTTAAATGTTTTATCGTCACAATTTCAAGCTACAAGGTACTTTAGCTATGTGCTAAATATACGCTTATCTAGAACTATTTAAGCCATATACAAGTCATGCAATCACGATTCTAGAGATCTTAATTCAGCTCTTCTAACGTATATCTTGTCAACACAGCTGCAATATGGAAACGCATATTTTATAAAAGCTTTCTAGAAAAAAGGGAAATATTATAATTCATATTTGAATTAATTGCAAAATGCTTTAATATTATTGTTTTCGGCATTATTGAAAAATCAAATTTAATTTCAAATGTATTTTGAAGCTTTTTTGAAAGGAAATTTAAAAAAAAAAACTATAATTATGAATTATGCTTAAAGCATTTAACCATTATATATTTTTTAAAATTTTTTATCAAAATAAAATCAAATTGAATATACCAACAAATATGTAAGAAATATAATATTTCTATAAATAAATATTGAAGCTCACATCAATAAAACTGTTTTTATATTTATTAATATACCCAAAACATATCTTAAACTTTATTTTATAAAATTATAAATGTTGTAAGATAACGTATCAATAAATATTTAAGTTCATATCAATAAAACAAATTGTATATTTGGTGTGCTCTAAATTACATTTCAATGACATTTTTATTTATTTTTTAGTTTGAAACAAATTTATAGAGTTTTTCTATTTGTTTTATTGTGCTCAATATTTGGCTTTTCCTAAAAAAGAAACCCAAAATGACTTTTCATTTAAGTTACTTCTTTGAAATGCCCATTATGCATAAAACAGTAATATCTTAACAAATATCGACTTTGCATTTAAAATTAATGTGGCCATGTGTTTTTTAGCCATTTTAACACCAGCTCGAACAAAATTGCAAGTCAAGCCGGTCTGTGGCAATGCCACGCCCTCCAGCACCACAACCTCAATACCGCCCGCAGCCCCCCGTTGCCCCCTGGGCGGCCAGTTGCCCCGTCCACCTGCCTGTCATGAGGTTGTCAGTGACATTTTTGAACCCTGACCGTTTTTAATTTACAGGCAACAACAACAACAACAGCCGCACGCTTTGCCATTAATTACCGCATGGAGATACCAAATAGCAGCTATAAGATATGAATATGAATAAATATGCATGTGTGTGTTGCTGTGTGTGTGTGTGTGTGTGTGTGTGTCTGTGTGCGAATATTACGCAATGCCTTCAATTAGCAAAGCTTGGAACGCTAAATTGAGAACTTTTCCACATGCCTCGCTCAAGTCATGAGCGCTGCATGCTGTTATCGATACTTATCGATAACGCTGACTTGAGAACATAACAAATTGAAATATGATTGCCATGAATACATATTTTACTCTTTACATATAAACTTCAAAATGGTTTTCAATAGTTTCTGAAATCGAACCAATACACAATAAATGCATATAAGCTTTCAAATATTCGATTATTTTATAGATCAACGCGAATAGAGAGAATATGAAATTAATATTTTTTTTAGCTTTTTTATTTGACAATGATGTATTATATAATATATTTATTGTTATTTCAGAAACTATTCTATTATTGCGATAGTCACATTTATGACAAAGATTACTTATAAACTCAGTATTCTAAATTAATTTTATTTTATTTTGTTATATTTATATTTAAGCTTATATGGTATAACATTTTCAGGCCAAATACAACTGAAAAGAGTTTGCCCATACAAATAATCAAGCTGCTCAGCTCACGCTCGACTTGTTACTTTTAACTTATACTTCTAACTTTATTTATATATTTAATGCTATTATTATACATGTATGTATACCTATACCTAATTGTCTTTCATCTATATCTATTTGCAGCAGCGTAAGCTGTCACCGACATGGGCAGTGAGCAATACTGCTTGAGGTGGAACAATCATCAATCCAACCTGTTAGGGGTGTTTAGTCAATTATTACAGGACGGGAGCCTGGTGGACGTTACATTAGCTTGTTCAGGGGGCCCATCCATCAGAGCCCATAAGGTGAGTGCAAATATATCTGTTATTATAATACCTACTTCAATACCAAATCGTTTACATAACTCAAACAGCTATATATGCTATAGGTTGAACAAAAACTAAGATTTATAGTTTTTACGCCTTTCTTCATTCCAAATGCAATGGAAATGAAAGCAAACAAAAGTAATTGTACCCATAAATTAACTGCACTTTGCTAATTAACTGTTTCATTATGACAATAGCTCCGATTTGGAAGCATCCTCAAGTTGATAATCTTTTAAAATGAAATTTCTGTTTAATATCTACACAGCATATTCACTTAAAGGTCAAACTATAAATAATACCAAGCTTTACGCTTCGATCATTCTGTATTAGTTAAAAAGTCTTTAAGACAATAAACACAAATGTAAATATTTACTTGAAAGTTGGTAAAAAATACGAATTGTCGTAAATTGTATTTTAGTATTTAATTAGGGATGATATCTTGAAATATTTGAAGAAAAACACAAATGGACACAGCGAACACTTAATTCTTTTTTCTTTTTTTTACTTATATATACAGAAATAAACGTAAATAGGATTCAATATTTGTCATTAAGAAATAATTTAAACTTAAATTTACATAAAAACTTAGCTTTTGTTTTGACAACATCAAATTCGGACATTTTTTTATATATATAATTTGTAAGGGAACCAATTAGAGCGCAACTTGTAAATATATTATCATTGATTTTGAGCCAAGTTGATTATTTTTTAAACAAAATGCATGTCATAAGAAATAGGTTTTTAATGATGTGCGCATAGTGTTTGCTATAAGTTGAAACTTTTTGGCCGAAGTTGAGTCCGCCTAGCCAGGTATCACTGTACTTGCAACTTGCAACCTTAATTGCATAAAGTTAAAAAACAATACAGAACATATTTGCTAACTTGAACATGAAATGGATAATCTCGATTGTCTGTGCTTGTTTAAATATATATTTATATGATTATTATTATTCATCATTTTATTGTTATTGTTCAGCAATCCTAGGTTGAGGCTTACTTAGTCTTTTCAAGGTTACTTTAATTTCTCATATCTGAAGATTCCTCCTCAATATTGCAACTTAGTTCGATTTCTATAAACAAACGAGGCATACATGCATATATATGTGACTTTTTCATTTCGCAACTGCAACTGCAACTGCAACTGTAACTGTAAAATGCGGAAGTTGTCGCCATGTTGCGATCAAGGTCGCCGTTGCAGTTGCCGTTGGCGTCGCTGCTGCTGCTGTTGTTGTTGTTGTTGCTGCAGTTGTTGCTATCACTGTTGCTGTTGCCGTCGCAGGCCTCTCAAAATGCCAGCCGCATAAATTACCGAAGCAGCAGCAGCAGCAGCAGCAACAACAACAAACGGCAAACCACAAACACGATCAAATGCAATTTACACATTTGTCAGTAAATTGTCAACTTAGCGGCGCAAAGCAGCGCTGCCGACGTCAACGTCGCCGCTGGCAGCGCTGCATGTTGCTGACGCGTCGCTCGCTCGCCTTGTTGCTGGCAACAATGTTGACAAGGTCAGCGCCTAATAGAAATTGACTGCGCCCTGCCACGTGGCTGAGTGTGTGTGTGTGTGTGTGTGTGTGTGTGTTAGTGTGTGTAAGTGCATAAATCATGCGTTGCCTGGCAGGCAGCAACAGCAACAACAACAACGACAACATCGCAGCAGCAGCAACGTTTTGCGCACGTCTGTCAATTGAAATTCCTGTTAAATTAAGCGGAAAATATTTAACTGCGTTGCTGCCGCAGCAGCAACAACAACAACAACAACAACAACCTGTAGCCAAGCTGCTGCTGCTACCTTTTGATGTTGTTTGAGCTGATAAAGTTATTTTGAATGTAATTTCTTGCTGCATAGCGATAGAGAGAGAGAGAGCGAGAGAGAGAGAGAGGAAAACTGGTAAATTGTTCAATTATAATGCGTTTATTATGCAGGCAGCAACAACAAATGACACTGATATGGCCAGTGATTGCAGATTGCAGGCAAGAAGTGGTCAGCCAATAACACTTAGCCAGGCAATTCTCTTGGCCAAGTTGCTCATTACGTTTAGGCCGCAGAGCAACAAATGTTGCTGTTGTTGTTGTTGTTGTTGTTCGAGACACAAAACGCATTTTATGCATTTTCTAGCAGCACTGATCCTTTAATACAAGCAAACATTGTGCATTTATCTATAGATTGCTTTGATTATATACATATGTAGCTTACTTAAATCAGTTAATCAAAGCTGATTGGCACAGTTTTCACATTTGATTTATTTTTTAAGTTACAAAATTATACTTTAATTGACAAAATATAACAAAAAGTTTAAAACTTTAACTATTGGGCTAACTTAGTTTTGCAGATAACAATAATAAATCAGTTTACTAAAAAATTAATATTTGTTATAATTTGCAATATTTATATATATATATACCTTTAATTGTTTGTTGGAAATCAGTTTTTTTTACTTGACATTTTGATACATAGATGAATTCTCCTCAACAAATGTGTATTATCTTGTCATAAATCTTGACTAATCTTTGCATTTAAGTCTCCAGCTAATGATACTTCCAAATATAACTCATTTATTAAATTGTCGACATCATTAAATAATGATTAGCATTAGTTATTATTATATATAGCAAGACAAAAATAGCTACTTGTAATATGACAAATTGAAATCCGTTCTTTAGTCTATATGTATTTTTGATTGATAATAGGCTTTTCATATTTAAATTAACTAAATAACCAAATTATGTTAAATTAGCTATTGCTCTTGCAAGTTTGTTTAGTTACTGATAGTGGAAAATTGGGAAATCCTTAAAATGATCAGGTTCTATGGTTATTTTAAGCTAAATATCAATATATAAAAATTATTATCCGAAAATTAGATTTCTTTTTAAATTACGATGTAATTAACAAATTACAGATAATCTTTTTTCTAGATAAAAATAAATACAAATGAGAAAACTGGAATTTTTGTTGTCAATATTTTTAATGTCAGCTAAAAACCGAAACAGAAAAATAATTAAAATTATTCATTACCAAATAATTTTTTTTAAATATATTACAAATTCTAAAGTGTTGTTAACAATTAAATTTTCGTGCATCTATAATTTATAATACTACAATATACCTTTAAAAAAAAATGTGCTAAAATCTTAAAATTAAGCGCAATATTTATAGTTTGCGGAACATGTTGTTTTATGTTTAGAAATTGCACTGAAAATTGTAGCAAAATGAATTCGGAACAGCAAAGCAAAGTGGCTCTTAACTGAATGTAAACTTTATTGGAAACTGTCAGCAATTGAGTTTGCAAACTTCAAGAGATAACTTCATTGGGAATTTCACACAAACTGTGTGTGTTTTTAAGCTGGCTAATCAAATAGTCTGCGCTGATTAAGTACATAATTGTTAGCCACTCCATATGTTAGCGCTGTCTCCCTCTCTCTCCCTCTCTCTCCCTCTCTTGCCGTCTCCCTCGCTGTCTGGCTTGACTTCAATGTGAAATAAATCTCAAGCTGGATGCTATCAGAATTTCTGTTGATATTGCCCAACTCCTTTTCGATATTTGACTCATTTCTTTTCTCGTTTGCTTGTGTTTTGTTTTTTTTTTTGGTTTTTTGGTTTTTTGCCAAGTCAACTTCATTAGCCGCACAGACAACAACAAAAACGAACCAACTGATGAATTCATTTCCTTTTTAGACAGACTTTTGGTGCAACAAATATTGCCCAAGGCACAAAACGAAAATAGCACAAGAAAAACAAAGATTAGCCAAACGAAGAATCTGGCAAAAAAAAAAACACACACACACACATAGAAAACGAGACGCTGGACTCTGATTAGGATACGAATGCTGTTGTTGTTGTTGTTGCTGTTGTTGCTGTTGTCGCTTTGGCAAACTAATTAGCAAATGTACACACAGTCACACACACACACACACAGAGATAGACAGGCGCACATGTCAACGTTTATAAAAGTTAATAAAGCAAAGAATTGAAATGTTAAAGCAACTCGAAGAACAAGTTGCAGAAGGACTCAGAGTCGGAGTCGGAGTCGAAGCCAAAGCCAGCTGTCAATTACTTTTGCATATCCTTGCCAACGATGCTGTTGGTTTTCCATGTTGTTGCTGTTGCTGTTGTTGTTAATAACGAGTTCAGTTTTGGCGCTGCAGGCGTCCAAAGAGCGACAAAAAATTGTTAAATTGATTAAAAAGCAAAGTGTCGATGAACGAGCCAATGATGACAGCAGCCAGCAGGCAGGCAGTAGTCCTGCCGACTGGCCAGGACATTTAGCCAGGACATGGCAAAGTCAATGCGAGCAAAAAAGTCGTGTGCCATTGCGCAAAAAACGCAAGTGCAAGCGGGCGAAGGATAACAACAGGAGTGGCAGGATAACGACGAATGACGACAGCCCAACTCGTAGCTAGCGCACTCTGCGAGGGTCGACTTGAACGTTTCGACAGAGTCTGTGTGTTTGCAATTGGCAATTTGACTCAAGCTGACTAAGCCTTGCAGTTATACATTAGTTAACGCCTTTACTTATATATTTATATATATTTGCTTATTACAAGTGATCGATTTGGCAAACAATTCAATATGCAAAACCACAGTTAGAAATACATATTTTTCTTATGTTTAAATTAAAGCAATTTTTAAACTCAGCTCTTACGCTTCAAATTGATTTTTATGCATATGCAAATTGTATAAATTTGTTTTCTTACTATCATTTTTATTTTATTATCTATTTCAAATTGTTAAATACATTTTTTAATTTACAACATACATTTATTACATTTTCTGACTACATTTCTGAAATTGTTTTACTATTTTAATCGTTTTTTTTTGTTTTAAACTACCATTATATTCAAATATATTTTGTTGCACTAATTGAAAAGTATCTATGCTTAAACATAAATAAATATAATTAAAATGTTCAACTTCTTATTGAAATTCCATTTTATGTTTTTTATTATGAAAGCTAGCTTTTTTAATTTCTAACTAATTTTTTTATATATATGTAAATTATTTACAACCCATTCAAAATGTTTGTAAGCAATATCTATTTATGTTGAAAGCAAAAATCTAAAATCTATTTATTCTATCTATTCTTTTCGCTTGGGCTTAATGCCTAAATTTAATTCTGTATTTAATTCGTATAATTTGCTCACAAATTCATAATTTATGCCAATGTAGCCAAATTGTGTATATTGACTAAATTGACAAAAATGGTCTTGATTTATATAAATATATTTCTTAGACAGTTTTCTTTACTTCTAAAACAATGGCTGCATTCTAGCAACTATCAACCCAGAATTGGCCAAGTATTCTAATATTTTCAAAAATCGAAATCAGCTGATAAAAACTATAATAAATAAGTTTTAGCTTACAAAAAAGGCAAGTTTCTAATTGAATGCTTAAAATATGATACTTTTCTTTTCTTTTGCAATATTTTTTATAAATTAATAATGTACTTGTTTTGTGCTCTTCGTTTTATGTTTATTTTTTCTTTCGATTTGAAATGCAATGCAAGATAATTATACTCTTTTCGAAGAAAATAGTATATTCAGTTTGTGCTGAAGTTTGTAACGCCTAGAAGGAAGCGTCGGAGATCCCCAAAAGTTATTGTTAGTACGCTTAGAATTACAAAACAAATTGATCTAGCCATGTTCGTTTGTCTTTCTGTCTGTCTGTCTGTCTGTATGTATGCAAACTAGTCCCTCAGTTTTTGAGCTATCGCGATGCAACTTTGCACAGACACTTATTATTTAAGGGGACAGCACATTGGTCGGAACCGGCCGGATCGGACCACTATATCTTATAGCTGTCATACAACTCAAAGTCGGTTCTGGCCATATATCCGATATTTTCAAAGCTATCGCCTTAAATTTCCTTATGCACCTTGACATCCTTAAAGCTCATCAATGTTTAAAGTTTCAAATCGATTCAGTTACAATTAGGAAAGATATGCGTCATTATCATATTTCGGTGGTTCGAAAAGAGTATAAAATCTTATACTTCCCCACTTGTTTTATGTTTATTTTTTCATTGGATTTGAAATGCAATCTAAATTTAGAGTTTGATTAATCTGATACAATTGCAATTCGAAACAAAAAGAATCCATGATAATTTTTAGGATACCCTGCGATTTTTTCTAAAATTATTCTGTAGAATTAGTTTTGCTCATGATTGTGTAGTTGATTGATTGATACGTTGCTATACTTTTAGAGCTGCCCTCGTAGTTGTGGCATATTTTTAGCTATTGCTAGTCATAGTTATATGTATGTTTATTCATATGTGTGTGTGTGTGTGGGTGTGTGTGGTGTGTGTGTTGGTGTGTGTGTGTGTGCTGAGTGGTGTATAGTTTTTGCTGGCAGCCACAGGCTTTTGTAATCCTGCAGGATGGCTGGCTGATGGCTGGCCGGCTGGCTGCGGCCATTTGGTCTCAATGCCAAACGGCAGCGGCACTTTAACTCAATTTGAGGCATTTAACGTATGCTCGGGTTGATATTTGATGCGATTTGCTAGCTGCCCCCCACCCCCACTTTTATACATGGGTTTTTTTGTGCTTCGGTTGTTTTTTGCTCTGCAGCAGGATGTGTGTTGCCCAAAGGCAAACAAAGTGTAACAAATGTCTCGTTGGGCGAGTCACTGACCACTGTGGGCGGACAACAGGACAACAGGACAGCTGGAAGTCCGTTCACATTGTTGTTGGCAAATGACTTTCGATGACTTGCGACGCGAGGGAAAAAAACCAGAACTGCAACGCAAAAAGTAATAAGAGCTGATGCAAATATTTGCCAAGCGTTTATTTTTTGCTTTTTGTCCTTTTGTTTTGTTGGGCTTGTTGTCTCAAGCTGATTTGCTGCTAAGAGCTGATTGAGTTGAGCTAATCCTCTTGCTGGACTGCTGGCTCCTGGCGCCTAAGTCAATTTGCATAGCAGCGCACAAATGAAATTGATCCGAGGGGGGCGTGGCACTGGCAGAACAGCATGTTCAACAACATGCCACACAGAGCAATTGTTGTTGCTGTTGCTGTTGCTGTTGTCAAAATGCATATATGCAAACACTTAACAGCAGCTCGTAAGTCTTGCCAACACTTTTTTTTTTCATCGCTTTGACAAGCAACACTAACAACACTAACAACAACAACACCAGCAACATGGCGTGGCCGCCTCTATTGGCAGCTGCAACAACTTGCAACATATGTCTGACAACAGCAGCAACAATTGCTGCCACAAACACAAACACAAACACAAACACAAACAAAACAAATTGCTTGCCTAGCAAAAATCAAGTAAAATGTCAAAAAATGCAACAATTTTCATATCGAATCAAAGAAACAACAAAAGCACCACACGTATTAACAATAATAATAACAATAATAATAAAAGAAATAACGCATTTTTCAGCTGTTGCTGTTGCTGTTGCTAATTGTTGCCTGTCATTGATAAGCAGCTGAAAGCTTTGTGCAAAAAGGGGGCGTGGCGCGCTGGGCAGTTTGAGCAATTGCTGTTATTAAGTGCATGCAAAGTGTCTTTTTGCCATCGAGTGGAATGCAAGCTATAAGCATATGAATAGCTAAAAGCAATATAGCTTACATTTAGACTGGATTAGCTGCTCAACCTTGAAGTACCATGGCTGATTATTAAGATGTATACATCAATTGAAATTTCCAGCAATATAAACGTTCTTTAGTTTAGAAATTAGAGCACACAGTTAAAGTTTCCGATTGTGTTCCTTTTGGTGGGAAACGCGCTCTTTATAAAATAAAACATCAGGCATATTGGCATTCGGACATCTGAAAAATAAATATTACACTTTAGGTTTAAGTTATTTTAAAAGTAAACTGCTGCTTTTTTTATGAGATCGTTTCTTCATATTCCTTTTAGCTTAAAGTTCATTTTATTTTATCTTCCTTGCAACGTTCAGCTGGCTGATAAGTCTAATAAGTAAATATTAGAATTGGTTTTCTACAAGCTATCGAATAATTAATTAATTATCGTAACAACAAAAATTAACTTTATAAACAAGATGAGACAACCGGCTGTCTTTTAATGATCTTTATGACAAAAACTTGATATTGCAAAATGTTGCTTATCAAACAAAATATATGAATACTTAAATGATAGCTTTACAGAAATGAAATCAAATTTTCATTCGTTTAATTTTTATGCAAATAAAATAATACAAATAATAATTGTTTTTTGAGAATGACAAATTTTGTAAAATAAGTTTTCATAGTCAGAGGCTTGTGACCTTATAAGTTATTATCTAAAGCGAACTTCTAATATTTTAAGCTATTGTTATTAATGTTCGATTAGGTTCGTCAGAGTTAAGTCAATTTTGTTGACTGATTTGCATTAATATATTAAGTCTTACAGACTATGCTTGAATATTTGTAGGACTTAGAAGACAAATTGTGGATGAGGCGAGTTCCGATGGCTGAGCTCTCCTTAGCCTTCTACTATCTATTATTGGTAATCGAAGAACAAAAAAGATATATTAAATTTGACTAAAGTTTTTCTTTTCTTTTTGAAATCAACTTATTAATGTATTTTCTTACTGATTGCTAAAAATATATATTTCAAGAATATTTGTCTTGCATTCACCTGAAAATCTGTACCCAAAAATCCAAAGGCCAAAAGCTCTCCAGCCAAAACTTGAGTTCAATCAGCTTGAGATTTCTATTCCAACAATTTGACAGATAAACTAATTTTGTGGCATGCTGTAAATGCAGCCTGTGGCAGCCACACCTTGTCCCAAACTCAAGAATTTCATATGCATAATTGTAAAAAAAAAGCACAACAAGAAAATAATTATGAATATTGTTAAAAAAAAATGTGTAACAACAATGTGCAGTTAATTGCAATTTGTTGTTGAATGAAACAAATTTGAACCAGAGCAGCCTTCTCATTATTGTCTATTATTATTATCTTGCATCGCATTATGTGGAGCAATAGCAATAGCAATAGCAATAGCAGCAGCAATAACAACATTACGTGGGTGGCAATTATTAAGCAGTTGCCAGTTGCCGCCGCCAACGTTGCGTATGCGTAATGCTGGAAATTGCGCATGCGCCGCGTTGCCATTCGCCAGGGGCCACGTTCCGTTGCGTTCCGTGTCGCTAATGCGGCGTGACAGGCCCCAAAATGCAATTGTATGTATATAAATAAGTATAATTTGATAATTAGTCGCACAAAAGTGTAATTTGATAAATGGTAAACGATATACAACATTCACCATAAGATTAACTGACTGGCAGTTGAATGTGACTCACAACAGTGGCAGGGAACGAATGGAAGTGGAATATGAATGTTGATTTGGCCCAAGTGCATTTGCAGTTGTTATTTCTTTAGTGGGTTTTAATTGGAAGCTATTTTTTTAGGCTACCTTAGGCAACAAACTGGAATGAAACATGCTCGAATGTGATTTGATAAATGGCCAAATACAAACACATGCTTAACTAGCTAAAAGATGTGATGCACTACATGCGGAATGTGTGAAAATGGAACACTAATATTGTGGTCAAAGTCGTTTCAACTGTTTTAATTTTAAGTATTTTAAATCAGAAGTGAAACCAAAGAAACCGGAATGAAACAATTGTGCAGCATATTTATGCTAAGTCAAGCTAGTACCGTAATGAAACAAATTGGAATGAAACAGTCGTTAATGCGCTGCACTTTAAAGACAGATTTGTTTCACTCTGTTCCACTTCCAGGCCGTTCCACACACACACACATGCGATCTGCAAACAAGTCGGCAAAAATCAAGCGAAAAAACTATTAAAGATATACCAATCACAATTTTACGTTCCATTTGCCGCGCGTTGCGCACTTTGCAAATCATTTTGCCAGCTCAAATTTCGATTACACGATTTGATTAGCTTGGGCATTACTCAACTCGCTGCCATAATTATCAATTAGCAATCAATTGATTATATTACCATATTATGGCATGCACCGCAAGCACAGCAACAATTTTTTTTACTTTTTTATTGTCTTGTTTTTTTTTTGTGCTTTTTTTTTGTGTTTGTCTCGTTTTCTACAATTTCTTGCGATTACAATAAAACAATGGCAAAGAGCAGCAACAAGCAAGGGGAGACAACAACAGCAACAACAACTGCATATCAATGCATTCCATAGCAACAACAACAACAATAACAACAATAACGCATATTGCTGCCGGCACTTTTATTTGGCCTGGGAAAAAAATCGACAACGGCAGCAACAACAATAACACTGTTAATTTAAATTGGAAAATTATACAAAAATATTCAAAACGTTCGCTGTGTGCAGCTTTGTTGTTGCTGTTGCTGTTGCTGTAGTTGTTGCTGTTGTAGTTGTTTTTTCTTACATTCGAATCTCTGTTAATCTGAGCAGCTCGCAAACGTCACGTTTTCACGCGGCCAACTATGCAACCTACGGCAACAACTACCAGCAACAACAACAACAGCAACAGCAACAACAACAACAACAACAACAACAACGACAACAACGACGAGAACTGGAATCTAACGATGACGGCTGGCTGCAATCAACAAAAGCAATTCACGCATTCAATTAAATGCCTTCAAATGCGACTTGCCGACATTTGTTGTTGCTTGTAGTTGTTGTTGTTGCTGTTGCTGTTGCTGTCGCTTGAGTATGCATTAAAATGGTATAAAATTGTCATGTTAATAACCAATAATTGTTAATTTACAACACACTCGCCACATTCGCTACGTTTCGATGCGATCCAAAAAAAAAATTTCGTCTTGGCTTGTATTATTTTTTTTTTATATTTTTTTTTACTTCGTTTGAGTTATTTGCGTTTTGACTCGTTTTGGCATTTGGCCGCATGTCAATTAACATTTTTTTTTCTGCCATTAGCTGAAAGCAATATGTATATATACATATATGTATTTGCTGCATTTGTTATTTGTGAGCGTTTCAATTGAAGTTATTGATGGGAATGTGGCATGTGCAGGAAGTTGGCATTCATGAGTATATCAAATACATATGTCTATACATATGAGTATATCATGAGTGCTTATGAGTTGACTTGAGTTTATCATGAGTATACGGCAACAAGTAAGTGAATGCGTACAAATTGCATATTTGCTAGACAATAAAATAACAGAATGAACCCGATTCTGCATTAAATAGATAGCGCTTAAGTTGTGTTAATCCAGTAAAAATAAAGTATTGACTTTATACTGCACAACTTGTTGCTAGAAAATCAAAATGAATGAGATTAAAATAATATTTAGTTGCTTTATTAAAAAAAAATTTCAGAAACATCGTTGGTCCTAAAAACATTTCTTATTTGATTTGTTTGCAATTGCCAACAAAAAATTAAATAGAAAAAAAATAAATAAAATATAATAATATTATATAATAATTGATAAAGCTATTAAGAATTAAGAATTTTTCGAATAAATGAACCTTTTAGAGAGAAATTATAGCAAGTCTTTTGATTTGAAAACATTTTGGTAATTTTTTATAAAGGTCAACATTAAATCAATTCTTAAATACAATAAATGCAAGCAAGATAAAAGTAATTTTAAGTGATTCTAAAATCATTTTTCTACAGCTAATAATTCAAAATATGATTCCGATTTTTTTTATAAATTGTCTATGGAAAACAAGTGCAAGCTAGACACTGGAAAATCCAGTCAATAAAAATGGCATAAAATATTTCCAAAATCAAATTAAATTTAAATCAAAGAAAACATTCGATAAAAATAATTCGGTATTTTTCTCTAGTTGCCAATATGCAAAAAAAAATGCAACTAAAAATTGAAAAAAAAACTCGCGAAATAAAAACAATATTCAGTAATTCTATAATTGTATTACTATTAACAAAAATTGTGTATATCTTAAGATTAAAATTAATGTTGTTTTCAGTACGAATGCAATTTTAAAATAGAAGAAATGCAAATAATAAAGCTGAAAGAAGCGAGATGCTAAAAATAATGTGTAGTATTTGCGTAATTATATAATATATGGAAAGAAACAATTTTTAAATAGAAAAAGTAGAAATAAACAAATTATAGCACATAAAAAAAATTTTGCGTAAGTGGAAAATTAAATTTTGAAGAAGACGAGAAGTTAAAAATAATGTGTAGTATTTGCGTAATTATATTATATATGGAAAAGAAACAATTTTTAAATAGAAAAATACAGAAATAAACAAATATAAAACATAAAAAATATTTGTCGTAAGTGGAAAATGAAATTTTGAGGAAGACTTTTGATATAATTTTGTATTAGTAGTATTTTGTTGTCTCTAGTTGCCAACATGCAACAAAAATTGTTAAATAAAAAAATGCAAACAAAATAGCTAAAAAAAAAATATAAAGAGCGAGAGTGAGAGGGAGTGGGGAGAGGGAGAGGGGCAGGCAGAGAGAGAGGGAGAGGGAAAAAATGTATAATTAAAATTAACAACTTTTCTTGTCACGACTGCGCGACGATCGCAGTCTGCGGCTGGAATCTGAGCCCCGGGTCTCTACGGCCAGGTGTTTGTTGTTGTTGTTGCTGTTGTTGTCGTTGTTGTTGTTGTCGTTGCTTTAGTTGTTGCTGCTGCCGCTATAATTATGCGCATTTTCAACAGATTTATATCTTTTCTTTATATTTAAGCACAATAAAAACTAAAAATAAATAAAAAATAAAATAAAATAAATACAAAAAAAAAACAGACACACACACAGCCACACACACACACACACACACGCACCTATCGAGATAGATAGCGTATCTCATTAAAGCAGTTGCTGGCTGACTGGCTTAGCTGCCCATTAGTATATAATAGTTGATATGTCTATGTATATGCATGTGTGTGTGTGTGTGTGTGTGTGTGTGTGTGTATGCTTATAGTATATAATTAGTAATTGTTGCACAAGCGATGCAAAGTTGGTGAGCGGAGCAGACAAAGCAGCACACCGGTCTCCATTCCAAGCCGGGCATAATTCTAACAACGTTCATAAGTTGCTAACAACGATAGCAACAACAACAAGCGGCAGCAACTAGCAACTAGCAACAACAACAACAATGAACAGCCGCAATAATAATAATAAAGGCAAAACGCAGCCGGGCCAGGCCAGTAAAATTAAAACCCAGTTTGAAGGTCAGCTGCGACACGAGCTGCGTGGCCCGGCAACAGCAGCAACAACAACAGCAACAACAACAGCAACAACAATAGCAACAACAACAACAACAACAACAGTAACTACAACAAAACTATGCACAAATGTGTCTCTGACAAAAACTGACGTCAGCAACAGGAACTGAAAAGCAACGCGTTTTTAAACACTAGTTCAAACATGTGTGTTTCTTTTTATGCTCTTTTCTTTATTTGCATCACTGTGTGTGTGTGTGTGTGTGTGTGTGTGTGTGTGCTGCGAAGATCAACAAATATTCATTCAGCAGGTATCGCACTTTTGAGTGATCTACTCCAAAGTTGAGTGCAGTGCGAGGAAACTGAGCAAATATGAAATTGAGTGAAGCGTTTTGAGAATGTTGATAAAAATTACATTTGATGTTGTGCATGACAGAATCAAATGAGATTGGAATTTTAAGTGGATATGAACGAAATAAAGCTGCAAATATATATATATATATATATAGAGATAGAGAGAGAGACAGAGATAGAGTGAGACAGCCAGCTATGAGACAGTAAAGCCATTCTTTGTACACATATTACAATTGCACCTTACTAATAATAAATTCTCAAATCGGAATGATATATGCGACATATGTATATATGATAAATAGAGTGGAATAGGAAGTGAAAGGCAAAGAAATATATGAATTAGAGGGCTGCATAAATGTAGTCACATTTGACATAAGCTCAATATTTAAACATAGAATTTTCACAATGTTTCTCAACACTTTTGAAGCACATTGCAAACAAAAAAAAACAAACAAGTGGGGAAGGATTATCTTTGGCGTGCCGAAGATTTTATACTCTTTTCGATTCACTTTTCACTCTGTCAACTGCACCACTGAATTTTCTTATGCTTTAAAAAATCGTTTTGTCGCGTAACATTTTTGTTGTTGTTTTGTTGTATGGCAGCTATAAGATATAGTGGTCCGATCCGGCCAAATCCGACCAATGTGATGTACATTTAAATAATAAGTGTCTGTGCAAAGTTTTATCACGATAGCTCAAAAACTGAGGGACTAGTTTGCATACATACAGACAGACAGCCAGACAGACAAACGGACATGGCTAGATCAAATTGTTTTTTCATTCTAAGCATACTGGCAGTAACTTTTGGGGGTCTCCGACGCTTCCTTCTATGTATTACAAGCTTCAGCACAAACTGAATATACTATTAGAATATATACCATAAGAATGTTGAACTTTTGTTTGTATTTATTAATACTAAATTTTATTTTTAAGACAATTCTTATTTTATGGATTTAATAGGTATAGATATTTACTCCAATTTAAAAGACAAACTTCACTTACTTCAACTTTAAATTTGTATTTATGATCAAAAATTTGTAACGAAAATCTTACATGGAAACTGGTAAATGTTATATGAATATTTATTCAATTTAGAAAACTACGTAATGTTCCATGATCCAATATTGTTATAGTATATGTATGGCCAAGCTTATGTTTGATCTTTCTTCACTTTCTAGGTCAACTGATATTATATAAATACATAAAAAAAACATACTAACACTACCATTCGCTAGATGGCGCTTTTGGCTCAACAGATTTCTAAATTTTCGCTCGAGACTTCTATTTTGGTTGTTGAGCACCTAGCCCCGCCCACTCGCAGCAAACACCCACAATGCAAAACACTTACACAACCTGCACACACACACACGCACACACATGCACACACACCCGCGCCACATGCAAGCAAGTTAACGGTAAACGTTCTCTTTCCGGTTTCTCGCTTGCAAATCGCTGCCCAAAATGCTTGTAACGAGTTCAAGATCTGATCGCATGTTGTTGTTGCTGTTGTTGTTGTTGTGGCCGTGCCCATAACGGCGTCAATTAAATTATGTTGCTGGCAACATTTTACAATTTGCAACAAATTGTTAACAGCAGCAGCAACAACAACAACAACAGCAACGCACACAAATCAATAACAGCACGACTTCGCCTCTATTGCCATCTCGCTCATGCAATTTCGTATCTATTTTTATACCCTGAGCCCATTAAAAATAGGTAAAAAGGGTATAATGGTTTTGTGCAAAAGTATGTAACATAAGGAAGCATCTCCGACCATATAAAGCATATATATTCTTGATCAGTATCAACAGCCGAGTCGATCTAGCCATGTCCGTCTGTCTGTCTGTCTGTCTGTCTGCCTGTCTGTCCGTCTGTAGACTTTAAGAGCTAGATTTCATATTGGGAATATAGGTTCTCGTAGTGCCGGGACAGATCAAGCTTATGTCATTTTATCGATAGCTCGTCCCGTTCAAAAGTTATCGATCAATTTAGTTTTCAGACTAGCGCGTTTGGGCCATAACTTGAAAGGTTTAATCGCTAGAAGCACAACATTTGGTATGTATAGTCTCGAATAGCATACACATGTAACAAATATTTCACTTTTTCTATACCGTAGCCCCATCTGCCCAAAAGTGAAAAACACTAATTTTTCAATGTATGCAAGTTGGTTTGATTGCCGCTTTTGTATCCAATGTTATGTCCTGAAAATTTCACAAAGATCCGGCACTAAATACAGAAGTTATTTAAGATTTACCTTTGCGATGAAGTTAGCCTGCTTGCACTGCTTGCACTGCTTGCAGTATGTGTGTGTTTGTATGGCTGTGCATTGATTGGTAAGTGTGAATGGATGCGTGGACTGGGTTCAGGGTACCTCGTAGTCGGGCACGCCCGACTAGAGCACTCTTACTTGTTACTTACTTTTGTATACCCTGTTTTGAGTTGTTGCTTTCAATTTGCTTTGCTTCACTTTTCAATTATTTGCGGGAAGAGCAGTTTTGTTGTTGTATGTTTGTTTGTTTGTTGCTTAGCGTGGGATAATCGCCTGCTGCTGACCTTGAAGCTGCCTCTCTAAGCACTGTGTGTGTGTGTGTGTGTGTGTGTGTGTGTGGTATTTCGGCGGGTCTAGTGCTGCGATTGTTTCGCTGCCCTGTTTTTGTCCTGCTGGTCGTCTTGCGCGCTTCCGGCTAACAAATGGATTGACCACAAAAGCTTTTGCTGCTGCTGCTGCTGACCACAGACACAACACGCAATTGTTGTTAGAGACAATGACAATGGACAGAACAACAACAACAACAACGAAGACGACTTTCCGGCGCGTCTTTTGTGCGTGCAGCGCTGCAGCAATTTGGTTTTGGTTTTGGTTTTGGATTTGGCTTTGGGTAAAAAAACCTTGCTTCAGCTTCAGCGCTTGTGTTTTTTTGCGTGCTTCGTCTTTCACATTTCAAGTTCTGACCATTGGGCGGATATTATTTAGACGGCATTGTGTGGCGCCGGACTACCTGCAATTAGCTGTCCCAGTCCCAGTCGCAGTCGCAGCTGCCGCAGCCATAAATTAATTACGAATTGTAAACAATGCAGGCAGGCGGCGCAGGCGTCGCATAAATAAATCTCTCGCATGTGCGCATAAATTTGCATTCGCCGCGACCTTCATCCCATCACAGTGGCTCACACATGCTCAAATACAAACAAAAACAAAAACAACAACAAAAATAACACAAATAGTCTGTTGCTGAACGAATTTGGCTTTTAGAGTCTACAAAATTCTAGTTTAAGTCTTACAGTTCTCGACATTTCTACTTGCACTATTGTTCAATGTTTAACGAAATATTTGTTATTTTTTGTGACTTTTTATGTACATTCGAACTTCTCTAGCTCGAATCTCCAAAAATCTCCGAAAACACAATGGACTCTACTTCTATGCTGTCAAAAGTTTAAATTTTGCATACAAATTTGTTTAGTTTCCAAAACAAAATTCGCACATTGCAATATAAACAATTTATAAAAGTTACTCAACTCATTTTCTTTACACACAATCTACAATTTTAGTTAAGTGCTATAAAGAACTTCCAGTTGTCCAGAGCCCAAAAGATCTAGTAATGAAAGCAAAAGTGCATAGAATTGGATTCGAGCTACGATGTATTCAACTTTCGAAAGTTATCGAAAGAAATGTGCTAAAAGTTCCATTATAAATATGCAAAGACAGCGCAAAAAAACCAACTGCATTTAAATATGTCTGATAACTGCAAAAGTGTGGCAACTGTAAGCTTGTGCAATTGTAAGTGCACAAAATGAGCTGTGCGCCACTGTACGTACATATGTATGTATGTAAGCTACCTCTCTCTCCCACTCGCGCTCACTTGCGCTCTTTACTGTTTACGCTCACGCTTTGTAACATCAGATAACGGCACAAGTTGATAAGCAGCGAAGCCAAAAGCTGCGAATGGTGCGTAAAGCAACGCAACGCAACGCAACGTTCAAGTTCAAGTTCAATGTCATATGTGCTTGTGTGTAAGTACATATGTATGTATGTATGTGCGTATGTATAAATATCAAACTCGTTCAATCACACACACACACACACACAGGCACGCACGTATGTGCAGCCAGCAACATGCAAAACATACACATTTGCCTTATGCGTTTTGTGCGTCATTTCGTCGTCGTTTCGTCGTCGTCGGCAGGCAACAAGTGGGCAGGCAAGAACGACAACGGCGACGCCGACGCCGACGCCGACAGCGACGTCAGACGAACTTGTTTGCCGCGGTGACGTCATCGCCAGACAGTGCGTCGCTGCCTCTACGCATGTTTCGTTTAGTTTTGCTCTTGTTTTTGTCGCTCTTTTCGTTGTTGTTTGCTGTGTGTGTTTCTTGTGTTTTTTTGGGGGCGCGTCTGTGTCTGGAGCGCCAAATTGTGCGTGAGACGACAACAAATCAAAATAATAAAAGCCTAGCGCAAAATATGCGTGTGACGTGCAAAACAGCTGATTGAAACGTGTGCGAATGACAGCGCAAAGCAAACGTGCAAAGCAGTTTGCTATCAATCGAATGCAAGCAGTGCGAGCCAGCAAATGGGATATACATACATACATACATATGTATGTACATATTTTTGATTATTTTTTTTTTTATGATTTTTTATAAGCAGCAAAAACTTAATAGTAAAACTTAATTTGTCAGCGTTTTTTATTGTGCTTTTCAAATTTGTGATACTTTTCAGAATATTACTTATATGTAAATAGTACTTATGGGATTTTACATAATTTTCAATGTATTTTGCTGCCTATATTTATACATCTTATGCATATTGTTTTATATCATAACAATAACATTCTTAATAGATTTCGCCACTAGTATAATGTGCAAAAGAAAACAACAAAACCAAATTGTAACAAGTAAGAGTGATCTAGTCGGGAGTGCCCGACTACGAGATACCCTGAACCCAGGCCTTACAATCATTCATATTAATCTAAACACACACATGCTGCAGTACAAGCAGTACAAGCAGTGCAAGCGGTCTAAGCAGTTAGCTTGCTTTTCGCTGAGCCCCACATAATGGAAAGTTAAATCTTAAATAACTTCTGTGTTTATCGTCCGATCTTATTGAAATTTTTGGGGCAAACAATTGTCAATAATATGTGTGACCAAACCAAATTGCAAGGTCGTACCTTCAAAAATGCGTTTTTTTAACTTTTGGGGGTTTGGGGGTGGTATCCAAAAAGTGAAAAATTTGTTCATGTGTATGCTATTCGAGATTATACATGTCAAATTAGGGGCCTCTAGCTCTTATAACTTGTAAGTTATATCCAAAAAACGCTGGTCTAAAATCGAAATTTATCGATAACTTTTGAACGGGACGAGCTATCGATAAATTTTAATAAACTTGATCTGTCCCGGGATTAGGAGAACTTATGTTCCAAATATGAAGTCTCTAGCTCTTGTAGTCTCTGATATCTGTGTGTTCATACAGACAGACAGACGGACAGACGGACAGACGGACAGACGGACAGACAGACGGACATGGCCAGATCGACTCGGCTATTGATACTGATCAATAATATATATACTTTATATGGTCGGAGATGCTTCCTTATGCCTGTTACATACATTTGCACAAACCCATAATACCCTTTTTACCCATTTTTAATGGGTTCAGGGTATAAAAATATGAATATTTGTGTTTCTCGTTTTTAAGCGAAAGAATGTTCTATTTTATGCTCTAATTTCCGGGTTTTTTTTTGCAATAGAAATTCCATATGAACTGAAGATATTTTAAGATTCTGGCGGTATTTAAATATTACATTGGTGCAACTTGTATTTGAAGGATTGGGAAAAACCGAATCAGAGTTAGCTACAAATAGATGAAAAGGCAATAAAACTTAAACTTCAAACTTAAGCTTTTATGCATGTAATCATAAATCTATAATTTGTATTTTGGAGACTTTGGTCATCAGCATAGATTTGTATTGTTGCGGTTTTTTTTCACTTTGCTGCGTTTTGGTTTTCAGCTTCAGCTTCGGTTTAAGTTTCGTTGTTTTTGGATTCGTTTTTCTACTTTTTTTTGCCACACTAATTTTGTTTGGACTCTAATTCCAAGGTCATCGTCGCATTAGCGCGACTCGTCCAACGTCCGACGTCCGGCGTCGTGCAATCAGTCAAACAAAACACAAAGCAAAAAAAGAGCAGAGAGAGAGAGGGAGAGAGAGCGAGAGAGAGAGAGAGAGAGAGAAAACCAAAGTGGAAATAAAGGCGTTCCAAGATGTTTGATGGAATTCATTTGTTTATGATTTGTGTGTGCGCTGGCCTGTCGGCTGCATTTTGGCTAATTAACAAAAATCATAATGGCCATAATCAACGCTTAAGTATACACAAATTAACGCACCCAAAAAAAAAAGAAAACAAAAAATGCCACATACAAAGGCAGCAAGCAACAAAATTATACATACATACATACATATGTATACTTAAAATAAACAGTTGCCACATTTGATGAGATAATTTTTAATTTTATTTATTTATTTTTTCCTGCGTTTTTGCAATTCACATTTGGCCCCCTCTGTCCCACTGTGCCGCTGCCCGCTGCCCGCTGCCCGCTCACTCATGCACATTGTGCACAGACAGAGACGGAGATAGAGAATCGCACACCCGCGCACTCGCAAGTTTCGCTGCGCCCTTGCCTTGCCTTGCCTTCCGCCACCTGCCGCCCTCCTCGCACTCGCCGCACTCTCCTCCGCCTGCGCCTCCTCCCACTGCTCTTCGCCTGTCGCCTCGCACGCTACACTAACGACAAACGGCGTTAAAGCTCTCAGCTGCTGCGCCGTTGCGTGCGCTGATGCCGATGCCGATGCTGACGCTGACGCTGCTTTTGCTTAATGCTTTTGCACGCCGCTTCGCACAAGCACACACACACACACACACACACACACGCACGCACACAGACGCTTGCACACAAAGTTGGTTCCGCTGCGAATGCGAATATCAAGGTCAACATGTGATGTGTGCTCCCTCTCTCTTCCTCCCTCTCTCGCTCTGTCGCTGTCGCTGTCTCTGCCGCCGTCGCTGAAATGAGCTCTAAGAAAATAATTAAATAGCAGCAGTCGGCATAGGAAAAAAAACGCAATTTTTTATTTGAAGCGCAGTTGTTAAATTAGAAATGCCATATTTTGTGTTTGGCCTTTTCTGCAGTTCTCTTTGTTTGCTGTTGTTGTTGTTGTTGCTGTTGTTGTTCTTGCCAAAGTTCCCCTTTAAGCCATTAATCAGCTTCAAGAGCCAGCCAAGTTATAACTAATGAAGCTTTTGTGCAGCATATTAATTATTACTCTAGTGCAACAATCAATTGAAATTCACATACACTTAATACATACATATAATATCAAATATTTTATTTTAATATATTTCGATAGATTTTAAAAAATATTTTTAAAAAAAAAAATCTTAATTATGAGATCATACAAATAGTACTTATAGCATTAAGAATCACTCGCCAATTAAAATCGCATCGACTTTCTAAAAAAAAAAACAGAGCCTCTAGCCAAAATGAGTAAGCAAATTGAATAACCTCATTTGCGAGTCGTGATTAGTATTATGCATTAGAAAAGTACATATGTATATATACATATGTAAGTACAGTGCACACACGACATGATGAACTAATTACAATTGAGGTGTGTTCACTTTGAAAGAAACCCAATTGCAAACGAAACATAATTAATATCAATTAAATGAGAAAAAGATTCAGCTTAAAGACTCAGCTTAAAGACAAAAGCACGCATTTAATTTTTAATTTAATGCACAATTAAAGTAGAAATTCTAGAAGTGAAAACCATAGTGCAGACTTCCAATGCAGTTTTCAGCTGATTATATTTTTGTTGAGTTTTTTCCATTGTCTTTTAAAAACACTCTCCAGATTCGTTTACAAATTTGCAAGCTCACTCTATAGTGTATAGCAAGTCTTTGAGTGTTGCAAAACGCACACACACACACACACACACACACACAGACATCATGCAACAGTTTTGTGAGTCATACAGTTTGACAGGCAGCTTTATGATGCTCAAACTGCGAAAATGTCAAATTCGGTACAACAGGGCGTATGCGTGAGGGGAGAAGGGACTACGCTTAATATAATATATATATATATATATATATATATGTACATACATATATAATACATATGTATGTATAAGTGCACAAAGAAAACAATTTTGGAAACAAAATTGTGCATCGAAATGCGAGAATTTTCATAAAATAAATATTTGAAGCTTTTGTTTAAGATCTACAAACTGAAATTAGGAATCTGCTCTTCAAATTGCGAATAAACAATCTTATTTTGGGCATGTTTGAGTCGGTTAATAAGCGTATTTGAGCATAAATGGTTTAGCAAACAGGCCAGAATTCCCAACTGAGAGCTGATAAAAAACTGTATAAACTGTAAACTAAAATTGTCAAAATTCCAAAAATAAACGGAAATAAAAAAAAAACAGTGGCGTGCCGAAGATTTTATACTCTTTTCGAAATTTTAGGCAATTTTCACTCTGCCAACTGCAGCACCAAAATATTTAGTGACGCATATATTTGCTAATTATAACTGGATCGATTTGCAATTTTAAACATTGATGAGTTTTGAGGAGTTTCAAGTGTGCAAGGAAATTTAAGGCGATAGCTTTGAATAGATCGGATATATGGCCAAATCCGACTTCCAGTTGTATGGCAGCTATGAGATATAGTGGTCCGATCTGGCTGGTTTCGACCAATGTGCTGTCCCTTTCAATAATAAGTCTCTGTGCAAAGTTTGATCACGATAGCTCAAAAACTGAGGGACTAGTTTGCATACATACAGACAGACAGACGGACATGGCTAGATCAAATTGGTTTTGTCAGTAACTTTTGGGCGTCTCCGACGCTTCCTTCTATGCGTTACAAACTGCAGCACAAACTTAAGATGCTATTTTCTTCGCAAAGAGTAAACTAAATCAAACTCCAGACTTTAACCATTTTAGAAGACATTTTGAATCTAAGCCATATCATGAGATCAATATCATAAAGTCTTCAAATTGAACTCTTTCTTTTGTATAGTATTTTTCATAATTTTTGGAGTTTCTTAACTGCTCAAAGTAGTAGGCAAAATATGATGTTTATTACAATATTTATTATTCTTCTTGATTCACGAATACATTGTGCTGGTTATGCTGTCGTTTTTCTCTCTGTGTATGCGTGCTTTTACGACTCTTAAGTTGAGAGTTGAGACAGAAAAAGAGTCGCTCAGTCGCTGCTTGCAAAAGGTTAACATTTCTATTATGGCCACTCCCTTAAAATATTCTGGTTGTTGTTGTTGCTGTTGTTGTTGCTGTTGTTGTTGTTGTTGCTGCTTGACCACCATCAGAGTGGAGTTGGGTCGCCAAAACACTGCGGCGAAATATGCAAATTATTATGTTTGCATATCGCCTTCGCTATATACATATGTATATATGTATATATATATATATATGCATAGATTTTGCTCTACGTGTTGTTGTTGTTGCTCCGCTGGCGGCACATTTCATTGTTGTTGTTGGGCGATGCTATTTCTGGACGGCCCAGCAAAGAGCTTGCAGCACTTGCAGCACTTGCAACTTGCAACTTGCAACTCTGTGGCTCTGCCGCATTTATGTCTTAATACAAGTTAAGCCGCAGCTGCAGTTGCAGTTGCAGTTTTGGTGCCACCGAACTGCACCCACCTGTGTGTGTGTGTGTGTGTGTGTGTGTGTGTGTGTGTGTGTGTGTGTGTGTGTGTGTGTAGTGTGTGTGTGTGTGTGTGTGTGTGCAAGCGACTCCAGCTGAATAGCATCCTTGTTGCCCCATTGGGCACAATTTGCGGCTGCTGCAAACATTGTTATTAGCTGCGTTTTCCTAGCTATTATTATTATTATTACTATTTGGTTTTTTTGGTTTAGTTTTTATACTCTTTTCGAAGAAAATAGTATATTAAGTTTGTGCTGAAGTGTGTAACGCATAGAAGGAAGCGTCGGAGACCCCCAAAAGTTACTGCCAGTATGCTTAGAATGACAATACAAATTGATCTAGCCATGTCTGTCCGTCTGTCTGTCTGTATGTATGCAAACTAGTCCCTCAGTTTTTGAGCTATCATTATAAAACTTTGCACAGAGACTTATTATTCAAAGGGACAGCACATTGGTCGGACCCGGCCGGATCGGATCACTATATCTTATAGCTGCCATACAACTCGAAGTCGGTTTTGGCCATATATCCCATGTTTTTAAAGCTATCGCGATACAACTTTGCACAGATACCTTCTATTCAAAGAGACATCACATTGGTTGGATCCGTCCGGATCGGATCACTATATCTTATAGCTGCTATACAACTGGCAACGAATTAAATATTCTTAGAACAAAAAAAAATGTTACGCGACAAAACGATTTTGTACAGCTTATGAAATTTCAGTGGTGCAGTTGGCAGAGTGAAAATTGCCTATAGGCTCGAAAAGAGTATAAGATCTTCGGCACGCCGAAGATAATCCTTCCCCACTTGTTTTTTTATATGTATGTTTGTATGTATGTACATATGTATGTCTATTTGATTCTTTCATCGCCCGCACTTGTAATGTGCGCAAATATCTATAATTTGCCCATAGCTGATATTTCGCTGTAATTATAGCATATTTGGTTTTTTATTGATTTTTGTTAAACGAGCTTTTGGATTGGCAGCTACGTGACTTAATAATACCATCCAACTATTTAGCATGATAATGATTTTGTTATGGTGCTTGCTTTTATTTATATCAGCTTAGACTATGCAGTTTTCTTCTTGTCTTTTTGATTTTACAATTCAATTTCTTATTTATTAGAGAACAATTTTTGGAGCGTTATTTAATTTTGTGTTAAATCTTTTACAATTTTGGAAATAAAATAAAAAACACAAAACTTGCAAATATAAATAAAATAATAACTGTAATAACTGTTTATTTATAATAATTCCAAATATAAACATCATAATCATGCAGTTAATTGAAATTGCAAATTTAAAATATTCAATTAAAAGTTGTAATTCGTTGTAAATTGCAGTGTTGTGAAGCGCATTATATAAATAAAACGTGCTGTCAAATGTCGCATCATTTAGTGCTGTAAATCAATCAATTAACGATTTATTTGAATCGTATTTGAAATTTATTCAATCTGTGGCAAAATCTCAATTTATAGCTCTTGCTGAAATCAATAAACTAAAAGCGCGCTTTTGTAGCAAATGAATGAAATGAAACAATAATTATATGCTGGAAGTTTTGCATTTCAAATCACAAACATATCAACTATCACTGATTAAAGTGTAGACAGCAAATTTAAATGAAATTCATTTATAAATTTGTAAAAGCAATTTCTATGCCACATTCAAATATTTTAATGTCAGGCATTTCTAACAGGCAACTAAATAGAAGGATAAGAGCAAACTAAAAGATTGCCTGGGCGGCGCCTAGTTAAAAGCTAGTTAAAGACTAGTTAAACTCGAAGGCTAGTTGAAGACTAGTTAAAGACTTGGGCAGCAGCTGCCCTTGAAATCAGATTCTCACATTGATTTATTGGCCAACTCTAAGCAATGTTGCAAGTTCATGTTGCAGTTGCAGCTCCAATTAGAGTTGCTGCACAGAGAAAAACCAAATGATTAAATATAAATATGTTGTATTTGAAATAAACATACATGTATATGCCACATAAAACTAATATTACAATTGAATTGTAACGAAAGAAAAATTCACTTTTTTTAATTTCTAAGTGTTTCAATATAAATCTAAGAAAAAATACTATTTAATTTGTTTATTTATTTAATTTTTATTTTTTTTTATTTATTGTCGACTATTGGCAGTCGACACAAAAGATATATTTATATAAAATTATAAAGCATTTAAAGGTATTTACAAAATTTACATGCAATTTAAAATATTAAATTAAAGATATAAAAAAAACAGCTGATAAAATTTAAAGAAATTTTAAATTTCTTGTTGCGTGTAAATTCGAATTGTTTTAGTGGTTTAAAGTGTATGCATTCTCATGGCCAAATAAATTGAAAATTAGGTTAAAAGAGTATTATAACTTATTGATAGCATTATCTACAGTTAATAAAAGAGACAAAGAAATCAATTCAATTGCTGACTTGCACAAAAATAACTTTAGTGAAAGCATTCGAATTGCAAGGTTTTTTATTGCAGTGTATACCCCTGTCCGTTACTCCAGTTCCAGTTCCAGTTTCAGTTCCAGTTCATTTGCTTTTGTGTTTTACGTGCAGCTCTGAGGCGTTGGCTGCCTTTTGTAATTTCATTTAAATTTGTTGACGATTTATATATGAACCGCAATGGGAAAGTGGCAACGCCCACATGGACACGCAATCTATAAGCCAATACTTGACTATATCCCCCTATCACCTATCGCCCCACCACCCCACCACCCCCCACAGCCCACCCCCTCCCCCATTTTACGTGCCGTAATCTATTGCAATTTATGTTGTTGACTATTTGGCTGCAAATTACATGCAACATTTTCTAACTGCGCCTGGCGTTAGAAATCAAAGCCTTTGGCGTTCATTAGCTTTGGGGGCGTTATGCCCGCAAATGTTAATAATAACAGCGGCAGCAGCCACTGCAGCAGCATCAGCAGCCACTGCAGCAGCATCAGCAGCAGCATCAGCATCAGCAGCAGCAGCAGCGGCGTTCAATTAAAAGTGTTGCCAATTTGCGCCGCTTGAACAGCGCCTCCTACTGCCTGCTAGTTGGCTACACTGAGAGAAAAACATCTTACAAGACTTTCATGCAAAGCATATTAATTTTTATTGTGCTTTAATTGGGCTATTCGCACTATTCTTGGCTAATTTTACAACAAAATTAAATACAAAAAAAACTGGAATTTTTTTATTAAATTTTTTTTTAGTTATATTTTATTTTATAATAAAACATATAATTAAATTACATATGTTATGTATATATTTATTATTTAATGTCCACTATTAAACTGTCTTCAAATGTTAATTATAATATTAATCCAAAATTAATATAAAAAAAACTAAAAGAAGTTGTATGAATTTAAATTAAAGGCTTAAAAATTACAGACTATTTTTAAAATATATTTATTTATTATTTAATGTCGACTATTGCACTGTCTTCATATTAGTATTACAATATTAAATTAAAATGAATACAAACAAAAATAAAAGAAGTTTAAAATCAGTTAAAACATCAGATTATTATAACAAATCAAAATTATTTTGTTTCAATTGAAAAGCAATTTGGCTTATACAACATAAAATTTTACATTTAAAACAATAAAGTGCGTTTATTCTATAATGCACAATCTTGAAAATAATTATATTTATATTTACTTTGAGCTGATTTGATCAAATATTTTATTATTTTTTTCTTACTTTGCCATCGAGATGTGTTACACTATATATCACTAAAATATTTAAAAACAAGTGGGGTAGGATTATCTTCGGCGTGCCGAAGATTTTATACTCTTTTCGAACCTATAGGCAATTTTCACTCTGCCAACTGCACCACTGAAATTTCATAAGCTGTACAAAATCGTTTTGTCGCGAAACATTTTTTTTTTTGTTCTAAGAATATTTAATTCATTGCCAGTTGTATAGCAGCTATAAGATATAGTGATCCGATCCAGCCGGCTCCAACCAATGTGATGTCTCTTTGAATAATAAGTATCAGTGCAAAGTTTCATCGCGATAGATTAAAAAACATGGGATATATGGCCAAAACCGACTTCGAGTTGTATGGCAGCTATAAGATATAGTGGTCCGATCCGGCCGGCTCCGACCAATGTGCTGTCCCCTGGAATAATAAGTGTCTGTACAAAGTTTTATCGCGATAGCTCAAAAACTGAGCGACTAGTTTGCATACATACAGACAGACAGACAGACAGACAGACGGACATGGCTAGATCAATTTGTCTTGTCATTCTAAGCATACTGGCAGTAACTTTTGGGGGTCTCAAGCTTCAGGACAAACTTAATATACTATTTTCTTCGAAAAGAGCATAAAAAAAATGAATAGCCTTTTTAAGTAGCAAATTAACAATATGAATAGGATTTTCTCTTCTCTCAAAAGATAATTACAGCATTTGGCTAGTGGATTTTGAACTGATCTTTAAACTTGTTAAATTCCGAGATTCTTGCTGCTTGCTTCTGCTTTCTCGCAGTGCAGTGCTGTCTCCTTGGCTAGTTGTAATCAGGAAATTCGATTTTCTTAATGCCAGAGACTCGCAGACTCTCGACTCCTAGCCTTCCAGCCTCTTCTGGGCTTCTAGGCTTCTAGGCCTTCGATGCAACTCTGCGCCACTAATATGCGCGTGAATTTATTAGCGCTCATTTTAGCCCGGCGTTGTTTTATTTTTTTTTGCGCTTTTTGGGGGCGTGTGTGCGCCGATTGCATTTTTTTCTGCTTACCTCTTCTTCTTGTTCTTCTTTTTAAATAAATTCTGGCGCAAACGGCGCGTGACAGGCCCGAGCAGCAGGAGCAACTGGATGCCTCTCTCTCTCTCGCTCTGTCCGTCTCTCTCTGGTTTGGCCAACATCTGCCGAAACGTGGCCAACGGCCAACGGCCAATAGCCAAAAGCTCATTAGGCCCGGTCCGCTCCGCTCGCGAATCTATATGCGAAATGCGAGGCCGACGCCTTTTCAATTTGCCAAGCCATGGAAATTTACAACATGCTAGCTGCTGTGCCCCCCACACACCCCACACCCCACTCCCCACTCCCCGGCCCCCTGTCAGCTGTGGCAGGCTTGCCAGGCTGCATTGCATACCCCAAGGCGTTGCAAGCGCACATAAAAATCGACAGATATGCGACCAGGTTGCAAGTGTTGCAGCAGCAACAGTTGCTGTTGCCGTTGCCGTTGCTGTTGTTGCTCCCATTCCAGTTGCTGGCAGCACATTGTCATTCGTGGCGTGTTCACGCCTTGACGCCCGCAGCCAGTTGACCAGTTGCCCAAGTTGCCCAAGTTGCCCAAGTTGCCCAAGCTGCAACTGCATCTTCAAAGCGGGCGCTGATCGTAAATCTAATAAATGTTTTTAGCCCCCCACCCACTCCCCACTCCCCACTCTCTCTCTCTCTCTCTCTGCCACTCCTAGTTGCAACGTAAAGCTGCAGCTTCGCCTTCAGCTGCGCTTTCTAATGGCCAATCGATATACACATCGTTTTTTATGCTTCTAAATTCCATTTCAAGATTTTCAATTTGCAAATGACGATAGCATTTCTTAAATTATGTATTCTATTCTCTTTTTACTTAAACATTCAAAGCAATAAACATGTTTGCTATATTGCTACAGTTTTTATAGTAAGCCAAACAATAGCATATTCCTAGTGTACATCGAGTTTGTTTATTGCCTTGTAAGAACATTCATTGTTTTTGTTTTGTACATTAAAACAAGAATATTACAAAAACTGAGCGACAATTTAGAATGAATGGAAAATAATTAATTAATTAAATGCAATTTTACCCTAAACAATCAATATTAACAAAGTTGGCCAGCACTTTCCGAGTACGCTCTTTATTTTTTGATGAAGCTTTAAAACTTTATCAGTTGCTTTTACTTAAAAGTTATCTGAGTTGCCAGAGTACTTAGTAAAGATTGGCGAATGTTACAATAACTAATATTATTTCGATCGGCAAAACTGTCTAAAATTCATTAAAAGTAAAAAAAAAACAGTTAGCGCAGGAAAATATGCGTAAATTAGGAATTGAAGAATTTAAAAATAAATAGTTTTTAATATTGAAATTTCAAAATCTAGATACAATAACTAAAATTCAAATCTTTCCAAAGGATAAAAGATATGTTGGCAGTTGTAAATTTGCCATGCTGCTAACTCTGAAGTTTATCAGACGCATTCGAAATATTGATTGCTTGTATCATGAGGATTGTAATATTTGCCATGCAGTTTACCATGAACTTTAACAGCCACATCAGAAATATTGACCAAATATTAAATGATTGACATGATAGTGATATTTGAAAAACTTGCCATATAGTTTACCATGAACTTTACCAGCCACATATTAATGAGTTGTTTTTTCATTTTGTATTTGCAGGTGGTCCTCTCGGCCTGCTCCTCGTATTTCCAGAGCCTGTTTCTGCAGCACTCCGATCCACATCCAATTGTGATACTGAAGGACGTCCGTTTTGCCGAGCTGCAAACTTTAGTTGAATTCATGTACAAGGGCGAGGTGAACGTGCAATATTGTCAGTTGCCAGCGCTGCTCAAGACAGCCGAATCACTCAAGGTGAGTAGTCAAACGACTATAGACATACCTATATATATACCTATATATATGCATTGGCTAATCGGGTTTGTTTATCGTTTGTAGGTCAAAGGCCTAGCCGAGATGACAAATCAGAATACGACGCTGCGGGAGCCCGAACGGGAGCCGGATCGACTGCGTCCACATTCGCAGGCCAGCGGCGGCGGCAACAGTGGCGGCGTCGGTGGCGCCACAAAAGCGGCCGATAGTCCAGCGGCGGCAGCAGCAGCGCTCGATGCAGCAGCAGCAGCAGCGGCAGCAACCAGCTCAGCAGCAGCAGCAGCAGCAACAGCGACAGCAGCGGCAACAACAGCAGCAGCAGCAGCAACTTATGTTCATACAGCGACAACAACAGCAGCAGCAGCAGCAGCAGCAGCGACAACAACAACAGCGGCAACATCAGCAGCAGCAGCAGCAACATCAGCGTCTGAGGCAAACGTGACGTCAGCAGCAGCAGCAAAAAGAGAGGCAAGCGATCGTTGCAGTCCAACGCCGCCAAAGCGGCCAGCGAGCAGCAGCAATGCTGCCATTGAGCTGCTGGACGAGGATGAGGACGAGGACGACGATGATGATGATGATGAGCTAGAGCTGCAGCGAGCGCGGCGACAGCAGCAACAGTTGCAGCTGCGTGCCGACGTTGAGGACGATGAGGATGAGGAGGAGCTGGACGAGGAGGAGGAGGAGGAGGATACACAAATGCCGCTAGATCTCTATCAAAGACCCGCAGCCGTCGCCGCCGCCGCGCCGCCAGAGGGCGCCAGCAGTCACAGCAGCAACAGCAACAAGAACAACGCCAGCAGCAGCAGCAGCAGCAGCAGCAACAACAACAACAGCAACAACAACAACAGCAGCAGCCACAACAACAACAACAACAGCAGTGGCGGCAGCAACACTAACAACAACCGAAGCAGCAACAACAACAACAGCAGCAACAACAACAACAACACCACCAGCAGCAGCAGCGGCGTTGGCGGCGGCGCCAGCAGCAACAACCAACTGAAGGCGAACTCATCGCCCAGCGGCAGCAACGGCGACTGTGCCACAAACGAGCCGAGCAGCCACATCGTTGCCGTCGACGACGACGACGATGACGACGACGAGGCGGACGACAATGAGCTGGAGGACATGCAGGACGAACAGCAGCAGCAGCAACATGTGATTGTCGTCGATCGCTCCCGAGCAGCAGCTGCGGCGGCAGCAGCACGCGACATTGCGCAGCGCATTGCGCACCAGAGCGCACGACGCGCGCATCACGACGACGACGAGGACGACGACGAGGATGAGGAGGCGGCGGCAGCGGCGGCAGTGGCAGCGCATAAAGCACTGCTGCAGCACTCGCCAAGCGCTGGCTGCCTGCAGCCCAAGACCGAAGTGCTGGACGATGATTACGATGATGAAATGGATCTGGATGATGACGACGAGGCGGACAACAGCAGCAACGACATGGGCCTCAACATGAAGATGAGCAGCGGCGGTGTCGATCTCTCAACGGGCTCCACCGTCATACCATCGCCGCTGATTACGCTGCCCTCGTCCTCATCAGCAGCAGCAGCAGCAGCAGCTGCCGCCGCAGCAGCAGCAGCAATTGAAGCAGCCCGCTCGACACCCGGCGTCTCCGATCTGAGTCTGTCTGCTCGTCCGGCGTCACGTTCGTCACGTGATGGTGGCAGCAATGCGGCAGAGGGACGCTCCAGCAGCCTATTGAATCCCGGCTCCGTAGCCGGACTCTTGCCCGTGCAATCGGTGCCATTGGTGAGTCTTATTCACTATATCTATAGTATATCTGTAAATTGAACTTTCATTTTGTTTGACCAATTGCCAACTGCCAGTATGCTTAGAATGACAAAACAAATTGATCTGGCCATGTCTCTCTGTCCGTCCGTCCGTCTGTCCGTCTGTCTGTCTGTATGTATGCAAACTAGTCCCTCAGTTTTTGAGCTATCGTGATAAAACTTTGCACAGAGACTTATTATTCAAAGGGACAGCACATTAGTCGAAACCAGCCAGATCGGACCACTAAATCTTATAGCTGCCATACAACTGGAAGTCGGGTTTGGTCATAAATCCCATGTTTTCAAAGCTATCGCAATGAAAATTTACACAGATTCTTATTATTCAAAATGTCAGCACATTGATCTGAGCCGGCCAGATCGGACCACTATATCTTGTAGCTGACATACTACTGGAAAAAAATTTAATATTCTTAGAGATGAAAATTGTCTAAAGGTTCGAAAAGAGTATAACATCTTCGGCACGCCGAAGATAATCCTTTCCCCACTTGTTATACTCTTTTCGAAGAAAATAGTATATTAAGTTTGTCCTGAAGTTTGTAACGCATAGAAGGAAGCGTCTGAGACCCCCAAAAGTTACTGCCAATATGCTTATAAAAACAAAACAAATTGATCTAGCCATGTCCGTCTGTCTGTCTGTCTGTCTGTCTGTCTGTCTGTATGTATGCAAACTAGTCCCTCAGTTTTTGAGCTATCGCGATGCAACTTTGCACAGACACTTATTATTCAAGGGGACAGCACATTGGTCGGAGCCGGCCGGATCGGACCACTATATCTTATAGCTGCCATACACCTCAAAGTCGGTTTTGGCGATAAATCCGATGTTTTCAAAGCAATTGCCTTAAATTTAATTTTACACTTGAACATCCTTATAACTCATCAATGGGTAAAATCGCAAATCGATTGAGTCATAAACAGCGAAGATATGCGTCATTAAATATTTTGAAAAAACAGGTGCATATGAGCAAACAAAGTCAAGCGCAAGAAAGCTTTTGATAGTCTGCTCTTCAAGGTATTTTGTCATCGATCATCAAAACGGTTTGTGGCGTAAGGCTTTAAGAGCCGCGCTAACGAACGCAGGTTTCGCAAGTTCAAGTTCGAGCCTCGGCGGCGACTGATTGTTAATTTAATACTTTTTTCTTTTTCTTCCTTTCAAATATATAACTGTAATCAAATTAATTTGCTTCCAATGGCTTAGAACAAAAACAATGCCACGCGAAAAAACAAATGCTGGCAAACGCGAGTTGCAGGTTGCAGGAAAACAAAACAAGGAAATTTGTAACAGTCGGCTCTTCAAGCAATTTTGTCAGCGATCATCAAAACGGCTTGTGGCGTAAGGGGTAGAGTTGCGAACTGGTGTGCGAGAGGTCCTGGGTTCAAGACCAGCGGCGACCGGTCATTTATTTTCATTTTTTCTTATTCTTCTTTTCAAATATATAATAACTGTAATCAAATTCATTTGCTTTCAATGGCTTAGAACAAAAAAAACAATGCCACGCGAAAAAACAAAAGCTCAGTATAAATCGAGTTTGTCAGCGATTTTTAAAACTGCTTGGTGTAAGGCAGTAAACAGCAAAACAAGAAAGCTTTTGACGGTCTGCTCTTCAAGGGATTTTGTCAGCGATCATCAAAACGGCTTGTGGCGTAAGGGGTAGAGTTGCGAACTGGTGAGCGAGAGGTCCTGGGTTCAAGACCAGCGGCGACCGGTCATTTATTTTCATTTTTTCTTATTCTTCTTTTCAAATATATAATAGCTGTAGTCAAATTCATTTATTTTAAATTTCCTAAATTGTTTCTAATTTTTTTGTTTTCATACATAAAGTAGCTTTAATAGAATAATTCAAAAGAACAATTTAAATTCATTGGCAAAACCAATGCCACGCGAAAAAAAATATGGATCTCAAATTCTGTATATAAGCTCTCGTATGTTCAGATTAAGTTTTATGACAATTCAATTTCCGACAGCGGCCTTGAAAGGTATAAGAGCAACAAGCACAAAATTTGGTATGTATATTGTAGTATACATATGTAATGTAGTTTTGACTTTTTGGAAAAACTGAAACTTGTTTATTGTTATTTGAGGTGGTGCAGTTGGCAGAGTGAAAATTGCTTAAAGGTTCGAAAAGAGTATTTAATCTTCGGCACGCCGAAGATAATCCTTCTCCACTTGTTTTATTTTGATTTACTTTTTTTGAATATATTGTGTTGTTTTATTATTTTATTATTAATTAGCAACCATACACGCATTAGTAGCCCATTGTAAATTGGGAAGATGCTCTGTTTTGAAAAGAGTGCATTAAAACCATAGCTACTTTCCGAAAATAAGCACAATAAACAAATCTGTATATATTGCATCCGTTTTGCAGAGCCTCAAGAAAGAGATCGATTGCAGTGAGGATGATAACAGCAGTCACAGTAGACACATGCAACCGCGTTCGGCATCAGCTGGCGGCGGACTTGGCGGCGATCTTGATTACCGCGCCTCGCACGAATCGGTAAGTGTTGCATAGCAAACCAGCATACCCTGCATACCCTGCAATCCGGCAATGAACCCATTTAAAGCACCCCAACACCCCTCTCACAGATCAGATCCCCGAAAACTTTTATCCCCGTATCCATTCAGTGAATGCTTTTGCTGCTTCGATAGGTCTAGACAAAGTTTTTACTCGATAATGAATACGAATCAGAAACAATTGAGAAAGTTAAACGAAAAGAAAAGAAAACTCCCTCAGAGCAATCTGAGCCAAAATTGACCAAAAAGCCCCTTCAGATAGAATATCTGTATTCAATTCAATACGTACATATCACTTACTTATTAAACAAACCTTATATGGCTACACGCTCTGTCTATATATCTGTTTATATATATATACAACTCTCCCAATTCAATATTTAAATTCTAAATATTACGTATTCAACACGATATCTCTCTTTGTCTGTCTCTCTCTCTCACACACACTCTGACTCTCTCTCTCACTCTCTCTCTCTCTATCTGTCTGTCGTTTATATACCTGCCATTTATATACATTGCATTTTTATATATATATATATCAAAACTATATTATCTATCAAGAATTACAAAAAAAAAAAAATACCAAATCAAAGCAAAGAAAACAAATCAAAACTCAACATATGTTTTTGCTCTTCGTCGTGTTCTTTGTCTATGAATTTTATATATATTCCTGTATATAAATATATATATACATATAATCGCATATGCATATATATATATATATTTATATATATATTTAACCTATACATATCCAATTTATACTTATATATACATATCTTTTTTTCAATAAATACAAGTATTTAAACAATTTTCTGTTTAACAAGCAAAGCTTACAATTTCAAATAAGTTATATATCTCTAATGTTTAGCTGTTCAGTTGAAATTCTCTTTGTATACAAATATATATATATACATATCTTTTTTCTATTTTGTTGTTGTTGCTAGTCAATGTGTAGTGCTCTCTCTCTCTCTCTTTCTCTGTATCATTCTCTCTCTCTCTCGCTCTCGCTCTAAATGAAACACTCGTTTACTCGTACATCTATTCGTATACGTAATTTGCTATCTTTATCCCACACACACACTCCCACACACGCTCTAAATGTCTACATAGTTATACACACACATATATATATATATATATATATTTATATATACTACACTAAACACTCTCTGCAATAAGTTTTCGCACAGCTAAATGTCATTTTCTATTTTTCTTTTTGCGTTTCAGTTTTGTTTGCATTGCTTCCTAATGTAGTCTATTTTTTTGTATTTTTTGGTATGTTAGTGTGTGTGTGTGTGTGTGTGTGGCAAGCGGATTTTGTTACCTCACACACACACAGACACAGTCGCACATTGCCAGCAATTTCCGCTTGCAATTCGCTTTGCGTCCATGTCTTTTCTTCTTTTTGTTGCTCGCCTGACCATTTTTTATTTATTTGCTGACCATGTTTTGTTTGTTTTCTATTTTAATTTAATTTTTTTGTTTTTCTACAATCCTGTCGTTGTCGTTGTTGTTGTTGCTGTTGCTCGTGGTTGTTGCAGTTGCATGTTTACGACACTATAATTTTCAATATGGCCGGGACAACAAATGCTACCCCCCAGGCCGGCTTTTAGTTGACCCAATGCTATTCAATTTAGCAAATACCCTACAGTGAGAGCTAAAAGTGCTCGCTACTTGAGCTTGGAATGATTTCTAAGTATTTTAAGACATATTTATAGCACATTTATAAGCCATAGAAACAAATGAAGAAAACTAATCTCAATTTGCCTGTTGAAAATCGCCATTATTATTCATGTAGTCACTTATATGCTAGATAAGGATAATCATTTGAATCAGTATATCAATCAAGAACATTCTCAGGCCTTATTGTAGACAAACCTAACTTCAATTTGCCTGTTGAAAATCTCCAAATGTTTTTTGATTGATCAGAATTAGGCCTGCATATTTGTTTATCTACATATCATTCTTCACAAGTGTCTACTATTCATGTAGATATACATACATATATGAACTAGTTGCAAGCAATAAACAGGAACTAAACAGGAATTGAAAGAACGTTCCCATGCCATAGTGCAGACAAACCTAACCTCAATTTCGGCTTTTGAGAAGCGCATAGAGAGTCGCACATTTATCGAACTTTGGCATTTTGGCCACCATTCATCGTTTTGTCGTTTCATGTTTCGATTTTATTGTTTGCCTCGTTTTTTTAGTGCCATGCACATAATTTATGACACAAACTGTGCAATAGGCAAAAATGTCGCAAAACGACCAAAAAAAGTAATTGAATAAAATATGTAACAATTTTTCAATTTGAATATTCGTATTGATTGCGAAAAACAAGCAAAACGTTCATTTTCATTTTCAACTAAATCAGCTGCTCGTAGTTTTCGTTCGTTTTGTTTCGCCTGCTTGCCACATTTTGGGGCACTTAGGCGCAGCGAACGCAACTGTACTTGCTTGATTTTGAAGGATTGCGAAAGCAGCGACTGCAACGGAAAAAAAACCAAATAGAAGAAAAGCTGGCAAAACATTTAGCTTCCGGCAAAATATATATTTGCACATTACATTTTCTTGTTTTTCGCCCGGTTTTTTTGGTTTTTGTTTTGTTTTTTTGTTGTTTTTATAATATTTTTCCTCTTCTATTTGTTCGTTGTTGCTTTTTCGACACACTCGCATTCTGTTTTGGCAGCCAGAAGCCCCCTCATCATCCCCATGCCGCATCGCCCTCGTTGCTTCTGCCTTTTTAAGCGCACAATTTTTGTGAGCAAGCAGCAAAAACAAAACAAAATAAGCAAAAAAATATATAAAATAAAATAAAATAAATATATATAGTCGCCGCTGTCGTTTTTATTATATTTCTTGGCTCTGTGTGTGTGTCGTATTTTTTTTTTTTTGGCTTTCTTTTCGCCGACAACGATGACGATGACGATGACGACGTCACCGGTGCAAAGAAAAAGTACAAAACGCACTTTGTTGCAACGCTTGACGAATTTGAGCGACGCACAGTCTGTGGGGATGTTATCCTCTATGTGTCTATGTGTGTGTGTGTGTGTGTCTATGTGTGTCTCTGTGTGTGTGTGTGTGTGCAACGCACAAGCGAAACGGATGCTTAAAAGTTGCTGAAAACGCAGTCAGCAAGACAAGCAAACTCGATTACTGCTACATTCATTGGACAATCAAAGTCTATCGATATCGATAAAAAGCCAGTCAGCTGGTCAGCATTATATTTGCACATATACCTCTACACGAGGCAACAATCTATTCCAAATTTTCTGATAAATTACATTTTGTGACAAGACATATTCAATTTAACACATCAGCTATTCGAATTTATAAAAATAAATAGTATGCCTTTACGCACCTTAAGCATAAATATAATAATTAATAATGTTGCCAACTAGACTTCTGCGCATACAAAAGCAAATTAATTGATGTGTTTAGTCAGGTTCAATCGATAAATATGATCGAAATCAAAGCCAGATTACAAAACACCCAATTAAAGAATTCGACTGTTATCGCAAATAATAAAAAAAAATTTTAAATTTTGTCATATAAAAAATGTAAAATCAAACTATTTTCGTAAATCAAAATCAAAGTGCTTCATTCATATGTTACATAATTAAAGCAATTTTATAATACTAATTACTGGAAAGCAATTAATTTGTATTTTAATTCAGTGCAATCGATAAATATGATCGAATTCCTGCTAAAATTATTAAAATTAAGCGATTCAGCTGCAAAATGACATTAACAAATGCCCAAGTTAACTGTTATCGAACATAACTCAAATTCTAGAAATTTACTGGTTTTGAAAAAAGCCGAACTGTTATCGTAAATCGATAAATCAGGCGAACGACAAGCTACAGCTAGAGCTAAAGCCAAACAAATCCTTTTAAGTCCAAAGAACTTTGCGTGTTGCTGCGCATTCAAGTCACACACACACACACACACAAGCACACTGATATGCATATGCAATTTACACACACACAAACACACACACACACACAACGCACATGTGCATAAATTCAAATAAAATTGTATTTAAAAAACAAAAACCGAAAAATATATAGCAAAAAAATACACAGAAAAAAAAGAAGAAAATACACGCGTCTGGAGTCGTTGTCGGACATTGACGCTGACACACACGCACACACACACGCACATGTATGCAAATGGCTGCCTTCTGTGTCTGTGTATGTGTGTGCGTGTGTGTGTGTGTGTGTGTCGTGCAATTTGTTGCCTCACGACTCTTGGCAAAGCTGAGCCAGCCGCATTTGCCGCATCATAAATACTTTTGCTTTTACACTTTCCTTTTTTTGTTGTGCAATGTATACCTTTGTGTGTGTGTGTGTGTGTGTGTGTGTGTGTGTGTGTGTTTGCTTGGGCACGTCTACAAATTATAAGAATAATAATAATAATAATAGCAGCAGCGCATAAGCGCAAAAGACAAAAATCAACGTGCAGCAAACAACTTTTGCTTTCGCTTTGCTTTCTTTTTGCGCACACACACACACACACATGCAGTTACACCTATACACACGCGTATTTAATTTTGAAACAAATACCTTTTTTTTTTGACATTTTTTGTTTTTATTTTATTTTTGTAAGCCTCTCATTCTCTGCGTTGACTTGCTGCCTCTGTCTCCCCCTCTCTCGCTCTCTCTCTCTCTCTCTCCGTCTCTCTCCCTCGCAGGTTAGCAACGCTTTTATGGCCATGTGCCATCCGCCTTTCCCCGCTGTTCTACCCTGCTGCCCCTGCTGCTACTCATTTTCATTTGCGACGTCGTCGCTGAAGCTTTTATGCATTTGTGTTTTTCATTTTTTCGTAGCATACCTTTAGGCAGCCTCTCAACTGTCGCTGTGCTTGCATTTTATGCAGCCTCATCGTCAGCAGCACAAAACTGCCCTGCCACTCACCACATGCCCCGCACTCTGTTGTTTAGCTGCGTATGCGTAATATTTTTTTGTATTTTTTTATTTTATTTTTATTTTTGTTGCTTCTTTTTGGTTTGGCATAACTTTTGACTGCATTTAGGCAGCCGCATTTCAATTGCACACAAAATATGACACACCCAACGCTCTTATCAATGGGGCAACTGTCAGTCATACACACACACACACACAAACACACACACACAGCCAAAATACAACACAGTCCGAACAAACATCTCGAAGCGCAACAAATGCAAAAAGCGAAAATATATTGCATTGCATATATGTGTGTGTGTGTGTGTGTGTGTGTGTGTGTGTGTATTTGACTCCGTCAGAACTCCACGCACATTGCACATTTATGCAGGACCACCCTCACTGCCTGCCCCACCTGCGCCGACGTCGACTGCGCTGCTCGGGCATTGTAATCAGTGCGCCGCGTTGATTGCAAAGTTTTTCAAGTGGTTCCCCTTTTCTTGTTTTCTTTTTTGTATTTTGTGTTTGCTTGTTTGTTTTTTTCGCTGCCAGTTGGATTTTGTTTTTTGCGTTTTGGGCGTAGAGCACCCATAGGCCAACGCAATTTGGGGTGCGTGGGGTTCAGGTGGTGCAAAGTCTCATCATAAAGCTGCTGATAGCCCAGCCTAACGGTCCGTTTGCCAAAAGGCTTAAAGCGACCTTTGGCCAGGTCAAAGGGTAATGAAAGCGCTCTTTTCTTTGTGTGCTGCTCCAGTCGATAATTATCGATAAGAAATCGAACAACTTAAATCCAATAGTCTTTTGATTATCAACATTTGTCACATACACTCTGAGAAAATGGCAACTGGACTTGAATTTCTATCCAATTTTTCATTTCATTTCGGTCTTAAATTGTGCAAACAAAATTAATCGATTACTTGAACAAAAATACTGGAATCAAGCATAAAATACTCATTATTAGCAGTCTTGAGCTCTTAGCTTAACGCAAACACTTGAGATTTTGGGATTACAGAAAACGTTCTGATAATCAGAGTTTCATTCTCTTGTCGAATATGTTTTATCTTGGCCTGATTTTTGCAAAATTTGTACTTGATTTGAGTACTTGATTTCTGAGCGCATCTTAAATTTTGTCAAGTTTCACATCTTTTCCTTGTTTTTTTTTTTGTAATTTAAAAGTTAAGTTAAGTTAAAAAAAGCCAAAGACCTCGTTTCCATTTAAAAAAAAAAAAATCAAAAAATCAAGGTGCCAAGGTAAATAAGTAAACTGCAATTCACTTTAATGGGCAAATTGGTGAACAATTTCTATTGCATACCTTTGGGCGCAGCGTTCCTTAGAATTGCATTTCTACGCAATTTGAAGTCAAGTTCTTGGCCAGATATCTGGCTTGCTTTAAGCCAGTGCAGCTTAGCTGTAGTTCAGCCGACCCCACCCCACACACACACTTTTCATTCAATGTCTGACTTTTGTTTCGACTGTTTTGTTGTTGTTGCTGTTGCTGTTGCTGTTGTTGTATCTTTCGACTACTTTAGCTGTTTGCATTTTGTGCACAACGTGCAGCGCCATGTGTGCGTGTGTGCGTGTGTGTGAGTGTGTGTATTTTATTTTTATTAAAAATCAGCCAAAAGCGCAGCCAGCCCACACACAAGAGCATAAAACCCCCGCAGCCAAAACGTCAAACGACACACAAAAAAATATATATTACAAAAAAAAAAACAAATAAGCAACGAGAAGAAAATATTACAAAACAGTGCTGCCAAACCAAACACACACACACACACACACGCACACACACAAACACATGCACACGCAGGCCCGAAAAAGCCCAGCAGTTAAAATATTGTTGCATACGTTCGGGCGCCAACTGCACTTTCATATGTATATATATATATATATATGTGTGTGTGTGTGTGTGTGTGTGTGTGTGTTTGCACTGCTCTTCGTTGTCGTTGTTGTTGCTCACAAAAAAAAATTATAACAATACATAATAATTTGAGCAAAAATATTACGAAAAAATATTTCAAATAGTCGCTTCCGCTCTAACGGATTCAGCTGGCCCCCAACTTCCCCTCCCCCCCCTTCTTTCACTCTAAAGGCTGCAACCCTTTGCTATCTGTGCTGCCCTAACCTCTATTTGGGTGTGTGTGTGTGTGTGTGTGTGTGTGTGTGTGTGTGTGTGTCTTTTGCCAGATGCGTCATATGCGTCATCTATTGCGTCTATTTTGGCGGCTGTTTTGCTGCAGGGCAATGCGGGACACGGAATGGGAACGGAACGGAATGGGAATGGGATGGGAACGGAATGGATTGGATTGGAGCTGGGCAGGTGGCAGCTAGCAGCCGGCTGCTCAAAGGGTTTCATTAAAAATGCGATTTTATATTAAAAATGAGCCAAAACCAAACAAACTGCAGCTTTAAGTGCAGCGAACAATGTGGCAACAAAAAAACATATGCGATAAGGCAGCTAAGTAAAATGCCAGCACACAGAAAAAAGGAGTAGGGAAGAAACAAACAGTGAGCTGCTGAAACTGAGATACCCTTGAACAAGTCGATTAACTCAATTCTATTACACTGAGCGTCAATTGTATTTGGACAAGCCAGCAATTTCGCACATTTTCTTCATAATGTTTTATTTTGATGCCATGCAAAAAATGCAATAAAATTTTAGCGCATGCTATGCTGTTTTTAATTGAAGAAAAACAATTATGCAACATGACGCTGGAGAGTAATAAAATAACGGCAAGTTTAGAGTGCCGCTTGTCAATATATATATCTATATATATGAACAGTGGATTTTTTCGGCTTGCAGTACAAATATATATATTCAAAGCCAAATGAAGATAATCAGCCATGCTGCCATTTCTTAATCCACAAATATGGTTTCCGATTGAGAAACGAGCTTGTTAAACTAAATACGATAAAACAATTTTAAAGCATTACAGAATATACAACGAAACAAAAATTTCCTTTGATATAAAATGTTGGGTTTTTATGACAATTTTGTCAATTACTTTGCAATCGCCACAAAATAGGAGCGAAATAGGAGCATGCCTAAAAGATTACATTCACTGCCAAAAGTCTATGGCGGCTTAGTCTCCAGATCTATTTTCATGCACTCAAAAAAAGAATAATGCATTCCCCTTAAAATTAGAAAAAAACCCAAAAGTAAATTCATCAAAAGTTAAGTTCATTTTTGCTGCCCCTAAGAAAATAATGTCTTAAACATATTGACAAATTCAATTTTTTAAAAATCTAGAATATTTAAAAAAAAACGTTGTAGGAAGAGCATTCTAAATTCCTAATAAATATCATACATATATAGTAAAAAGAATTAGAAAAAATCCAAAAGCCAATTGATATAAATTGAAGAAAATGCTTCGTGCAGTTAGTAAAATATTTCCTAATTTTTTAGTCAAAATAAGTGCTAAAAAAGTAAGTCGATTTGTCTTTGGCATATTTGAAGAGCACTTGTTTTTTCTGGGCCTACAAAATGTCACACTTATTCAAGAGCTTAGCAGTAGGCACGTGCTTTGGCATGGGTGTACGAGTCAAAACAAGAAGGGGGCCGGGGCGACCATCACAAATTACTTATGCATATATATATGTATATATATATATATGTTTGTCTTGCCAAGAACCCAAAAACCAAAAACCAGACGCATATCGATCGATATTTGATTATTATTACGACGACGAAAGGCGCAAGACGATGACGCAGACATTGACATGGAAGGACACGAACAGGATGGCTGTGGGTGGCCTGGCCGCAGTCAGGACAGCACAGTCACTAAGAGAGAGAGAGGAGGGAGGGGAGGAGATGGAGAGAGGGAGATGGAGAATTGAGGCTGTCGTCTGCTGCTGTGCTGATAATGATTCCATTAGCCAAAAAAAAGGTGGCGCATTGAACTTGCCACAAGCAGGTTCAATGACATGTGGCTAAAATGAAACTTGTGCAAAGTGTCTGCAATCTCTCTCTGTCTCTCTCTGTCGTTCTTGCTGTTGCCGTCTCTGTTCAATGTGTAAGCAATTATTAAAGTCTGAGATGCGAATGAATGCTTTAATGACCAGCTCGGTGTGTGTAATGCAAATTGGTTTTTTGGCCACACACAAAACACACACACCCACACTGAAAACACTCTCATGTGACCCAGATTGCAGCTGCTGCCTTATTGAATAATGTGCCGCATTTCGTTTGTGGCGACAAAAACGTCGTCCACCTCCATCCCCGCTCCTTTCCTTTCCCACCCCCCTCCAAATCCTTGCACATGTAATTTGGCTAATGGAAACCCTTAGCACAACAAAAAGGCCGGGGCCAAAAAGCAAATCATGCAACATTGCCACATCTCATCCTGTATATGCATATATATATATATATGTACATATAGTAAGTAGTAGTTGGCAGCATTTGCTTTCTAAGTTAGTGGTGCAATTCCAATTTTGACCACTGGGCCAAACATTAAGCACAAATGTGCATTGCTCAATTCATGTTGAATTTGTCGGAACAAAAATTGCTTTGCTTATAATAAGCAAACCTATTTGAAATACAGCTGAGCTTGGACTTGAATGAAATCACTGCTGTTATACACTCAGCGAAATTTACAGCACAATCGAAGCACAATTCGTTGTTGAATGTTCCTCAAAGGAAACCAAAAATGCTTCAATGAGTTTTTGTACTCAAAAATATAGCCTGTAAACAAAAACAATGTTACCACTGGTTCGGTTCACGTTCGGAACCAGTTCGGTAACCTGCTTTTTGTTATCCTTGAATTCGGTTTTGTTTCCTACTATGGCTCATTATATTTATTAGCCAATTTTAAAATCAAAGCATATTTTTTTTATCATATTTTCGGAAAACTTTTGATTTTAATTTTTATTTATAAGTAAGTTGTTTTTCGGTATATTTTCTCTGAGGTCCGGTTGAATTTGTAGTGCTCTGAGTTGGTTTATCACAACATGCTTTCTCAAATTTGTTCAGCTGGTTTTTTGCTTGCCATTTTTCGATACCCTAACTAATAATATTCTATTAATTCCTCTTGTCTATTTTATGCGCTTTTCTTGCTGAATCTTAGTTGAAGGTTCTCTTATTTGGTATTCTCTATATGCAGTGTTTCAGTAGATTTTTTTCAGTGTGCTTTCTGATTTTCTGTTACTGTTTCCCCCTTCACTTGCCTTCCCAAAAAACCACTCATTCCAAATATGTAATTTATCTGTCTTTTAATTTCAATAAGTTTTTGTTAAAAAATTTACATACTTAAGCTTTACACACACATACACACAAAACATACACATACACATTTTTACATACAAGAAACTGAATATTATTATATATTACTGCAACTCGTAGCTTTAGCATTTATTATATATTGTACTCGTATCGCATGTTTCAAAATATCCTAATATTAAATTAAGAAATACTCCTACAAAACATCAAAAATACCACAACAAATAAAAAACTAAAAAATACTAAGAAAGCAAATACAAGAAAAAACAACATGAACATATAAAATACAAAAACTTAGCATTTGCACTTTATAAAAACCGAAACCGTATAAATACCAAAAAACCCCCAAACAAAATTATCAAAATTCAAAACAAAACCAAAACCAAACCAAAAACAAAATAAAGAAAAAATAACAAAAATTTGGAACGAAAATTTGACTGCACATGAATTTGGACTATACCCGAGTTGAGAACTATCCCGCAATTTAAATTGCCATTTTGTTTTTTTACTTGTAATACAATTTTTCCATGCCATAGGAACCACCTTCTGACAAAATTACCTTTTGCATATGTTGTACTAGTGGAATATTTAAGTATTTTTTTCTTTCTTCTTTCTTTTTGTTGATTTGAATACCTTAAATATGCTTAATACTCATAAATATATTTATTTACGTAATTTTTGATACTTATCTTGCTGTCTTTGTCTTACACGCTCTCTGCCTCGCTCTAAGCTCTCGCTATCTCTCTCTATCTCTATCTCTCTCTCTCTCTCTCTCTCTCTCTGTATCTCTATCTTTCTTGCTCTCTGTCTATTAAACTATCTAATCGTATCTATTAAAATATTTCAATGTGTCAAACTGTGTGTTGTGCTTTTACATACTATATATTATTAATCCAAATCAAAACATACCTATGAAATAAATAATAATAAAAAAAACAAACAAAAAAAACAGTCAAGAAAAGCTTAGAAAAAGATGAAGAAGAAGAAGAATCAGCAGACATTTGCCTAGCATACAACTATATCATCAATTCAACCTAGAAAACAAGAGGGGTCCAGTAAAAACCAAACATGTTCCCTGAACGTTGTGCAATTAATACAAAAAAAAAAGAAAGAAAAAAAAATATATTATCTATAAAAATGCATTTAATATAAACAAGAATATCGTACTAAAGCGCTTTTGGTGTTTTTTAAGTTACATAATGAACAAAAAAAAAAACAAAAAAAACCAACGAAACAATTTCGTTTAACCAGCAAACAGCAACAAATACAAAAAAAAATCAAATTAACAACATTGATGCTATATACATACACATACACACACACACACACACTCACACTCCCACACACACATATATACATACCAATGTATTTTTTTCTGATATATCTATGTATTATCTAAATGTGGAACGCTTTTACATAAATCGTTCGTTCGTTGTTCGTTTATGTAAATGGTAAATGTGTGTGTTCTATTTTTCCATAAACTAAATGTATTTATTTTCGTTATATTCTATGTGAAATTTTCTATAATACATATTTACATATATGTGTATGTATTGTATGTATGTATGTATGTCTGTATGTATGTTTACTATATATGTATATTTTTATTTTGACTTAGCATTTCATTTTCTATTATAAAATGGCCATACTTATAAGTATATCAATTGCATTCATCTTAGTCAAAAGTATTCCTTAGCACAGCATAAAGAAATCAATTGCCACAATTTCACAGAGCAGGTGAGCTGAAAACAGTGCACAACAATTAAATAGTAACGAGTGAGCTAGAAATACTTTGCGAAGTAACGAGTGCCGAGCAACGAGTTAGCTAGAAACAGTCAACGGAGCCGAACAGTAAACTCTTTCGCTCGGTGCTAGACGAGTGAGGAGTAACGAGTATCGAGTATCGAGTAACGAGCTATCCCGAAATAGTCAACAAAGTCAGGTAGCCAATAAGTTAATACTGTAATGTGGCGAGTATTTGTAGCTGTCAAGGTCGATCGCCAGCGAGTGACGAGTGACGAGTGATTTAGAAATGGTCAATGAAGCCAAGTAGAAAGTTAGCTCGTGAAGTGGCGAGTATTCGCAGCTATCTCGCCCGCTTTTCGACGAGTGACGAGTGACGAGTAACGAGTGATCTAGAGACAGGCCAAGATGAAAGTTATCTCAAAGCAGTTTGTAAAGTATCGAGTATTCACAGCTATCTCGCTCGTTCATCGACAAACGGCGGATAACGAGTGATCTAGAAACAGTCAAGCAGCTCTCTGTCGATCGCTCGTCAGCGAGTGTTGAGCAACGAGTTAGCTAGAAACGGTCAACGAAGCCAAGTAAAAAAACTCCCGGTCTGTGCTTAACGAGTGAGGAGTAACGAGATGCAAGTAGCGAGTGTTCGCAACTCTCTAGCGCTTTTGTCAACGAGTAGCGAGTATTTTGGAGTTTGTCGCATGCTCAGCAAAGCAATCAGCTGCTGTTCAATAATGAGAAGCTACTCGTCCTTCGGCTCATAGAAATAAAACAAATAGCTAACTACATACCGCACTTAGGGCACCTTTAGGAACAGGTGTATCATTCAATCAATTATAACCAAATATAATAGCAGAATAGTCAAGTTCCTTAGGCTTTTCTTTTGTCGGCTGCTGCTGTCATCTGTTATTCTTTTCATATTGGGTTCATGTTGTTATTTTTTCTGTTTTGCAAACTGCCGTGCTGAAGTTTTCTTAATTTGGTTTGGCTAAGTAATCCATTTAATTTAATAATTATAATTTGTTTCCATATGTCTGTGTGTGTGCGTGTGTTTGATGTTGTGTTTTACTTGTTGATGTTTTTTGTACCTCGATGTTGTTCAAGAACGCTGTTTATTTATCTTTTGATTTTTGTTGTTTTCATAAGCTCTCTATCTCTCTCTCTCTCTCTCTCTCTCTCTATCTACCTAACTATCTATCTGTCTATCTCTCTCTCTTTTTTCTAACTGTCTAATTTCTCTCTGTCTATCTGTCTAACTCTTAAAAAAAAAAACAAAAAAAAAACTATCTAACTCGCTCTGTCTGTTTTTAAACTATATAATATACTCGTATATATACATAATATATGCCTTTGTACCATATCATTTATCGTTGTTGTAACTCTAAAGCTATTTACAAAAACAAAAAACTATGTTTCAAATTCAAAAACTCCAACAATAATTCGTGTGAACCAGATGTGATTAAAATATTCCAAATACATATCGTAACTACTTTAATATGGCATATTATGTATATGTATAAGTCAACAGCTCTGTCTATTACTCTCTAGGTATTTCACAACTTTGTCTATATATACAGATGTGTGATATCGTACATATGCATATATATTATGTGTGTATATATATATATAATATATAGACGTGTGTATGTTTTAGTATATATCGACTATATAAACCTATCATAAGCTTTGTCGACCCTCGTTAAGAAATAATATTCATTGCCAGCAGCGAAATAAATGTAGGCGTTGCCAGCTTTCATTAGAGACGTCGCGGCGTTGCCAACTGTGTGTGAACTTTTCAACTTATCTTTGAGGTTTGTCAAATGTGATCAGGTCGTCCACTGTTTGTCAACTGTTTGCTCCCAGCCGTTTCGACTCATTGCTCAAGGTCGATAACTTTAACTGTAAATGTAACTGTAACTGTAACCGTAAACGTAAACGTAACTGTTAACTGTTAACTGTACGACAACTTTGTGGTTATGTTTTCAAGCATATTTCTGATTTCTTTCCTTTCGTTATATCGTTGCTCTCACATTAAAGTTGACTGATTGATAGATTGATTTACTTTACTTGTATTTTGTTGTTGTTTTTTCGTTTATCGTTCTTTTTTTGTTTTTGTTTTTTTTTTATGATATTGTCAAGAAGTTGATCTACGTTTTTTGAACATGGCTGTACTAAATGAAATTTCCAATGTGACTTTTTGTTGAATCTTGAAATAATATGAGATCAAAGTGTTTTCGAGCACGCAGTGCTCACTCAGCTGGCAAGCTACACTAAGCTACAAAACAAATGAAATCGAAACCAAATTTGAGTTTCCATCTTTTGTGCGACAAAGAAAAAAGTGCAATACAAGTGGAAAACTTCTTGAGAATACTTTGAAATTAAATTTACACTTTTTTGTTTTGTTTTCGACTGCAAAATATTTGATGCGATATTTAAAAAAAAAAAGAACACGATTTGGCCCAACATAAGCTACGGAGCTGCTGAGTTTGTTTTCTACTGTTTCCAAAATGTTGTATGTTTATTTTATATATATTTTTTTTCAATTGTTTTGGAATATTTTTTATGTTACCAAAGCCCACAAATTGTTTATAATTTTTTCAAAATTTCCTATAAGCATTATAATTTTATTTTTAAAAAATTTTTGTACAACAAAATTTTGACGCAAAAATTGGCAAAAACATTGAAACGTTTTTTTTTTAAATTTTTTTTGTTTGTTTGTTTGTTTCTTTTTTGGTTTTTAATCAAAAGTAAAAAAAAAGCAAAGAAGAAGTAGGCAAAATGACCGTGGTGAAAATCTCTTTTTTCATACTTGAAATTTTTGAAAATATTTTCGTTTTGTTTTTTTCAATTTTTTGCCAAAGCAAAATTTTGTTTATAATTTGAAGAACTAGTTCGAGTAAAACCAAAAGAAAGAAAAACAATACAAATTAATAAATAACTGAAAACACGCGCGCTTAAAACTTAACAAAATTCTTTTGCAACCAAAAATGCAAAATATACAAAATACGTGAAATTTAAGCTACAAATTTTTTTAACAATAAGTTTGTACCAAAAACAAAAAATTATGTTACCAAAAACCAAAACTTACAAAAACACAAAAATGTAAAACAAAAACAAATAAACCACAAAAAAAACAAAAACAACAAAAAAGCAAACCAAACAATATAATGAAAAGAAATATCAAACAAAAAGCAAAAATATTAGTATTAACGTACGATTATGTGACGTTTTTCGAACGACGCCCAAACAAAAATCGAAATTCAACTTCTTGAAAACAAAAACAAAAAAAATATATATATACATTCATATATTTTATATATATATATATATATGTCGAAATGTTTGTATCGAAATTCTAGAAAAGCAAAAAAAAAACAAAAAAAAAACTTAGAAACTAAACAAAAGAAAAAAGCAGCTATAGATAATAAAAACAACAACTACAATAAAAAATACACAACGAAAGACATGCTGAAAACCCCCTCTTGTTTTTACTGGCATCCATCCATACCTGCCAAGTTGAAAGATATATATAAAGTTAAGAGTTCAAGAGCTTTAAGCTCGCTATGCTGAAACTTGAAATATGGTAGCAGAGGCGCAGAGCTGAGAGAGGGTCGCCAGCAGAGTTCTGGCGGCCATTTTGGCCTTTGCAAATTAGTTTCCACTCCTTCTACTTCTATAATGATATCAGATATATATATATACATATATGATTTTTTATAGTTTTTCTTTAATTGTTGTGTTATTTCCTTGCAAAAAGAAAAAGAAAAAAAAACAAATGTAACCTTTGTAATGATTTTTGTTTCTCCTATCTTTCTCTCTTTCTTCCTCTCTCTATCTCTCTCTCTCTCTCTATATATATATATATATATATATATAAAATATAAATATATATATAGCTCACTTCCTTTATCATTTATATAAATATATTTAAATATATATTTATATCGAGTATATACAATCCGTCAATATAAAATGTAACTTAATGAATATGCGAAAGCGAGAAGAGGCAGACTTTAAAGTACAGCAAATTTGATTTTGTAACTGTAAACGTAACTCCTTTGAATTGATCATTGTTATTTTGGACGCTGAAGCAAACAAAACTAAATTTTTTAAATATTATTATCGTTTTATTCTAATGTATTCCAATTCTGATTACTTTCATTTTCGTTGTATTAGTTGTGAACTCTCTCCATCTAAACCTCTCTATCCATATAGTACATATACATATATGTTTATATGTATATTTATATATGTATCTATCTCTCTCTCTCTCTCCATGTCCTTTTCTCTGTCTATTAAAGTAAAAGTACAACAACAGCAAATCTGCATTATTTATAATTTTGTATACTTTTTTTTTGTTGTTTTGTTCATTTAATATTTCGTTGTTCTGTAAAAAAACAAAAGAGGTACAAATCAAAAAACAAACAAATATATAGTTGTAAAGACAAAGAAAACGAAGAAAAGCAAAACTAATGAATGAGAAGCAATAAATAAATGGCACTATATACACAAAAATATATATATATATATCGATAACGTAACGAGGCTAAGCAAAAACTATCGATCGATCGATTGCAAGCAAAAACTGAAACTGAAAATGCAAAATACAAAAACTAAAAAAACCAAAAAAAAAAAAAAGAAACGTAGTAAAGAAGTTGATGTTGGATTTTTGTTTGGTGTTTGTTCCAGGAAACGTCCGAATCGCCCCAACAACACGCGGTCCACGGCGGCGGCATGAGCAGCAGCAGCGTTGCCGTTGCCGCCGCCGCCGCCGCAGCCGCCGCCGCTGCCCACGAGCAGCAGCAGCAGCAGCAACAGCAGCAGCAGCAGCAGCAACAGTTGGTGCCACAAACATCGCCACCGCCGCCGCCGCTGCATTTGCTGCCGTGCATCTACTGCGGCGCCGCCTTTCCCAACCAAAGCAAGCTCACGCGCCACCTGCTCTCGCACTCGCTGAAGACGCTCGAGTATCGGGAGCCCGCCTCACATGCCGCCCTGCTGCACTCGCAGCTGCAGCACAATATGGGCGCGTTGACGCCACCGTTTGCCTTTCAGGCGGCGATGGCGGCCAGTGGCGGCAGCAGCGATCCGCAGGATCAGGCGGCCGCTGTTGCCGCCGCCCTCGGCCTGGAGATGGAGATAGCGCTGCACGGAGTCAGCTGCATACAGAGCTTTACGGCCAGCTGCCTGGAGGCGGCCTCGGCCTCGGGCTCGGCCGCTGGTGCCGCCGGACGTCTGAATCTGGGCGGCTCCACATCCACATCCGGCAATGGCGGACTGCTGGGCAGTGGTGGCGGCGGTGCTGGTGGCGTAGGCGGCGGTGGTTCTGGTTGTGGTGGTGGTGCTGGTGCTGCTGCTGGTGCTGCTGGTGCTGGTGGTGGTGTCGCCGGCGGCGGCTCGTCGTCGCCATCAACGTCCGCCGCAGCGTCGGCAGCGGCGCAGTCGTCGGGCTCGTCGTCGGCCGCCTCGTTGCTCGGCGCGTCAAGTGATCCGAATAGTGTTGTCATGTGTAAGTTCTGTGCTAAAAGTTTTCCCGATGTTACATCACTGATCACGCATTTGTCGGTACATACAGGTGATCGACCATTTAAATGTGAGTTTTGTGGCAAAGCGTTTAAGCTGCGCCACCACATGAAAGATCATTGTCGCGTGCACACGGGTAAGTCAAGCAAATGCCAAACGAGATCCCAAAACGATCCCCCCTAACTCTGGCCTCCAATTACTCTCTAAACACACGCACACACACACACACACACACATTGCATCATCGGCAATGAAGCTTTGGTGGGAGCTTTTCAAGCTCACTCTCTCTCTTTTAGGTATGCACATCGACTTTTGTGCTATCGACTTAATTTCACTGAAAGCTCTATAATATTTACAAATCAAAATGCAGCTTAAAGCTCAACAGTATAGTATGTCAAGCTTCATTTGAAAGCTCAGCTTTCTAAGTATACTCAGCGCTGTTTTTCAAATCAACTATCGAATTGAATTCAAAATTATTTCAAGTTTTATTCAAAAGTTGAGCTTTTTTTAGTTTTTACTCGCCGTCTTTTGCTTTTGATCAGCGTGCTAAGATTTATAAATAAATTTTCGAATTTAAAGCTCTGTCATAGAACACGTATAACTCTCATAGTGGAGCTTTCTTAGTTTATTCTTACTGTTGAGCATTCAAGCAGCACTTATTGATAGACAAATATCAAATATCCATTAAAGTTCGACTTAAAGCTCTATTATATTTCAAGCTGCAATTAACAGCTGAGCTTTCAACGTTAAGCTTATGAAGCTGTATAATATTTCAAGATTAATTGTAAGCCTAAACTTTTAAAGTTTCTTCGACCTGTTCTCAATCAACTTTATACAGTTATAATTCAACTTTAAGCTCTACGATATTTCAAGTCTTATTTTCAAAGCTGAGCTTACTGAATCAAGCAAAAGATATGCAATACTTAAGTGCGGCATGTGCTTTAATATTTGATCTTTCCAGATCTTTAGTACTTAAATCGCTTTAATTTATGTTGAATGCCTTTGCTAAATCTTATTAGTATAAAAAGCTCGACTGTAATACAACTGATTTGCAATCGAAAACACTTGAGCGGCTTTAATTTGTATTGCAAATGTACACTCTATAGCTTAAAAAGCTTGCTTTCAGCTAAATGCTGTTTAAACTTTCACTTCAATGTCAATCCGCGACTCATTTTAAAGCTAAGTTCTATAACGCCTGCAAAGCTCAATAGTGGGAAATCAAGTTGCATATACTTAAAGCTCGAGCTACAGCTTTAATCGCAACTTAATGTGGAAAACTCATTTCTTCCGTTTCGTCTATGAAATCCAAATAAATGTTGAATAATCCTCATATACTATGTGGAAAACGTAAAGTTTTTTTTCTTCCAAAGCTCAAAGCTCAAAGCTCATACTCATCACACACACAAGCAATTGATATTTACCGCTATCAGACATATTTCGAATTTACTGTTTTGTGGACAAGAACAAAAATTGACGCGTTTTCTGTGTGGGAATTTGCAGGTGAACGACCCTTCAGATGTCAAATGTGCGGCAAAACGTTCTCACGATCGACGATCCTCAAAGCGCACGAGAAAACGCATTTTCCCAAATATGTGCGAAAGTTTTTGTCACCCAGCCCGGTCGACACAAAGGATGAGCTACCGCAATAGTGAAACGATTTTAGTTTGTTATTAAATTATTATTATTATTACTATTACTACTATAATAATAACAACAATAACAACAACAACAACAACACCAACAACAATATCAGCAGCGGCAGCAACAACAGCAGCAGCGGCAGCAGCAACAACAACAATGCAAACTATTTGCATAGCAACAACTATAACTACAATTGATGAGAACGAGACAGCAACAATAGCTGCGGCAACAGCAGCGGCAGCAGCAGCAGCAAGAATGAGACAGCAACAATTTTTGACTTACTTAAGCGAAAAGCGCAAAGCTTAGAAACACACACACACACACACAGAAACACACACACGAACACTCATACATATATACATATGCAAATGATATGTATCAACAATATGTACATATTTTATTACTTATATAAAAACTAAAAACGAGGCAAACTAACAAAAAAACAAAACAGAAGAAAAGAAAACAGAAACAGACAAAAAACTGGCAAATAGAATTTGCTCCTTTTTAACTGAAGCGTAGCGCGTAGGAAAGAGACAGACATACACACACACACACACACACACACACACACATACATATTGACAAAGAGAGAGAGAGAGAGAGATAGAGAGAGAGAGAGAAAGGGAAGAGGAAGACGAAGAGATCGCAAAGCAGGCAGGCAAGCATGTATAATGCATATACATTAATTATACATATATATATATATATATATATATATACTATATATACTATATATATACGATATATAGCAACATATGTCAAATTGTTGAAATTTATACCAAGAGCGATAATATTTTTTTTAATGCAAAAATCACACACACACACACACAAACAGCGTTTTTTTTTGTCTCTATTAATAAACTACATACATATATACATATATATATATATTACAAGATGAGAAGAAGAAAAGAAAACAAAAGTAATGTTTAACTCTAATTTAGTGCGAAAGAGAAAGTAAAACAAAAACAAAAACAAAAACCAAGCAAAAGTTTAAGCGTTGATCATATTTTTTTTTCTATACAATATTTTAGTGAAGAACAAGTGCAGCGTGAAAGTTGTAGCAGGAATCTTATTAAAAAATTGATAAATATACCATATGTATATATACATCTTGTGTGCGTATATACATACATATATATATATATATACATATATATATATATATATATATTGGTATTTTCAAAAGTATATATATATATACATACATAAGAGAACGTAAGACATATATATACATAAAAAGAAAAACCACAAAAAAGAACAGCAAACGTAAAAAATTATACTAAATTATAATGATATATATGCATACGATAGTAATGATATAGAAAAAGAACAGTGAACACGTGATGTAACTTTTTAAGTAATGATGATGATGATAATGACGATGACGATGACGATGACGATGACGATGACGATGAGCAGTAGTATCATAATAATGATGTTGATTATGATGATGGCGATATTAGCGAGTTGATAATAACAAGTAAAATTAGTTTAACAAGTAAAGATCTACATACTTATACATATTAGCAAAGCAAAGCAGAGCAAAGCAAAGTGAACTGTTAACACAAAGAAGAACGCAACAAATGCAGCATACTTTTGTGCGTCTCTTATTCATTATTTCCCCTCTTGCAAAAGCAACTTGAACGTATACCACATACATATCCACACACACACACACACACACACACACACATACACACACTGTTTTAGTATACCTATCTAAATGGCCGCAAAAATTGCAACTTATTTGTAGTAATGGTATTCCCTCTTTTTCGAAAAAACAAAAGACAAAATGTATGGCAACAGGTGGCGCCACGTGCTTGACAAATACAACCCTGCAACATATTGAATTGAATATCGAAATCAGCCCACACACACACACAGAGATACACACAGAGATACACACACACACAACCACTATGCATGCATATGGTAAATGTACATATATACTTGTATATATGATAAGCATAATTAATTTTTAGCCACATATACATACATTTACAACCTATACATATATATACATACTATATATCTATATACAATATTTATATATACGTATATGAAAAATCCCCAAAAAAATGAAAACAAAACACAAAACTTGCATAGAAATATAGTTGATGACATCAAATGTGCGGAGAAGCAAATGCAAATTATTGAAATTCGAAATCATGGAATACAGACATACGCGTGAATTATGCAAAGCAGCAGAATTACATAGAATATCTGTGATCTTAAATATATATACACACACATACACCTAATACAATAACGAAAGTGTTTAATTATACATACATACATACATATGTCTACTTATATGCGCAGTGCGAAAACAAAATTCTGCAAATATTATAATCGAAAAGCCCAAAAACAATGAAAATACCCCAGCACCTTTAGGCCATAGGGCCTTATTTCTCAATTTCAATTCAAAACCTAAATAATTTCATTTGTCATTTCTAATTCAAGCTTAGTTCAAAAATATATATATATTTATTACTTGATATCTGGAATTTGTCAGTTTTGAAAAATGTCTAAAATCTTGTTTCTACTATAGATAGTCGATATATATGTTTAAACATAGATTCAGATTCGATTCTCACCTGATACACAATAATTTTACAATTCAACCAAAAACTAGTTTTGAAAAACATTTTTTTTTTAATTTTCTTAAATACTTTTGCAAAATTCACAGATTATTATAATTTATTTGCATTGCAAGGCTTAACTTTTGAATTTAGCGCACACACGCACATAATTACCCTTAACCCACACACACACACACACACACGCACACACGCACACACATTAATACAGCTACGTTCGCTTTGGTTGCAAGATTTTGTTGCCTACTTTTCTGGTTGGCTCAAAAATGCCTCGAAAATCCAGATGGGAATAATGCCAGCCGCTTTTTTACTCAGTTTACTTTGCTTTGACCAAACCAATAAAAACAACAACAACAAAAACAACAATAACAACAACAATAGCAACCCACAAACAATCAAATATTTTCTGTTTTCCTGTCGATTTTTGAAGTAAGGAAAACCCAGGAGTAAAAACATAAGAAACTTTGGCTAAACATTTGCTAGGATGAAACATTGCTAGTTCTTAAGCAAAATTTTGTGTTATTATGTTTATATATACTATATCATATATCCCGATTGCTATGAATATACGAATATTATTCTGTTTTTGGTTAATGTGGTCGCAATCTCGCTGTGTTGCTGCCCAAAACGAACACCCCAAGAACAACAACAACAACAACATCAAGATCAACAACAACATCAACGACAACAACAACAACTGGCAGATCCCTTTCTAAACATTTCAATCAGTTGTTATATATATAGAGCCCAGAGCCAGTGTATAGCGAAAACAAAAACAAAAACAAAACAAAAAACAACAATACAAATCGATCTCAAAATTAAAACAAAAAAAAAACAAAACAAATTATATTATAAAAACAAAATACTAGTACACCAGCGTTTGTGGGGAAGAGGGAAGGGTAGGGGCTCTGGCTAGACTATATATATATATATATATATATATAGTATATATATAAAGCGATTGTTAGGGCGGCCGTGCGCATTTTGGGATCGGTTTAGACATCGGTCTGTGTTAGTTAGTATTTGAACCGCAGGCAACACCAAAGCAACAACAAAATGCGCACATGAACATAAACAAATATTAATAATATCGCAAAAGAAACCAGCAAAACAAAAAGAAGAAGAAACAAACGCACGCTAGGCAAAATTCAAAATTCTAAATTTTAAACCAAAAGAAAACCACACTTTTTCGGCAAACCAAAAAAAAAAAAGAGAAAAATCCTGTAACAAAAAAGTAGCGAAAAGGAAACAAATATAAACTTTGGATTAAACAATTTGGCTGTGATAGCATTAATAAAACAAAAACAAAAAAAAAACACAAACAAGAAAACCAACAACACATACATATATACAAATATGTATTTAAAGCATAACCAACAAAATTTTGAGACTAAAAATAAATCTCAAAACACATTCGCTTTGCATTTTTGAAACGCTATTAAAAAAAAAAACCAAAAAATGGCGCCATTAGAAATTTTGTTGTTGGCTTATTTTCTCGCAGGGAGCGCAGTATTAGAGAAAAACAAGACAAGACACAGGAAAAAAAAACAAGAAACAAAAACAAACAAAAAACAAAGTGGAAACCCAACAGGCATCAATTCGACATTGTGATGTTAAGAATATTTGCAAAAGCAAAATTAATAAGTTTTGCAAAAATAAAGAATAATAATAATAATTAAAACATAATCATATAATATTATCATATAATAGAAAGAAAGCAAACAAAATTTAACGTTTAGGAACAAAACAAAACCAAAATTGTGATTTTCGGCCTTTTAGAAACAAAATTATAAAAAAAAACAAAACAATTACTACTCAATAATTAATAATTAAACGTAACCAAATATAAAATAAAAAGAAAAAGAAAAACAAAATTTAAAAGCAAAGCTAAATAAGAAAACAAAAAAACAAAAGGAAACGCAAAGAAGTTGGCGTTTTTACAAACACTTTTCGATTGGCTGGGCAATATATATAAATTAGATCTAGACAAGGGACAATTTTTGTTGCTATTTCATCATCAAATTGAAATTATAAAATGGCTGCCAAAATGCGCACAGGCGACAGCCGCGTCGAAAGTGAGAGTAAAACATTCCAAGCAGCAAACAAATAAGCAGACGAATTTAGAAGGGAAAATAAAGAGAAAAGCACACAGCGAATTGCGACCACAAAGAAAAATTCAGAACAAGAAGAAGAAGAAGTGTTTTCTTGAATTAATTATTGCATACAATAATTAGAAATTTTATTTCATATTATCATTTTGACTGCACTGACAAACCAACAATGTTTTATGCTCTGTGTCTCTACGAAACAAAAACAAAAACAAAAAACAAACAATTTATTATAATTGAATTATTTTTTTTTTCATATCTATAATTTAATATTTAAGCAAATGTTATTATTATGATTATTACACTTATTGTACCAACTTATATGAAATTTATTTAGCTTTAGCGCAAAAAACAGCAAACACAATATCTAAAAAAAAAAAAACAAAAACAAAAGAAAACATGGCAACAACTTTAAGTTTCTTTCACATTTCTATTTCTAAATGTATCCAAATCAATATTATGTCTACTTATATGTTAAATGGATATTCTGTTTATCTGCGCTTAGTAAATACATATATACTATAACAACAACAACACACAATGAATTTGTAAGCTATATGAGAAAAACAAAAAAAACAACAACAGACCTAGGAAACATATTTTCAAAATAAAAATTACAAATAATAACGACAGGCAAAATTATTGTGACCAAACCATAAAAAAACAACAACAAAAAAAGAAACACAAAAAATAAAAACATAAATTAAAAATTTAAAACAACAACAAAAAAAACCTGTTGAATCAAAACAAATTTAAATGACGTCTTTTGGGTTATTCTTATCTTTTTCACTTGGCTCATTTTTCGCATATCATTTAAATTCATTGTGTTACATTTTCCGACATCATTTTTACTTCATACACGCATACAAAGCACATACATACAAACATATGCATACATGTATATGTACATATATACACATATATATATATTTTATAATTTCTTAAATTTAAAACAAAACAAAATATATATTTCCTAATTTCTTTAAGTTTAGCGCCTAAGTTTGTGTGAGTTTTGTTTGTAGCCTTTAAGTTGTGATCAAAAGTTCCTTACTTTGGTTCCCCAAAGGCGCCTGCGCCCCCCGCCCCCCTTGCCCCCCACCGTGGGCCTTATATTCAATGTTTTGTTAACTTGTTTATTTCAAGACGCCATTTGAAAACATTTCAACAAGTTCCTTGACGACAGCAACAGCAACAGCAACAAAAAAAAAAAAGAGAAACAAAAAACAAAAATGAAAAATGAAAAAACATAGCAAAATATACAATTACAAATTATAAATTAACACAAAATAGAAATCTCGAGAACTCGAAAACACACACACACACACATACACACACACACACACACACCCACAACAACAATTCTAAGCGGCAGAGTTATTCAAGCAAGTGTTTGTTTGTTGTAACCCTTTTACATTTATTTTTTCTTACATTTCATTTGCTTGGTTTATAATTACGTTTTTTTGTTCGATGTTGCCAGGTTTTTGATGTAGAACACTTTACGTATTTATTATTGTAATGAGAAGCCAGAAAGTGCTGCTTCAAGTAGTACATGCTAATACAAATTTTTAGTCAAAATTTTATCAAAAAACAAAAACAAACAACTTTTTAGGCAAAAACATAAAAAAAGAAACAAAAAATGTAGAGCGCTTTAAGAAAAGAAAAAAAAAGACAAAAACAAAAACAAATTAAGGAAATTTCAACAATTGTTTTTGGTATTTTTAAGGGCGCACAGTACGAGTAAAGCACCAATAACAAGCTTCTAAGGAACACACACAAAATTAAGCAAATACGAAAGAAATACTTTGCAGAAGAAGAAGAAGAGTGCAGCCTTCTCGGCGATTCTCAAGAAAATTCGATTCAACAATGCTGTTTATATGCATATGTATTTATGCGAAGCTTATTGGGTATATGAGTTTATACGTAAATATATGTTTCGTAGTGTGAGAAGTAGTTGTATCAGCTGTCAGCTTCAGTTTGGTTCGAGTGCTTATCAGTTATCCCTTAGTTATCAGCTAGCAGCACAAGCAGTAGAGGCAATACGAAATTACGAGATATAATCCCAAAAATACAAACACACACACACACAATTATACACACTGCAAATGGAGACGAAGAAGAAGAAGAAGAAGAAGAAGAAGAAGAAGAAGAATATCATTAGGCGTACTGCAAAAATGCATTTTAAAGGAAACAGGAATTTAAATGATATATATACAGAATTAGTAAAAGTTATAAATATATATATATATCTATATCTATATATATATATATATATATATATACACAATACATACAATAATATAATATATTTGGAGTAACCAGAAGTAAGCAAAGCAAGTTATTTATATATGAATCTATATATAAAACAAAAATGCATATAAACACACACACACACACATACAGACACACCCATAGTATGTACTACTATATCCCAAGCTAAGCATGCTAATTATTCATTTGTACAGCAAAACTGGTAGAATCAAATTCTAGTGAGATCGACCTGACAAAAAAAGAAAAAACAAACAAACACATAGCAGCGAAAACAAGAAGAAAACAAATTCGAACAGACGAACATCCCAATTTGGGTAACTGGACAGAAACATTTACGCTAGATTTGCATACAAGTCGAATTTATATAAATATATACATAAATACATACATACGTACATACATACATACATACATACATACTTATCACTAACCCGTACAATCTACTGGTAATACTTAACTTTATGTTTCGAGTCCGCAGCGAAAACAAAAAACAAAAGTAAACAATAAATGAGAGAAAAACGAGAGAAAATTTGTTTAGTCAAATATCAATTTCGGCTGATATCTGAACGAGAAAAGCTTTGGCACACAACAATTAACAGTTTCGAATAAAAACCAAAATCCAGAAGGAAAATGAAGCACAACTTCACTTCAAATCGACTAAAAACCATAAAGGAAATATAATACAAAATTAAAAATACCTAAAAATTCAAAATGAAAAAAAAAGCATAAACAAAAACCCAAACCAAATTCAAAAACCCAAACTCAAACACTCAAAAAACATAAACAAAAAATACAAGTTTCGGATAAAAACAAGAAAAAAAAGAACAAGTTTAAAAACTTCTTTCGGCATCATTTAGCGTACACTATGATTTTTGGTTTAATTTTCATCAGCAGAAACAACAATACATACATACATAAATAAAAACAAAAACAAAATATTACTAAAAAAAAAAATAATTAAATTATGTTATTTTCTTTTAATTTTGAGTTTTTTGTCTAGCAGAAAAGTGCTCAGGGTAAACACAGATTCTTCCAATACAATATAACTAAACAGCAACAAGAACAACAGCAACAACAACAACAACAAGAACAACAACAGCAACAAGCAATATTTATATATGCATATATATACACACATATAAATATATACATACATATATATATATATATATACATACAACAACTACAACAATAATATCAAGAACAAGCAACAAGCAACAAACAACAATAGTACCAATATGAACAACAATTGCAAAAGCGTTGAAAACCTTTTGTAAAGTAAAACCAAATGGCTGCAAAATGCTTTTAAGATGCATACTTACATATGTATATTTATAACTATTTTTTTAAAATTGATGCATATTTTTTTATTGTACCAACAACAACAACAACAACAAATCAACTATATAATTCAATTATACAAACTATAAAGCATTAATAATAATAAAAATAAACAAATGCATAATTTTATAACAAATCCAACTTATTTACACAATCAAATCATAAACAATTACATCTAATTGATTATAAATGAGAAAATAAAGAAAACAAAAATAAGACTAGTAATGACCCAGAAGTGAACTCTTAATTACTTAATACCTTATTAATGATACGTGATTTCGTTTAATTAATGCAAGTTTCTCCAGAACAAACAACAACAACAAAACAAAACAAAACAATAATAGTTCAAAATAGTAAACCCAATTATGATATATAGTACTTAACTTACTCATATATAAACAAAAAGGAGCTGTTACAATACTTAATCCTTGATAATCCTAATTCAATCCCAACCAAATGCCTTCTTTACAGTCGTAACGTGTAATTAAATGAATCCAATTATATATACTTTTTTGTTGTTTTTGTTTTGTTTGTTCTTTGATTAGTTTTCTCATACGAAATGAGCGACAGTTATGATTCGGTGCAGTGCAGTGCAGTTCAGTGAACTAGTTCCAACAGTTAAACTGCCCATAGTTAAATTTTTTTGTAAGACAATAAACCGAAACTGAAACTCACTGCAGGGAATTGAGTATAAATTCGAATGCGCATATCAATTGATCCAATATCACAATACATATAATCATATAGTTTAAATAAACCAGTTCAACAGTTAGCTTGTAAAGCCATCTAATGGAACTAGTTCTTCAACTGCACTGGCCACACTGACAGAAAACAACTGTTGCCCAGCGAATAATAAGCAAAAAAAACAACAAAAAAAAACGAAAAGAAAGAAAAAAACATAGATTCGGCAAGCCGAACTTTAAAATACCCTTGCGGCATATTTAAAGATCGTTCCTATTGTCGCTAATAAATAATAAATTGAATGCAATTTGAGCTAGTGCCCCGTTATCTGAACCTATTGAGCCGCAAGGGTATTAGGATCATAGAGAACAACCAAACAAAATAGTAACACAAATGTACCCTGTTGACAGAATGCCTTCTTCTATACACATTCACATACATAATCACCTACAATACAAATACTTTAAGACTTACAAACAAACAAACAAACAAACAAACAAACATATAATACGAACGTACAACCTTGACCGATAAATAAATAGCCACAATTGCATACAAGTTGTAATGCATCGATATACATTGTATATCGATACACAATTGATGATTAATATGAAATACAATAAATGTGGAATAATTTGTTTATCCTCATATCTCTCTACATACGTACTTACTTCTGTTTAACAATATTCACTTCCTGTGTTTTTGTTGTTCCTTTTCTCTAATTGTTAATGCAGATTGATGGACATTGATGACGTAGCATTCAAATATATACAATTGACTTTTCTGTTTGTTCCAAATGTGCAGATCGTTTTTTACAAATATGCCTTTTTGTGTTCGTTCGTTCGTTACTTTTGTATAAGCGAAACTTGTAGAAGCTCGGCTGATAAGCTGATGCGAACCGTTACCAGCCTGTGAGCAGTGATGCCAAGCAGCAAAACCGATAACTGATAACCGATAATCGATAACCGATAACAGATAACAGATAACATAAATAAATAGATAAACATTTAAACAGCTAAAGAAAACAACTATAGAGTGAAACACAATAAAAACAGTAATTGGTTTCATCGGCGTATATAAAACACAAACAATATGTACTATGAAATATTCAAATGAACAACCCTATCAACTAAATATGTTTGAGTGCCAAGCTAATAATTCGAGACAACTGTAAATATTTAAAAAATCAATACAAAGAAACAGAAATCGTATAACATAAAGACAAGTGTTTTTTTTTTGACTCTCGTTACAACAGTACTGTTGGAACTACTAGTTCCAAACTGCGAGCTACTGAAACTGTGAGCTAGATCACGCACATACCAACACACAACACAACACACACGCAACACACACAACTGTACATAGCAGACTTGTAAACTTGACTAAAATCCATAGAGAATTTAATGGAATTTGTTTTCGGTTCTTCAACACTGCAAAACAAGCTGAACAAATTGATGATACACACATAATCTATATACAAATACATAGCTGCGATATGGAACGCATGTAAATACTAAAATATGTATACACAATACTTAAATAGTTAGCATGTATCTAATAAGAATACATTTCAAACTTCAAACAAGACAGCAAACAAAAAAACTGACAACATAGAACCAATTTTTGAATGCCTACATACGAGTAACTGTACATTTCCAACTATATATACACGCACACACTCACACTCACACATACAAGAAAAAACATATAGAGTATAGTATGAGAACTATTGACAACTTTTTTGATACGCTAAACCGAGCTACATCGTATACAAAAGATGCAGATACAAATGCAGATTGAGATCTGCAGATACAGATACACGCATATATATAATATATATAGCAGGACATTTGGCAACTTACAGCTTGGCAGTTCTATGACATTTTCGGCATTCGCTCAATAAATACACACACACACACACACACACACGAATATATATACACACATATATATATATATATAAAATATATAGACAAAAAAACAAACACATTTAGGCTGAAGAAAACTGAGTTGTTAATATACATACTTAAATGACAAGCAACAAATAAGGCTTTTAAGCTTATTTTAAGATGATAAACGATTCGACGTACATTTTTTGGTAATGATTAACAAAAAAACGTAATCCATAAGACAAGCAAAGAGAAAAAGTAAATGAAAAAGAAAAAGCAAAAAAAAACAAAAAAACAACACTGTAGTGCCTACTCCCCTTTAAAAACAAAATATATATATATATATATATATATAAAATATATATATATATACAATACATATATACATTATACATACTAAAGTAATATTTTATAAAAAGCATAAACAAATAAAAAAAAAAACAGCAGTATGGCAAAGCATAACAAAAAACCACAAAAAAAAGAAATCAAAAAAAAATGAAGTCAACAGAATTGCAGTTTTTTTGATAGTTATTTTTTTAGTGAGCAATGGAGGCATTGAATCATATATATATATACATCTATATATATATATATCTAAATATATATACATACTATATACAGAGACACACACACACACACACACACACACACACACTCGACACATATATGCAGCATTTGTAAGCCGTTGATAAGGTGTGTAATTTAAAGTAAAGTTTCTAAAGAAAAAAACTCAACACATGGCAAACAACATTTAATCAATAAGTAACAAATAAAAAATAAAGAAAAACACGAAGATGAGACAGAAGTAAAGACCTAGCATTAGCTATATTACAAACTCACAACCAAATCAACATCAACAACAACAACAGCAACAAAAAGTAGAAACACAACAACACAAACAAACAACAAAGTAGTTTTGCATATCCACACGAAAAATATTTAAAAGAACAACAACAAAAAATACCAGAAAAAAAAACATACAAGAAAACAAAATTACAAACTTATTGAGAAATATATTAGTTTATAGAGCGCAAATATTTTCACAGCCACAACAATACAACAACAAATACAAATACATATTAAAACCAAAAAAACCAAAAAAAAAAAAACAAAAACAAAAACAAAAACGAAAACAAAACAAAAAATACTAAAAACTAACAAAAATACTTTATAAAATTTAAGAGACATCAAGAAAAGCGAACAAACTTTGAACATAAAAAAGGCAATTTTTTAACCTTCCCAAAAATAACCAAAACAAAAATACAAATACAAAATAAACATTCAAAAAAAGATTTTGAAAAATGCAAACAACATTTGTTGGTGTTTAGCTCGATTTCAATTGCAATGTTTTTATTTATGCCTGGCAGTCAGTCACACACATACACACACACACACACACACATACTGACATAAACAATAGTTTTTAGTTTAGTTTCTTATCAATATATACATATATATACAAAAATATGTTTAAAATTTAAAATATGTTTTTTAAAAACATTAATTAAGATTCATTTCCATTGCGCTTAAATTTAATTTAGCAAATTTTGCCACATCCAAAAAGAGTAAAATTAAACATAAATCTAACTAAAATAAAATACAAATACAAATACAAATACAAATATCAGCAAATATTTACAGACAACAGACATTCAATAATACTTACATAATATTATTCAATAAATAGCTAAATAATAGTTTTAGTTAACTACGGTTGAAATTTTACGTTTCCTATGAGGCTCATCTTCATTTTTGTTTGTTTTTTTTTTTTGTATTGCGTGGTGTTCCAATTCGGTTCTTACAAATATATATTATGTATCCAATTTTTTTTTTAAATCTCTATTGATAAGTAAAAACAGCAAATTAAACAGTACATACTTACACACACACATACACTAATTTATATAGACTTTTGAGGCAGCTCAAGAAGCAAAAATGAAAGGAAAATGAAAATATTTTTTGAGGCTCAGAAATGGATGTTTGAAATGAATTGAGAATAAGTTTGTTTTATCGTGTAGACAAGTAGTTATCAAGAGGCTGCTTTGACATGGAAACCGAAACGACATTTTCCCGAATGCTTCTGAGCTGTTCGAAAAGCTGGTGACATAGCCAACAACAAGAACAACAAGAAAGAAAGAAAAACAAAATAGCTGCAATACGTTATAATTACGTCAATATGTTCCTAACAATATAGACATACAAGCATATTTATAAATTATGATTAACTAACTATAAAGCGACAGCAAGAGAAACAATTTAAAATACAATAATTATTTAAACATAAGTGAGCAGACACACACACACACACACACAGCAGCAGCAACTAAACTACACACACACACACACACACACACACACACAAGCAGCAGCAGCAAATAAAAATGAACTTATAAACGAAAGAGCTAAGAAGAAGAAGAACAAATAGTTAAGAGGCGCGTGACTAAATTCAATTTGATACATTCTTAAGTTAAGTTGTGTTTGTCTTAATTATATATCGCATACATATATACATATAAATATATACAAACACATACACAAGCATAGGTATTATTGATATTATTTTGTAAGCGTTTCAACCACTAAAAAAAAATCATATTTATTTAGCATCTCAAATTGAAAACGAACACTTTTTGAACAGACATACATACGTATATATATATATAGATATATATATATATATACAACTAAAAGTACTTCTTAATATAAAAATTGCAATTTAAGTTCCAATTGATAATTTTTAGTTTTTTTTACCTAAACTAAGTGAAAATATATATGTATATATATTTAAATATATATATTTAAACAAAAAAAAAAAAAAGAAAATTTTTTTCGCAAATAAATTGATATAAAGCAAACCCATCATTGACTTAACGCATGTTTCACTCATTTTTTAACTCACACACACACACACACACACATAAACACGCACACACGCACACTCATACATCATACACACATCATTAACATTTTGCATCCTGGCAGCTTTTTTCCAACAGTTTTACTAGCTGAAATCGCTTTCTCCAACGAAATGCAAAAATGTTGGCGAAATTACAGCGAAAGCAAATTGTGAATGTTTTGAGCTTTCTCAGTGTAATTCGAAATTGTATTAACTCTTATTTGTCAGTTTTGTATGACGATTATCTCTGGCTAAATATGTCAGTTAAAGAGCTTGAGCTTGATTTAAGAAAAAAATACAAAAAAAACCAAAACAAAAGAATCTCAGTTTATGCTGAGAAATGGATGAGAATACAACCAATACACAGCAGAGGAAGGTTAAAAAATCGATATATATATATATACATATATATAAATATATATATATATATAATATACATATATAGCTACATATATATTTTTTTCGTAGTCGAAGCAAGTCGAATGTAAAACGTAAAAACCTAAAACCAACTAAAAGCACTGAGCAACACTTATAGCCAACTCATTTTCGAGTTGTCCAATGCTGAATAATGGAAACAAGTCAAGTACTCGTCATGAATAATGAATAATGATTCATGAATAATGAATAATGAATAAATTAATAATAAAACAAAAACAAAGAGCAGCTTATATCAGGCACCAAACAAATAGACGCAAACAAGCAACAACAAATATTTTAGATGAGAAATTCAACAACTCACACACACACACACACACACGACACACACAGACACACACACACACACTCATACAAAGTGGTAAATTAAACATATTTTAGGCAAAAACCCCAAAAAGGCAAACAAAATTTATATAAAATTATTAAATGAAAAGCTAAAAAGTTTATAAACAAACAAATATTTAAGCAAAGCAAGGCATATCATAGTTTATAAAAAAAAACGAAAAAAAAACCAAAATAACACACACAGTAACACACACACACCCAAACACACACACACATACACACACACACACACACACACACAGATAGCAGAGAGCCACCAGAATCTCGAAATTCCATAGCACACAACATATGAGACAAAGGCTATCCAAGAGTTACTTAGGATCGAACAAGGTGTATTAAGAAGAAGAATAAGATAAAGATGATAATGATGATGACGATGATGATGATAATGATGATGATGATGATGATGATGAAGAACCGGCTAGGGCAGCACTAAGTAAAATGGTTAACCTAAGAGGACCTAAAACAACAGACACACACATGATATATGATATGATATATGGTCATGCATATAGCCAGCTATATAGCCATACATAGACACCGCAAATTCTAGTTGACGAAAGTGTAGCTGTTTATAAAAGACAAAACAAAAACCAAAAACAAAGATTATGAGCGAGATAAAAACAAAATGAACAATACAAAACAAACTAACAAATAAATAAACAAACAAAAAAAAAAGAGAAAAGAATGAAACACAGAACAACAACAAAAAAAAACAACAACAAGATGAAAAAAGGAAGGTAAATTCTATATAAATAAAACTACTGAAAATAATGAGCACGAGTTTTTTATTGGGTAAATCTGAAGGTTTAATTACTCTTGTAATTACCAATGTAATTACTTCAGTAATTGCTAACTTATTCGCATAACAAACTTAATTACCTATGTAATTGTTATTTTATATTTTAAATACACAGTAAAATATACTGTTTTAGTTATTTGAACTCTACGGCAATGATCTTAAAGATTCAAATTCTACTTTACTTCCCAAAAAATATATTATTATATAAACATTATAAACTGGATTTAATTTATTTATAGATAATCGGTTATGCTTTTACTGTGCATATATAAATCGAAAAACAAAACAAAATACTTTCAAAATTGTTTATTTTTTTCGTTAATTATATCTGTAAATTGACTGTCCTTAAGTAATTAAGAAACAGTATTTGAATAATATGTGCTTATACACATTGATTTTTACACTTTTTTGCTTTCAAGTCGAAATGAATTTAGTGGTGTATATTGAATGCATTTTAACATGATATGTATTTTACAAGTGAAACACGCAAGAGTCTCGAAAGTCTGGCAACGCATACGTAAGTACTTCCTGGCACAATGCCCGCCTATCAACCAGCCACTAAGTTAGTAGTACCAACTAAATTTAATTATTGCAAACGCTGTTGTATAAAGTTTTGATTTGCTTATTTGCTTGTGTTTAGAGTTTAGACGATATATATATAAATATATATATCCATACTGCATGCTCAGTCCTTAAATGCTCAGCTATTGGCTATATTCTTTTCTGACTACTTGCCACACACACACACACACACACACACACACACACACACATACACTCAATCACACACACACACATACACACACACATAGCCCGACCACGCCCACTTAGCAAACTAGGCAGCAATTGACTAGCACCGCCCCCCCGAAAATGACAGCGTTATTAGTTGATTTATCGTATATGCCACTTATGACCACACTACAGATATGCGCACACACATATATATATATATATATATAGATAAACCTGATCTGATCCACAGCTGCTGCGCAACTTTGGCTCCCCAATGAGCGCCATGGCCGCCAGCCGCTGCCCCACCCCCTTCGCGTTCCCCTTTACGCCGCTCGGTTTGAGCCTCTTCGACATCGATCCGTCCAGAATTCTAAGCCTGCTGCACCACCAAACCTGGCTGGCCGAGGAAGCATTGCGGTAAGACCTTTTCCCATATACTACATACACAAATTTATACAAATAACAAGTGGCAAAGGATTATCTTCGGCGTGCCGAAGATTTCATACTCTTTTCGAACCTTTAGACAATTTTATAAATATTCGTTTTATCGCATGGCATTTACTTTTTTTTTGTAAGAATTGATATCATTTCAATTTCAATTTATCTTTTAAAAAATTTAATTCATTGCCAGTTATATGGCAGCTATAAGATATAGTGATCCGATCCGATCGGCTCCAATCGATGTGATATATGTTTGAATAATACGTATCTGTGCAAAGTTTCATCGCCATAGCTTTGAAAACATGTGATTTATGGCCAAATCCGACTTCGAGTTGTATGGCAGCTATAAGATATAGTGGTCCGATTCGGCCAGTTCCGACCAATGTGCTGTACCTTTGAATAATAAGTCTCTGTGCAAAGTTTTATCAAGATAGCTCAAAAACTGAGGGACAAGTTTGCATACATACAGACAGACAGACAGACAGACAGACAGACGGACATGGCTAGATCAATTTGTTTTATCTTTCTAAGCATACTGGAAGTAACTTTTGGGCGTCTTCGACGCTTCCTTCTATGCGTTTCAAACTTCACCACTAACTTAATATACTATTTTCTTCGAAAAGAGTATAAATATAGCACTCAAAAGTATGAAAATTAATATAAATATAGCACCCAAACACATTGGTTGTTTTTAAACAGAATACTTTTTAACATTTGCTTTTATTGTTATAGATTGAGAGAATAAATACAAATTAAATATCATCAATAATTTTAGAATTTAGTTTTTATTTTAATTGCATTTATTTGATCATCTAAGATTCAGTGCTATAAGTAAAAGGGAAAACACAAAACTTAAAAATCCAGCAGACAGCTAGGAATATTAATATTCAAGTTTTCAAACATAATTTCTGGTGTATCAAATATCACTTTGCTTATCACACGTAATTTTAGGCCGGGTTTTAAACCGAATAATGAACCATCCCATATTTTTTCCTAATTCTATTATTATTTTTTCCAAAAAAAACAGTTTACAGAAAAATAAATTGGCCTAGAGCTTCAAAATTAGTTCAGTTTTGGCAAAGTTATGACAGTCTAAATACTTTAAAGGAATACAAATTAATGTTACAAGCTACAATTTTTGTTCATTTTGGCCGTTTTTAGGCCAACAAATTAACTATCCCATCGGTTTTCAAGTTTATTTTTATACTAATTATGACACCCACATTGTCTGCGATGGGCATATCTAAGGTACCAAAAATCACTTTTAAACCGAAAATTCTTGTTATTATACTCTTGACGAAGAAAATAATTTATTCATTTCGTGCTGAAGAAAGCATCGAAAATCCCCAAAAAGTTACCTCCAGTTTGCAAAAGAAATATATGCTAGTGAAATATATCCATAGACTCGAAAAGAGTGTATAATCTTAGGCATGCCGAAGTTAATCGTTTCCACCACTTGTTTCTATACTAAAGCTTTGTTTACCCTTAACTAAAATGATTATTTTTGAAAGACAAAAGCTCTAATGTAATATAAGCCTAATATGTAAGCAATCTGTATTTTAGTGACTAGTGAGACACAAAATGTCACGAGAAGCTCAATATTTTGAAAAAAGTTTCGATAATAATATCTTAAAAATGATATCGCACAACAGCACTCGCGGATTGCTGAACGCGCCGAAGGATTTTCCCCACCGTTTTACCACGCTCAGCGATCTGCTGACCAAGGACTATCAGCCCACGGCCGCTGGCTATGCTACCAAGCCGTCCCAGTCGCAGTCGCAGTCACAGTCCACAACGAACCGTTCCAGCGATGCACAGTACAAACAACAGCAACAGCAACAGCAACAACAACAGCCGAGCACACAACAAGCACAAGGACAACAGCAGCAACAGCAGCAACAGCAGCAACAACAACAGCAGCCTCATGTCGCCTTCAATCTGCGCTATGCCACGCCCACCAACTTCTTCCAGCAAGCCAAGGCAGCCAAGTCGCCCCAACAAATGGCCACCTCCTCAACGCTGTCCATCGAATCGCAGCTGGAAGCACAGGCGGAGGCGAAGCGACTGCTGGACAATGATGAGGTGAGCATTGTGGAGCTGGGCGGCGGCGAGCGGAGCGTGGTGACGCCCAATAGCAGTGCGCTGCTCTACAAGGAGTCGTTGGAGCAGCTGATACAGCAGCAGCGACGCCGTGCGGCCAACAACAGCACGCCGGGAGCAACTGTTGCTGCCGCTGGCGGAGCAACGGCAGCAGCGACAACAGCAACAGCTGCTGGCGTCATTGTGGATGCAACTGGACTGCGGCAGTATACACAGCTGCTGCTGTCGGGCGCTGGGACGCCGGTCAGCTGCACGGACACCTCGAGCAGCTGCAAGGAGAAGAGCTCCTCGTCGTCTACCTCATCGACGCCGCCGCCAGGTGGCGCTCTGCTCGCCCAGCACCAGCAGCTGACCCAAATGCTAAAGAGCCCCTCGGACACGTGCTCCTCGCTGTTCAGCGAACCCATCGAGGAGGAGACCCGCTGTGTCGTGTGCAATGCACACTTTCCCAACGTCTGGCTGCTGGAGCAGCACGCTGCACTCCAGCATCCGCACATTGGGCCCGGCGAGGAGAAGCCCTTCATCTGCGAGCAGTGTGGCCAGTCGTATCGCTATCGCAGCGCCTATGCCAAGCACAAGGAGCAGAATCATCGTGCCCGCCTGCCAGCGGACAAGCTCTTCACTTGCGATGTCTGCGGCATGCAGTTCCGCTATCTGAAGAGCTTCAAGAAGCATCGCCTCAATCACGCCCTCGAGCGACTCCATGGCAAGAAGAGCATTGGCGTCGGTGTCGGTGTGGGCGTCGGTGTCGGTGTGGGCGTGGCAGCTGCCCGTCAGCTAGCTGGTGCATCGTCAGCGACTTCATCGGCTGGTGCCCAACTGGAGCAGGATGTCGTGACCAGCTCGCAGGAGCCAATGCTGGCCGACGAGGGCGAGGATCTGCGCATCAATGTGAAGCGCGAGGGCGACGAGGGCGTTGGCCAGCCGGATGCGGGCAGCGAGGAGCACGAGCAGGACAACACCATCGACTCGGCGGGCATCACGATGCTCTACAATGACAACAACTCATCGGCTTCGGCCTCCACCAGCGCCACGGAGCCGAACATCAGCAGCTCCGACGGCATACATAGTACAAACAAGCGGGTGAGTGGGCCACAAAATTAACTACCATCTCAATATTGGATTTTACAATTGGGAGCAAAATAAGAAAACAAAGAAGTCCACAGTTCCCACCAATCAAATAGTCCATTCAAAATTGGGCAAACGGGTCATAGTGTAGTTGTGCAAAAGTAAAACATGCATAAGCAAGCATCTCCGATCATATAGTCTATATATTCTTGATCAACTTCCAACTTCCATAACTTTGCCAATCTGCAAATGAATTGTAATCTTGGGCGCATTATGTTCATGGTTTGTTCTCAATATATTAAATGGGTTGCACTTAAGTTTTGGGATTGTATAACAATATAAGTAGTATATGTATAGGTTTTAAACAATGTCCGTCTGTGTTAGAGCAAGTTTTTTTTACGCTATTGAAGACAGAGAATTGATTCGTGGATTATTATACTTGTAGCTATCTGTTTCAGACAAAGTGTTAAGATTATTCTGCCACGCCCCTCGAGAGAACCTAGAACGCTCTATAGCCCATCCCGCACTTTTAGATCGTGAGTCACCAAAATTTAAAGGTGAATTACTGTTGAGCCTCAAAGGTCTAACCCACAAAGGTGGTTTGCCACCGGTTCTTAGCTGTTCTTAGAATGAGAACAGAGTATTACGCAGTCGATTACGTCCGACTGCAAGGTTCTTACTTGTTTTCCTATACACTTTTTGGAAGTCCCAACTTTCAAGAGCAATTTATTTATATTTTTCTTCAATGATCTGATGTGCTTGTCATCTTGCAGTCTCGCCTGTTGAACAGTGCACACCACTTGGAAACGGATCCCTCCTATCATCATCATCATCATCAGCAACACCAACACCAACACCAACACCATCAACACCAACAACATCAACAGCAACAGTCGCAGCAGCTGCCACCACATCTGGCCCATGTTTCACTGCCAATGGCCAGCGCCGCTGCTGGCTCATCTTCCTCAGCAGCGGCTGCTGCGGCTGCAGCGGCAGCAGCAGCAGCTGGCTGCAACTCGAGCGTTAGCGGCGGCACGGCCAGCACTGCCAACAGCGGCGGCGGCGGTGGAGGCGGAGGCGGAGGCGGAATCAGTTCGCTCAGTTCGCTGACGTCGCTGATCAATGCGGAGCGCATACCGAACGAGCAGTTCCTCGGCCTCAATCCGCAGGAGGCTTCCATACTCAATTTCTTGCGAGTCGATGCCGCTGAGCGACAGCGTGATAAGCGGTACGTTCAACTGGTTCCATGAACTGAAGTCATTCTGAGCTAGTTTTTACAGTAATACAATGAGCTGGGCCGATTGCTAACTGAAATTTCAGATTATTTATTTATTTAATGACGGCAAAAAGCAATTGATAGGAAAATGTATTAATGAGATTCAACTGAAATCTTTGTGAACTAGTTCATAATATAACGAAATATGGCAATTACACAAACAGATCGGGTTCGCAGAAATTTCAGTTTATTATTTGAATTTTGTCGTCAAAATGATGTCGAAAGAAAAGTTTCATTAATAGGTTCAGCTGGTTCAATGAACTGAAATCTTTGTGAACTTGTTCTGAACATAACGAAATATGGCAATTGCACGAACAGAGCTAGTTCGAAGAATATTCCAACAATTTTTTTATTTATAGTCGCCAAAAAGCGATCGAAATTAAAATGTTCATAAATAAGATCAACTGGTTCATTGAAGTGAAATCTTTGTGAAATAGTTCTTAATATAACGAATATATATATAAAACCTAGCTGGCTCGAAGAAGTTGCAGACTACTTATTTATTTAATGTCGCCATAAAGCAGTCGAAATAGATTCAATTGTAAAAAATCGAAAGAAAAAAGAAATCATACTCTAGCTTGGGATTCGAACCCACATCCTTAGCTGTTGCAATTGCCCCAATGTCACTGTGACTGTGAGTTAGACGCGCTAGACTCATCTACATATCTGACTTCCTATTAATCGAATTGTGTGCCCAATTTGCTTGCAGACCCGCCACCTCACGCTTCGCGTGCCCCTTCTGCGGCAAGTGTGTCCGCTCCAAGGAGAACCTGAAGCTGCACGTGCGCAAGCACACCGGCGAGCGTCCGTTCGTCTGCCTGTTCTGCGGACGAGCCTTCGGCGGCAAGTCGGACCTGACGCGCCATCTGCGCATCCACACCGGGGAGCGGCCCTACCACTGCGAGTCCTGCGGCAAGTGCTTCGCCCGGGCGGACTATCTGTCCAAGCATTTGACCACCCACATACACAATGCGCCGCGCTGAGATGAGGCGCGTAGGAGGCGCCTCCTACGCAGATAAGCCCACAACCTCACAACCATGGACAACACTCGCACACTCACACACACGCACACACACACGCACACACACACACACACGCACACACACGCACACGCTACACAGACAACACACACTACACTCACTGAGAACCCAAGAGGCATAAATTACAGGAAATTTATGTATAGACCTATTATTACTACCATTATTATTAGATTTACGCTATGAGAAAAAAAAACAAAAAAAACATTTTTTTTCTTTTTTTTTTTTTAAAGTTCGAATTTTTTGAGGGTGCTGAGATACAGTCAGTCCAGCGCACAAAAAAGTGTGTTTAATGATATAAATATATATATATATATACATATATATACAATTATTTTTTTTTGTCTAACTTGTAAAATAGAACATTGGCAACTATTAGCACGGGTATTAATGTGTTTAAGATTTGAAACTGCAACAGAAATATTGTAATTAGTAGAAGTAGTTTTTTTTTTTAATTTTGTTTAGTGTATATTGATACGCAAATTAATGTATGGTTAAGTGAGGGTTTTTTTTTTTATGAGAACCTAAAGAATTTTGTTAGGTTTTTGATGCGTTCTGGCAGCTGCTGCAGGGCAACTAACTACCAACCACAATATACATACATATATACAAATAGTCTGTTTTTTTCTATTGAAATGAACAATGAAATCACCAAGTACCGTTATTCTGCCGTTTACACAATAAAAACTAATTTTATATTTTATTTAGTTAAACGAAAGCACAAAACAAATAGCTAAATGTAACAATGAAAACATAACAAACTAAATGAGTTCAACTCACAGAACGAGGCGAGTTGGCAGCACCAATGCGTAAGAAGAAGAAGTAGACGAACAGTGTGGTCCAGCGATGACAGACAAAACGCATTGTCCAACACTACGATAATAGGGGGATTCTAATGAGCGCAGAACAGTAACAATAACCAACAAACAATAAACAAGAAACAATAATGCAAGTTCGTTTAGTTTTTAGCAGTTATTATGTAATTATTGCAACTAACAAATAATAATAATAATAATAGTAATGACAAACACTCAGACACACACACAAACAAACACACATACATAGATAGAGACGAAATGGGAAACGAAAATCAAAAACAAAATACCACAGAGGCAAGAGACAAATGTAAACTAAAACTAAACTACTTACAATGTGTACTATATATACATATGAATATATAAGTATGTAACTAACTATGTTTTAACCGTATGTGCTAGCTAAAAGCAAACAGACAACAAAAACAACAAAAACAATACAAATGAGAAACTTATTTTATTATTTATACACCACAAATCAAAAGCAAACTGAATGAGGCAAACCAATATTTTGGGCTGGGGGGAAATATGGGAATACGTAAGGATATGGAGGGATTACGTAGGCAGGGTTAGGAACTGGGGGGCTTGAGGCAAGCTAGAGTTACAAAAAAGAAGAAATAATATTTACTTATGTGCAACCACCGTCAATAGTTTAATATTATTACATACGACAACAACAAAATATATACACGCAAAATAGTAAAAAAAAAAAAAACAATAACTAAATACAATAGCAATTACAAAATAACAATAACAATTACAATTACAAAACATAAGCATACGTTTTTTTACAAAACTACAAACTACAACAACACAAACTAACTGTGATTCCAGCAACAACAAAACAAAAAACAAAAACAACAAGTAACAATTACTTACTTACAATTTAAATGAAATGAAATGAAACAAAACAAAACAAAACAATAGCAAAGCTAATTACATTTAACATTAACAAACAATAGGCAAATTGAGCGACATTCGAGTGCAGCTTTCTCTCACACACACACGCACACACACACACACACGAACACACTTAAAAGCTGGCCTGCGCCTGTATTAGTGAGCTTTTTGTCATTGTCACTGAGCTGCCTCGAATGCCGCACGTAACGCAACGCAACGCAACGTAACGTAACGTAACGAAACGTGCAATTTTTACAATATACTTGAAGACTACTGATTTTTGATATGCGCCCGAAAAGTAAAAGCTGCTTTATTTGTTATTGCTCATTTCTCAAAAACGTTGCAGTAAAGTTACCACCAAATAAAACGCACACACAACAAATCATGCCACATGAGACAACAACAACAACAACAACCACAGAAACATAAACAAAAACCAACAACAACAACAACAAGAAGAAAAACATGAAAGAAAACAAAAAAACAAGCACACACACATAAACAAACAAAAAAATCAACTAACAAACTTTGAACCAAGAACATCGAATTAAATTGTAAATGTAGTTTCAACAAAACAAGAGGCAAACAAAAAAAAACAACAAACATCTATGGGAAGTAATATACATAGTATATATACACATACATATATGAAATAACGTTTCCACATATATACATATATATACATAAATATATATATATATATATATTTTTTTTTTATAAATGTCCTAAGCCTAAAGCGAATACTTAAAGAAAAACAAACAACATATTTGCCGTACCAAAAACAAATAAAAAGAAAGTGGAGAAAATAATGAAACCAACGTAATTAATCAATTTAAACTAACGTCAAGCAGAAAAGCGAACTAACAACCAACATGTAAAGTGGTAGTAGAAAAGTTAAAGAAGCAGAAAAACTTTCACTGTGCCAAAAAGTTTAAAGTACCTCATAATTTAAATAAATATTAATAACGAAACCGCTACACGAAAGAAAGAAAGAAAGAAAAACAAACAAACAAACAAAAACAGAAACTTGCCCACACACAGTAGTTCAATTGAAAGTGGTCATAGGTAAACACACACAAAACCATATAATAATATAACACAAAATAATACAATATTAAACAATGAACCGAACAACAACAATGTATAATAACAGTCAGCAACACAATGTTACCATTGCCACAAGAAATATGTCAATAGAATAGAAGCTACAAGCTGCTGATAACTTACTAACTAGCTACTTATAATTTACCATCCAGAGGCAATATTTAGGAGCAACCTATAGACCAGGATGTATGTTACAGTTTAGAGTTAAGATTGAGACTTTTGCCCCAAAACAAAATGCACTCACATCCAAAACATCTCTCTCCTCAATAAAAAACTATAGTTCATCCTTTAGTATTTTTTTTTTGCTCTCTCTCCTCTCTATCTCTCAAAATGCAAATAGTGTTCAATTTTAGTAAAATGTTGTGATAGTTTAACAAGTTAATATGCACAGTTTTGTATTTTCTTTTTTTAACCTTACAATTAATATTTTAAATTGCAACAACTTTTTTAACACCACAAAAGACAAATCTTGACTAGCTGGTTTGATTTATTATTTTTTTACTTATTATACTTACGTGTCGTAGTTTTGCCTTCGAAATCGATATATAGATATAAATATGATTAGTTTTTTTGTGAGTACGTAATAAACAATGATCAGGGCCTCTAGCAAATGTTATAGTTTTAATTATAATTTATAATAATTATATTATATCATTTATTTTATACTCTCCATTTATAAACAAATAATTTGCATTGTTTTATCACAAACTTTTCGGATTTAGTTCTTATTTATGTACGTATTTGCAAAAACAAATTGCTACTGCAACAACAAGAAAAAACAACACTGCCTCTTTATCAAAAGCACAAAACACAGAAAACATAAAATGAAAATGAAAATGAAAATCTTATCTTGCATAACTACTACCTTTAGTATATTTAGCATTATTATTTCGGATTTTGTCAATTTTTTTAAGCATCACAATTGTAAACTTTCGAGCACAAATATACACAACTATATATATATATATATTAATTATTTTATCAAATTTTATTTTGTATGTTGCTCAATACTTTAATACTTTAATTTGATTTTTTTATTCAAATGTATTTAAATTTAGTTGACAAGAACAACAACATTAATAATAACAATAACATGCTGTGAGCTATGTATGTGAACTTTGATTTTTTGTGACAATTATTCTAATGAATTATTATTATTTTATAGTATTTATTAATAAAGTTTTTTGCATTGAACATTATTATTTGCTTTTTTCTCATTATTATTTACAGCACACTTAAAGAAAAGAAGGCACCATTTCGAACTTAGCGTATTTGTTTATGTTTATAGTGAAAAATGAGCCTTACAAGAATTTAGCAAGTTAAGGTAATAAATAATAAAAGAAAACTAAATATAAAAAACCAAAATGAAAACAACTATAAGATTCCACTTGGCTAAGGGCATTAAACTAAACGTAGGTAAGAAATAAAGCAATATTACAAAATTCAAAAATATAAAATTTAAGTACATTTTTCCGATCTAAAAGAAACAAAAAAAAAAGAAGAAAAAAACAACAAAAAAAAACATTTGGTGTGTGCTAAACTAAAGGAATTTAATTACCACATAAATGTTGACACCTAAACTAAACAATGAAAGCATAATAGTAATTTAATGAATAGATGAAAACCCTTTTTTTTACACTCACAGAAAATTGGTGGGTATTATGCGTATTGAATGGGGCAGCGAGGAAATAAATTCATTTGTAAGCCATTGCAAAAATATAAAAAAAAAACCAACAAATTGGAGGGATTCAAGACTCTTATTTCATATAAACATACATACATACATGCATATATATATATATATATATATATATATAAATTTACCATATATATATAAATATTTACATAATACATGTATGTCACTTACAAGAAAGTGTTTTTTTTAAATATAACGCAAAACAAAGGCATAGACAAAAATGCAGGAAATACGTGTAACAAAAATATTACAAAATCCAACAACGAAACTTTTGGCATTAAATATTAATGCATTTTTAAACAATATTTATTTATATATACATACATAGAGTTAAACATGACACATACACACACACATACATTCACACACTCACACACGCACACATGAAAACAAATACAATTTATATAAAAATTAAAAAACAAAAAGTGAAAGAAACAGCAAAAATATTATACATAGAATATATCTATATACAGATACATAAATGTATGTACATGTGGTTTTCGGTGTCTATTACATATATAAATAGATATATATACAAATACAAATACAAATACAAATACAACATATATATACATACACATACATATACATATATATATATGTATATGCAATTGCAATGACAAATGCATATTTTGAATGAAACTATGAATGTTGTTAATTTGAGTAACTAAACGAAAAGACCCCAACAAAAACATACGAGCATAAATCCAAAGGTATTCCCCTCCCACACACACACACACACACACACATACAACACACACACACACACACACACCTAATGTGGAAGGCACGCTTCCCGGAAGGTATTATGCTATGAGTAAAGTTTGATTCGAGTTTTGGATCGGAAAGGTTTCGGGCCTGATGATTTTCTGTCAGTAGCTTCATATCTTGATCCAAAGAAAATACTTATCATATAGCTGCTAATGCGGAAGCGTGTCGGAAACAGTTGGGGAACAACCAAATCAAATAACAAATAACTACGTTTTCATGAAATTAAGACAATTTCGAGGTTTCACTTAAATAACAAAACCAAAAACCAAAAACCAAAAGAAGGCAAAACAATTTTAAAAATAATCAAAATAAATAAATACAACACATTATTAAGAACCATGTTTATAAGTAATCTGTATTGTCGTAGTTGCAAAGTTTAAGTCAAACAAGTTATTTGTTTTTGGTTTTTTTTTTTTTGTTTTTTTTTGTAAAACACACATACGAAAGTTGGATCTGTTAAGAAATGTTTTTCATCTTAACCCAATATTTTGACTTAAATTGAAAATCAAATAAATTGTTAACAGCAACTAACTCATGTATATATTATAAAGGAAGCCATCTAACAAATACAAATGATATGAAAAGCGATATATATTACAACAACAACAAAAGAAAAACCAAAACCAAAACCAAACTAAGCATAATAAACATAAAATGTAGTACATGCAATATATTTTTCGGTGTTAGGCGTCTTTTTGAGATTTTTACAGAAAAACCTAAGGAAAACAAAAACAAAACACACAAAACTCATATATAACAAGATTAAACAAATAAAATAAAATATTTCATTGTTGATGTTGTGAGCTAAAAACAAAAGAAAAACAAAAAGTAAAGTATAAAAATGTATTTTGTCTCTTTCTCTCTCAAAACTCTCTCACCTAAGCTCTACACTTTAACTGTCGTGTCTCTTAAATATTTATAAAGTTTTACATACCCACATATATATATAGATACATGACTACTACATATGTATGTATATATGTATGTAAGTGCGAGTAGTAAATAACAGTGTCGAACAAAAACAAAGCAAAACAAAACAAAACAAAATAAGCAAGGAACCGAAAAGTTTCCTAATTTTTTTATACATACCCCTAACAAGAAATCGGTGTCTACAAAATATACGAAATGAACAAAAAACAAAAAACAATTTTAGATGAAATTCAAATGTTTAAATGTAAAAAACTAAAAGTAAAAAGTAAATATAAACGTAAAGCTAAAATACAATTAAAATGCAAGAGCGAAGCGAACCGAAAATTGAGAGTAGCACGACAAAGGACAAGGAATGCAAAATGAAGAAGAATGACGAATACATGCAAGAGAACTAGCAATAATTCTGAAATGACCTCAATCAAATATTTTTTAAATTTTATATATATTTTAGTCGTGGCAGCAAAGCAAAGCAAAACGTCTTAAATACAAACAAAAACAAAAACATACTGTATATAGAAGTTTAACAAACAAAAACAAAATGCATACAAAACGAAATAGCAAATGAAAATAAAAAACCAACAAAAAATGTAACCACATAAAAAAATGTCTCTTGAACGAACGAAGTAAGAATGTGATATTTTTCTAAGGTGTACTACATACATACAAACCAAAAACCAAAAACCTAAAATCCAAAAATCCAAAAAAAAGGCACAAAACCCAAACGAGAAAAAAAAAATGATTTCAATTGCAAAAACAAAATAACTTTTTACTGAAGCCTGAGTAATAGCAAACAGCAGAAATGAAACCAAAATAACTATGTAAGAAACCAAAACAATTAATAATGAAATGAAAATGCTAACAAAAATATATACTTGAAAGACATGCATAAAATAGAACAAAGGCAATAGAGACTGATTTTTTGACAAACGATGACGAAAAACAAACAACTGATGTTGAGTGCAGAATGAAAATCCCAACAATACAAAACTGAAAAAGAAACCATCAAAACAAAGAAAATACTATAATAATGCTATGATTATTTACATTTCTTTATGTTTATTCAGACAGCCCTGTCCAGAGTGCAGTTTTTATATAGTATAACTTTGAATCTTTCTGCGGAATCTTTTTGATTCGTATTTCTTAAAACGAATTTTTCACTGCTGCTCCTTTGGTCAGGACTATATACACAATTATACATCCATAAACAAAGCTTTAGTTTGCCAATTTCCATAATTTTAACTGGTTTGTGATGAGAGTGAGAACTGAAGATCGGATCGGGTTTTGTTTGAGCGGATGCGAATGGATTTAGGGATGTAAACGAAATAATGGAACCAAAAGGAACGCGTTGCGTGGTTTAGATTTAGATTGATTGACTTAGAAGCAATGTTAGTTTAAGCCAAGGCTACCACGAGATAGAGAGAGGGAGAGAGAGAGAGATGGAGAGAGAGAAAGAGAAGCAGTGAGAGAGCTAGATATATGTATGGTTGATGGGGGAATCGGGGGTGTTGGGGATGTTGGGGGTGTAGGGGAAAACAAGTGTTGTGTATTATTCGCACAGAGTTGTAATTATTTTTGTGATACAAATCCGAAGCGCAATTTTTTTCCAACTGTATGGTAGGTAAGTGTAAGAAGAAGATGTAGAAGAGGAGAGCAGAGGAAGAGGAAGCAGGGAGTCGAATTAGCGAGCAGATGCATAGCCACGAAACAAATGTCTGTAAATAGTTGAAGAAAGCTGGCAAAACGATTGAATTCACAATCGCAGGTGGAATTGGGGATGTCAAGGTGGAAATGGGCGTGGAATTGGAAGTGAAAGTGAAAGTGAAAGCACATTGCCAGCGTTTATTATGAAGGTGCTACGAACAAAGACGTAATTGAAAATGTGATACAGTTTTTTCCTTAATCTACTACTTATGTATTTATTGAGCGGACCGGGGGGAAACACATGGGGGAGGGGGGGGAACAGGCGGGAAAATGGAGAGGCGGCGAGCATGTTTTTAGCAATACAAAAATGCTTACGAGTATGTGGCAATCAAGAAGTTTTCATTTAGGACCACCTATAAGAAACGGATGCAAGTGAGAGAGAGAGAATGTTACATTTGTTTTTAGGTCTTTTGGTTCCATTTAGCTACTTAGTTACGGCCGATTTGTTTTTGGGCAGCCAAACAACTGCTAAATCGACAATTCGAGAACAAAACTTATAATACTAACTCAACGTGAGAGATAAAATACAAGCACTACAACAAAACCACAGGAAGCATAGCCAGAAAGCGTGAAGTGAAAAACACACACATGGAAAACAAAACAGAAAATATTGTAAAAAATTTACACTTTAGGAAAATCTCTAAATTTTAAGCTTTCGGTGTTTTTAAGCAACATAAAAATTTAAACACAGTAAAAACAACACACAAAATTAGCGAAAAAATACAAAAAATTTATATATATATATACATATATATATATATATTTCGATATTTAAAATTTAATTCGGAAAAAAAGAAAAACAAGCAAAAAAAAATCCAATACAAAAAAAAACCAAAATTAAGAAATTTTTGATCAAAATCTCGGTGTTTTAAATTAAGCGCATGCAAAATTAATTACACTAACTGATAACACAATTAATTAATGAAACTAATAATTTAAGCGAACAGACGTAAACCAAAAACAAAAACCTCTTTCACTTTCGTGTCTTTGACTTAAAACCTAAAACAAAAGCAAAAACAAAAAAATATTAAGCATATTTTTAAAATGTAATTTAGCACAAAATAAAACAAACACAAAAAAAACACAATTTTTAAACTACCAAAGTATTGATGTGTATTTAATATATTCATGAAAACCAAAACAAAAAAAAGAAAACTAAAACAAGAACAGAACAAAAATCAAATGAAACTAATTAAACGTAACTAATTGTATTTTGTTTTTTTTTTTTTTTTATTTATCAGTTGGGTTTTTGATTTGGTTTCAATCGTTTTACGAAACTTTTACAAAACTACGAAATGCAATGCCTGCCAAAGAATTAATGTTTTTAATGCAACAAAAAAAAAAACAAAAAAAAATGTACTTATATGCAACACAAAACAAAAACCAAACAACAACAACAAAAAGTTCAATAAAGCCGTTCCAAACAAGAAACAAACGACAAACAAAAAATCAAACAGAACTATATACTTGTTTAGAGATTTTTTGCGTTTCCTTATATACAAAATGAATAAAAACAAAAAGACAAAGAAAATATTGAAAATCCAAAAAAAAAACAAAAATACATGTAACTATAAAAGAGACAGCAACAAATGTGTAAACTTTTTGCAAATTAAAATCTGAAAGAAACCAAAAACTGAATAACTATTTGTCGTGAACAAGTAAATTTATTTGTATTAAACTAATAAAGTGAAATGTTTATTGGTTTAATTTTAAACAACACCACAATTTTTATGCATTACATTAACAAAAAGAAAATGAAGCCACAAAAATAATAAAAAACCAAAAAAAAAACAACAACAAAAAAACAAAAACAAATAAACAAAATAACAAAAGCAATGCATTTCTTATTCGAAATTTCTCAGCTTTCAGCGCGCCAGTGCTGCCAGTGTTGCACTTATTTCGCCAACCCAAACAAACAATCGATGACTAATAATCGCACGCAATCCTTTCATCGCCACTGCTGACGTCACGGCCAACGGTCGCAAACAGCTGCTAGTGCGCTATGAACTTTTTGACGAAGAACGGCAACGCCGCCAGCGAGGCAGGTGGCAACGCTGAGCGCATTGAATTTATCTTCGCTGCGCAAATGCACAGAAAACTGTTCCGGCCGAAAGTCTCAGTCGCAAAATCAAGTTGTAGCGCTTAGCGAGGCATCTAAAGTGCCGCATTTCATTTCGCACATTACAAAGCAGTATTATTGTTATTGTTTCTTTTTTGCGTTGCACCCAAGCCAAGTGGCGTGTCAATTTGAATTGTTCCCCTGCGTGTGTGTGGCTGTTTAGTTTTTTGAAGTGAGAAAGTCTGGCACATTTTCAAACATTAAGTGTGCAACGGTGAAGAGAACTGCAACCGAGTGACTGACACGCGAAGGAGTGAGGGAGGAGGCGAAAAAAACAAAGCCAAAGGTGACGACACCGCACCGCATACATCCAGCAGCAGCACCAAGTTCAAGGCACGTCAAAAACGCACAAAACAAAAACATAAAAGTAAAAGCTCAAAAGACTGTGAAAAGAGGACAGACAAAGCCGGTGTGAGTGTGTGCGAGTGTGTGCGAGTGTGTGTGTGTGTGCGTGCGAGTGTGTTTGTCTGTCTGTCTGTCTGTGTGTGAGTGCAGCAGCAGCATGCAAAGCTATGCGGATGCATTAAGTGCCAAGGGCTATCGCAGCTTTGGCTTTGACACAGATGTTGAAATGGACATGGACCCGGGCATGGGTCTGGGCATAAGGCGAATTGACAAGCGCAAAGGAGGTGAGTGGGGATTACAACAACTACATATGTACACACAAACACAGTGTCTGAGCATGTGTGTGCGCCATAATTGCTGGTCATTGGCAGGCAACATTGTACAAGAAAACCCGTATACATACATATATTACCTGCGATTTGCACAACACATACATACATACACAAAATGTGCTACTAACGGTATATATGTACATATGTAATTGGCGTTGTAACTCAATAGGCTTGTTGCATGGCCAGTGTGTCCTGTTCATGCTTAACGCTGTTAACTTAACAGCCGCAATGTATGCTGACTCATTGCAGTGTGGCAACATTCAAATTAACTGTTAGCTGTTCGTTCTATTTTCTATGGCTGCCATTTTGCAGCCGAGCTTTTAACAGTTGCAGTTACTGTTAAATTTTACAGCTTTACTGTACACAACGTTATTTGCAAAATCTTGTGAAATGAGAAAAAATGTATTCGTTTGTAACAAAAACAGTGTATTGTGTATGCTATTCCTGCTTTTAAAATATGCATATTCAGCTTTTCTGAATAAATATAAAGCCAATTAAACCGATTTGACTTCAAATCAAATATATATGGATATCATCGACGCATATTTATTGGCTAATAACTAACAATTTTATGCAAAGCAATAACAACTTTCGTTTTGAATATAATATTTTTTGGAAATAATAGTTTGTAAAATAGATTTCACAAAATATATACTATATATGCCGGAAATCCGTAAATATGGCTCCCAGCTATCCGGCATTTATTTAGTTAAGCTACTTAATAACAAAAACAATTACAAAATGAACATACATAATTCTCAATTTTAACGCATTGCAAATTTTTAACTTGCTTTAAAATTTGTTTTTACACCTATAAATCTATATCCATATGAGATTTCCAAACAATTCGACTTTATTATAAATATTTGAGAACAACGAAATACTGTGCTCTAAAACATAATGATCTTTATTATTTTTCTTTATATACACTTATTGTTAATCAAAATAAGAACAATTTGTATAACAAAGGGCTTTGGAATAATATCGTACGTGCCTTGAACCCCATTAAAAATGCAAAAAAAAACCAGATTAAAAATGCAATAAATCAATTGAACCTGTCAAAGTGCAACCGATCCCTACAATTATTATCAATTTAAGTTGACAGAGTCCTCAATTCAGTTATAACAAAGACTTTCGAACGAACGGAAAGAAATGCTGAATGTGTTTGTTTTTTCTTTCTTTTTTTGTTTTTTGGCTAAAACAAATATTTGCTAGGTATACAAAGAGTCGTGTTCCATAGCCGGGCATACTATGTGGCAAGCGGGTTAAGTGTTGGAAAAAAACCCGACAAATAGCGACAGACAGAGAGACGGACAGACAGACAGACAGACTGTCAGAGTGTTAGAGGCATGTATGCAGGGCAAAGCCATTTGGAAAATTGGACTGATTGTACAAGTATACGTATACATATATGTATATATATATACATATACATATACTGTACTTCTTTATGCATATTTCTGCACTGGAGGAGAGTCAATAGCTCGACTGTGTTTGCCTTTAGTCAACTTTAAATATATATGTATATATATATATATATATAGCTTACAATCTTATCTAGGGCAGAAGCCACATCAAAACAAAAACACAAAAAAATAAATGAAATACAATATAATACTCATTGTTTATGGGATGAGATTCGAAAACAAGAACAATTAAAAACAACTACAATCCAAACCCGAAACTAATCAAACTAAATACACACACACACACACATATGTACATACATATATGTATGTATGTATGTATATTTCTCTGTGTGTTTAGGGTGTGTTATCAGCACGCCAATTTGCTCTGACGTGTAGCTTATCATTAGCTCTTTGCCGGCGCTATAAATAGGCCACATGAATAATATTGCCAACATTGCTAGCAAGCACATTATGCAGACGCCTTTCGCAAATTTGTAACAGCTGGTAATCATTATAATAAACACATATGTATGTCTATATGTAGATATATACATACATATATGATTACCACCACAAACATATGCTCAAAATCAAGTGTGTATTGTGTGTAGAAAACAAATGAAAGTATCGCTAAAGAAAAGTTTGGTAAAACAAAGTGCATATTTATGATAAATAAAGTGCTTTGATGTCAAATATAAATTTAAAATCATTTGTATATAGTATAACGAAATCAAATAGGTATTACTAGGTATTAATATAAAAGAGAGAGCAAAATAAAGATAAACCAAAAAATTTGAACTGTTGAATTGGTAATTTTCTATGATTCATAGGCTGCGAATAATATAATAGCATAACACAATATATCCTTTCTACTTAGATATTAATATCATAAACAGAATTAATTGTGAACTGAGATCATTGCTAAGGTTTATAGTTGGGGGACAAAATTACCCGATTTAAGAGATTATATAGTACAAAAATATTCAATCAATGTTGAAAATCTTGTGCTTTAATCTTCTTAGCCAATCTAAAACGATCAATTTGTTAAATTATTTTTAGCATTTTTACACTGCGCAATATTTTACTAATAACATCAATAGTACGTTAACAACATTGTATTTGGGAAATGTTTTTTTCTTCTTTTTTTTTTTGTATTCAAATTGCAAATTATTGAGCTATAACAGCTGTACCGATTTGTACATATAGAAAGTATTTATATTCCTACTCGGAATTCACCTCATGAATCATGTGTACACGAACATTACCTACATAGTATATATATATACATATATATGTATGTATATAGTATCTGCCCACGCATTTGATCATAATTGAGCTTTTTTTTTCGGACAGTCATTGATGTGACATCGCCTATAGCTAATAACTAATGGGTATGGCTCATGGGGCTGGGGAACTTTGAAACTGGCCGGCTGGCTTTTGTCTAGGCATAGGTCAGGGTTTCAATTAGAATCAGAGAACAGAACACAGAGAACAGCAATGGGAATAGAAACAAATTGAGTATCAACAAAACAGACACACAAAAAAAGTTCCCACACTCTGATGCATTGCTTTACTCTACTTTTGCTCTCAGTTATGGTCTCTCCCATCTCTCTCTCTCTCTCTCTTTCTCACTTTCATACTCTCTGCCGAAAATTTAACGGTTGTTAGTCACGCTAAAATCTTTGCCTAATTTTGTTGTTGCTCACCTATTCTTGGATACCCTTACATTAGAAGGTATTATCAAAGGGGAGCATTTCGGTTGCAAATAATAATTACTACCGAATAGATCACTATATATATTATATTATTTTTGCTTAAGATTTTTTCGCTTCCGCGAATCACTTTAAAAAAAAATTTTAATTCTATTGCAACAATCTAATAAGATATTTTTTGAAGTGGTCATTGTTTGATACAAATTCTGAATATATTCAGATAGCTCGTACACTCAGAGAAAAACGCCGTTGCAGATTTTAATTACAAATAAAATTTTTGCTTTTTTTTAGAATTAAGTTCAATTTGTTCTTGAATATTCATAAGCATAAGCAAATATTGCTTATGATTTCAAATCAATGTTAATGTTCTTGAATCAAATATAAAATACACAATATAAACATTTATACACTTTAAAAAACAAAAGGAAAAATTTCCAGAAAATTGGTTACTTTAAAATTTTCTTTGTTGCAAAAATGCAAACACTAAAAAAAAGTTCTCTGGAACTTTAGGACCTTCGGGATTTACGATCTTTGTCCCATTTTGGAAACGTTTGAGTGCGAAATTCTCAGTACTTTCAGATTGTATCTCCTTTTTTTCTCGCAAGGCTGCTCGATTGTGAAGCGTATAGGGTATTTAAGGTTCGTAGTCAGCCAGTTACATAAATACTATGCATATAATACAAATGTATTAAGCTTCTCCAACTTGTATCCGACTTTGTTCATTTTTATACCCTGAACCCATTAAAAATGGGTAAAAAGGGTATTATGGTTTTGTGCAAAAGTATGTAACAGGCATAAGGAAGCATCTCCGACCATATAAAGTATATATATTCTTGATCAGTATCAACAGTCGAGTCGATTTAGCCATGTCCGTCTGTCTGTCTGTCCGTCCGTCCGTCCGTCTGTCTGTATGAACACGCGGATATCAGAGACTACAAGAGCTAGAGACTTCATATTTGGAATATAAGTTCTCGTAGTGCCGGGACAGATCAAGTTTATTTCATTTTTATCGATAACTCGACCCATTCAAAAGTTATCGATAAATTTCGATTTCAGACTAGCGTTTTTGGGCTATAACTTACAAGTTATAAGAGCTAGAGGCCCCTAATTTGGCATGTATAATCTCGAATAGCATACACATGTAACAAATTTTTTTGGATACCACCCCCCAATCCCCCCAAAAATTCAAAAAACTCATTTTTGAAGTTATGACCTTGCAATTTGGTTTGGTCACACATTTTATAGCCAATGTTATGTCCTACAAATTTTAAAAAGATCGGACAATAAACACAGAAGTTATTTAAGATTTTACTTTCCATTGTGTGGGGCTCAGTGAAAAAGCAAGATAACTGCTTAAACCGTTTTCACAGCTTGCAGTAATGTGTGGTGTGTTTGTATGTATGCACACTATTAGGCAAGTATGAATGGATGTCAGAACTGGGTTCAGGGTATCTCCTAGTCGGGCAGTCCCGACTAGAGCACTCTTGCTTGTTTTTGTTTGTGCTGTTTTTTTTTTACTCCGTGTTTGCAAATGTCTCGAACTGAAAATCAGTTTACTACGCGAATTCGTTCTGGCAAAAGCGCAACGATAATATTCGCCGGAGAAAGAACCTTTCAAGCTGCACTCATATGGGTATTACGCAATTACGCCCCGCCTAGGGTCCCCAGATTAGGGGGGAACCGACGCAATTTCTGACGGTTGACATTTTTATGAAAATCAATTGAAAAGCGGGCAATGGCCAAATGGCAAAGTGCCCGAAATAGCCAAAAACAAAAACAGGAAAAAAGAAAAAGAACAACGCACGAAAAAGAAGACAAAACGTAGCAATTAATAAGCGCACAATTCGGTCAATAAAATCAACAACAACAACAACAACAACGACAATAACAAAAGCCAACAAATATTTGCTGCCAAAAATAAGCGCAAAAACAGCGAAAACGAAAATCGGGCAATACGAATGAACTCTTTCTTATGTACATACATATATAGTATATATGACAATGACTATTTAATACAATAATACTGGGTTGGAATTGGAATAATGGTTTGAATTTGTTTTGCATTTGTTCTACTACAAAAATCATAAGTTAATGCTAGACTAACAGATACTTAAATTTTGTTTGGGCTGTGAAATAATTATGTGTATTAATATGCTACAATATATATTTATACTCTTTTCGAAGAAAATAGTATTTAAGTTTGTGCTGAAGTTTGAAACGCATGGAAGGCAGCGTCGAAGACCCCAAAAGTGACTTCAGTATGCTTAGAATGACAAAACAAATTGATCTAGCCATGTCCGCATGTCTGTCTGTCTATCTGTCTGTCTGTCTGTATGTATGCAAACTAGTCCCTCAGTTTTTGAGCTATCGCGATGAAACTTTGCACATATACTTATTATACAAAGAGACATCACATTGGTCGGAGATGGCCGGATCGGATCACTATATCTGATCACTATATCAATGAATAAATTATTTCCAAAGAAAAATTCAAATTCATATGATCCTAATTCTTAGAACAACAAAAATAAATGTTACGCGATAACATTTTATTTATTACATTTATTTATTTATTTATTACAGCATACGAAATTTCTGTGGTGCAGTTGGCAGAGTGAAAATTGCCTAAGGGTCGAAAGAAAAGAGTATAAAATCTTTGGCACGCCGAAGATAATCCTTTCACTCTTGTTTTATAAAAAACTGTTTATTACAATTGCAATTGACAGCTGATACACTCGAAGAAAAACGCCAATCTAAATTCAAGTTAATTCCAAACGTTTCGCTCTCAAAATTTCAAGTATAATATTCCTTTAAAAAAAAGCATAAATCGTTTTTCATTGCAACTCAGCCATAAATGTTAAATAGAAGTAAACCTACTTGAAATTGAGTTCCTTTCACTCTTGTTTTATAAAAAACTGTTTATTACAATTGCAATTGACAGCTGATACACTCGAAGAAAAACGCCAATCTAAATTCAAGTTAATTCCAAACGTTTCTCTCTCAAAATTTCAAGTATAATATTCCTTAAAAAAAGCATAAATCGTTTTTCATTGCAACTCAGCCATAAATGTTAAATAAAAGTAAACCTACTTGAAATTGAGTTCTTAGCTGAATTAAAATATGCATATTTTCAGCATTACAAAAAAAAAAAAACCTTCTTGAAATGAGAATTTCGTTCTCTGATTTCAATGGCAAATTTGTTTAACTTATAGAGCCATCAGCCATAGAGCAAACTACGGCGTAGCACAGTTGTCTGCTCGTTATCATTTAGACGCTAATTCTGATAGACTTGTTGTCATTTGCAAAGCAGTTCATCAAATGGGACTGCACGTTGCCAGCACAATAAAGGCGAGTTTTGTTTAAGCCATTAGCGTTGATTGCCAGCCGAGGGCCGCTAAGTGCTCAAGCTTCCAGGTTTGCAAAGTTTCCAAGTGGCGTCGTAAACAGACCGACAAGGGCAAGCCCCTCACATTTGGAAGGGAAAAGTACTGGGCACTGCGAAGGAAAAAACACTATGTCTAAATATGCACATGTTGCTAGTATCTCAAATGTAGTTATTTAGAGCGAACTCAATTGAATGCAAGGCCATCGATAGAAGCCTATCGCTGCCTTATCAAACTATGTTATAATAATGTTATAAAATATATTGGACCCGCGTAAGAAGTTCTAATTTATAGATTTCGGTTCGATAGTTATTGTTTTGAATAGTTATAATTTTCTGATTTGTTTGGGTTTTAATGAAACATCTTTTAGTGCCTATATTCATAATGTTTTGTAATTTTAAAAAAAAACCTTTCCTTATATTTCCTGTTTCTATAAAGTGTCAAACCAAAAAAAGAATTTCACTATTCAGAGTTTTTGGCTTCAGTGTCAGAACGATATGGATTTGGGAAAGCTCTAATTTCCGATTGTCCACTGTATTTTATTTGTAACTGTACACTTTAATATTTTTATTGACATTCTTAAAACTTAAATCTAGAGACTAGACTCCATTCTCAAAAGTTATTTGGAAAATTGAAGAAAAACCTATGAACAACATTCGATTTTTATATAATTTTTTTTGTGGAAATATATTTGTATATCATTTTATTTTTATGGAAATATAGCTGCAAGTAATTTAATTTTCTTCAATTGTTATAATGTCAATGTGGCTGTAATATATAGCTAATAAAATAGCTATGCAATAAATATATTGTGTAAATATATTTGTATATCATTTTATTTTTATGGAAATATTTTCTTTACATAAAATACATAGTCAAATTCTCTAATTTTGTTCAGCATTAAAGTAATTTAATTTTCTTCGCCTTGAAATCAACTGCTATAATGTCAATGTAGCTGTAATATATAGCTAATATTAGGCAATTTTAGAACATATGTGCATCCAAGCTCTTAAAGAACTAATATACCCCGTTTGTTGCGCACGATCAGCATTTCGTTGGTAGCGCCTTTTTCTGCTGGATAACCCCAATAGCTGCCTATCTATATCTTAATCTATATGTATATACATATATAAATGCATATACGCTGTTGATTCAACAAATTAGATGTAATAAGCAACCTGCGAAGCTTTTTCGCACTCAGAGAGACAGAGAGGGAGAGCCGCTGAGCGAAAGCTCTCTCGCTCTCACGCCCATTTCACCCACTAAACTTTAGCCGATGTATAAACTTTGGATGCAAACATCTGGCAGTGAACGACAACAGCCACCCAAAACAAAGAACGCGTATCCAAAGTGAAATTGCGTTGTGACCAAAACAGAAACACAAATCAAAGAACCCAAACAGAATCCGAATCAGATATAAAGACTACCCCATACCACATATATATAGAAGTAGTCGCAATCGTTAAAGCAAAACTTTCAAAATTGTCAAAAAGAAACGGAGTCAAAGCGAGAGAGGGAGATAGATAGATGAAGAGAGAGCGAGAGCGAGCAACCGTGTGTGTGTGTGTGTAATGTGAGAGAAAAAGCAAAGCAAAATTAAATATTACATAAAAAAGAATTGTGGCCTGAACATTTCCAAATCTGTGTTAATGGTAACGAAATTCTCGTAAGGCGTAATTAACTGAGGTGCCAGCCAGCCCCAACCGGAGACTATCTCGACACTCGACACTCGCCACTCGTAAGCCATAAAACGATGGCATATCGCGGCATTATCGGCAACACCGATGGCACGGATCGCCGTGATCCGGACACCGATTCCTTCGACGACTCCCTCTCCGATCCCAGCAAGGAGCTGACACCCGCTCTGCCGCGTCGCCCCCGGCTGGCAACTGGCAGCGATTCGACAATGGGCAGCCAAAAGTTGCTGCAGCCGTCGCCGCCACTCACCGCCAAAGTCTCCAAGGTCTCCAAAGGGACGCGTTCGAAGCCGACGCTTCCCAAATGCGATTGTAAGTGTGACCATCAATCAAAGCAAAGCTAAGCAAAGCAAACCAAAGCACTTCTCAAGTGCTGTCGACTCTCTTGCCACTCACACGCACGCGTAATTCACACACATCCCTAACACACACACACACACACACCTGTTTGAGACTGCAACAGTGCGCTGCAAGCAAAGTTGCTGCAAAAATTGTAGAGCCACCTGCCTTAAGCAGCTCCAACAATTTAATTTTATGCCGCAATAGTAAATTTTAAGAAAATTAAAAAAAGCTAAAGTTTTTGCACTACCTATTTTGAAAACTAGCCGAAAAGTAGAAAATGACATTATAACAAGCGGGGAAGGATTATCTTCGGCGTGCCGAAGATTTTATATAGTCTTTTCGAACCTTTAGACAATTTTCACTCTGCCAACTGCACCACCGAAATATTTTATGATGCATATCTTTGCCAATTATAACTTAATCGATTTGAATTTTTTAACATTGATGAGTTATTAGGATATTCAAGTGTACAAGGAAATTTAAGGGGATAGCTTTGAAAAGATCTGATATATGGCCGAAACCGACTTCAAGTTGTATGGCAGCTATAAGATATAGTGGACCGATCGGATCGGATCCAACCAATGTTCTGTCTCTAGATATAAAAACATGAGATATATGGCCAAAACCGACTTCGAGTTGTATCGGAGCTATAAGATATAGTGGTCCGATCCAGCTGGTTCCGACAAATATGCTGTACATTTGAATAATAAGTTTCTGTGCAAAGTTTCATCGCGGTAGCTCAAAAACTGAGGGACTAGTTTGCATACAGACAGACAGACAGACAGAAAAAACTTAATGTACTATTTTCTTCGAAGAGTATAATTCAGAAATATTTTATACTTTTAAAAAAATATTTTTGTATATTTAGAAATTTACCTTAAGACTCATAGACAACAACAAAAATATATACTTTTCCTTTGTATACCTTAGCCCATTACAAATGGGTAAAAAGGGTATAATGATGTTGTGCAAAAGTATGTAACAGGCATAGGGAAGCATCTCCGACCATATAAAGTATAAATAATCTTGTTCAGTATCAACAGCCGAGTCGATCTAGCTATGATTGTTGATTCATCCCGTTCAAAAGTTATCGATAAATTTCGATTTCAGACTAGTGTTTTTGGGCCATAACTTAAAAGTTATAAGAGCTAGAGGCACCAAATTTTGTATGTAAAATCTCGAATAGCACTCTTACTAGAGCACTCTTACTTGCTTACCTTTAGTTCACACAACTTTAAATTTAGTTAACTGTGTCTGACTGTCTTTAGTCGACAATGAATAATACATAGACGTGTTATACTAAGACATCCATCTGGCAAACAACTTAACTTATCAGCTTATTGTAAAGTGTTGAATTTGTGTCGCCCACTTTAAAGACCGGACCGGAAAAGTTGATGCAAATGGTGTCAAATCTCTCATCTCTCATCTCTCGGACAACTATCACATCGAGTCGACCACTCAACTTGAATTGACTTGACACTACTCCATATCTCTCGCAGTAGGTTTTAACAGCGGGATGCCAACAGTGAGTGGGTTGTTTTGGCACGTTTGGACCAACTATTGATTTCAAATATGTAAACTGAGTGCTTACACTACACATACGGGGGATTGTATTAGTTGATCATATGATTTGTAATGCAAAACTATCATCTTTACATATTTGGTTTAATAATTAAGTGTGATCAAGTCGAGATTGATCCAAATGCTCTGAATATACAATAAGATAATAAATATGGAAATTTAAATTAAAGATACAAATTCTTATTTCAGGAAAGGTAATTTTATGAGGAACTCCATTTCTAGAACGCTAAGCACTAATTTTAAGCAAAAAACTGCTTATTATGAGTATTTGCAGAATTTTCGTAGCAACAATGATTGATTCTTTGTATATTATGAACAATTTATTTATTTCTTAAGAATATACAATTACGAAATGTATTTGAAATTTTGGGAACAAAAGCATTTTTCTATGAGTGCATCTTATTTATTTGATATAAAAATCAATATATATTTTTTATACATATATATTGTATATATATAACAAATAGGATAAATACATTTATTATTACAGTCTCGTATATCCCCGATAACAGACATAATTATAGGCTTTGATTCACTCACTGTTGATGTCAACATAAATTATATATTGTATATTTGCAATTGCTTTATACATATTTTTGTCTGTTATTTGCATTTGCAACTTCTATATGAGAAGTTTTTCTTATAAAAATTGAACCAATTGCAAAAGTTAATTTAATGGCACAAGAGAGTAATGTTGTGATCAGTGCTGTCAAAGTATAAATGTCGCAGCTATGGCAACGAATTATGCACAACTCACTCGGATAACAAACGCACAACCAATTTTGAGCAGTGCAAAGTGCAAAGCACAAACCACAGCAAATTTGATTCCTCAACACTTTCGTTTTGTAGGGTATTTTAGATTCGCTGTGTTGCATTCGTTTTCGGTAGCGCCTCCTGCTGTTTAAGCTGTTGCTAGCAGAGTTGCTTCTTCATCGAAATTGGTAATCATCGTGCATCAGACTCATAATTTTGTTGTTTTCGCAAACAAAACAAAAAGGCTATCGGCAATCGACAATCGACAATCGGCAAACGGCAATCTCAGGTATCGACGTCGACTCAGCTGCAGGCCTCGGTTTCATTACACGTTCGGCACTCGTTCAGCTTACAAGCGTTTCTCAATCCACGATCGCGATCAAGATCACATTCGGTACACCCCCATCCCCAACCCAGCCGCACTTTTGTGATGAACTTCAATCGCATGGACAGTGCACATCGTTTGCGGGTGGACATTAAGCTCTTTGGCGGCAATATGATGAGACCAACGGAAATCATTAATAACAATAATAATAATAACAATAATATCATTGAAACAGAACCTGAGAAACTAGAACCAATTTGTAGGTTGATCAAAAGAAATATATATATATATATAGTATATAAAGATCGCGTCTAGTGCAAAACGTTGATCAACAGCCTATACATATTTGTCCCGTTATCTATTCCATTCAACTTCAATTAAATGTCAATTTGTTGTGCATTGCAGGCGATATGACCGATTCACCGGAGGCTGCTGATAAGACCGAGGCGGCTGATAATGAGCTAACCAATGAAATTTCGGCACCATACGAAGTACCACAGTTTCCCATTGAGCAGATTGAAAAGAAGTTGCAAATACAACGTCAACTCAATGAAAAGTAAGTACAATATTTCAGCACTTAATGAGGCTAAAGTTTAAGTCATTTCATTTCATACATTTTTTGTTCAACTAGAATTTTCTTTGGCTCATTAATTTCTATCAATCAGATTGAAAGTTTTCAAACATCTCAAAGTTTGTTTTTTAAACATAAAATTTTGATTTTTCACACCAAATCCAAATAATATATTTATAGATCAAATCTTAACGCTTAAAATATCAGTACCACAATATTAATTTGAGCGTTTTTTTTATCATAATTAACTTACACACAAAAGAAATCTTTACGAAATCCGAACAAATATAGTAGGTCAGCAAGTTAATATGTTGCAAATTGTCTTCAAATGTTATACGACTCACGCAAGTGTATAATTATAGGATATGCTTTGCACTAATGTTAGTTCACTCGTTACGGCGCTATAGATTTGGTGGAAGGAATGTTACGTATCTAAGTTGCTTGACCCCTAAGGAGAGGTCATATTGTTTTGACTAACTTTAACTATCATAATAATATTATTAAAATACTTTAAATAGCCTGTTTATAAAAAATATAGTGGCAATAGCATATTTAATAAATCTAATTTCATTTGAACTTATGTAACTAATCCATTTTACACCCGGAGCCCATCAAAAAAGGCTAAAACGAGTATTATACTGCTTGCCATATCCGTCTGTCTGTCTGTATGAGCCCGCGGATATCAGAGACTATAAGAGCTAGCAACCACATGTTTAGCATTTTAGTTCTCGTAGTCCCTAGGCAGATCAACTCTATTTCATTTTATCGATGATTCGACCCATTCAAAAGTTATCGATCGATTTCGACAAGCATTTTTTGGTCATAACTTGAAAGTTATAAGAGCTAGAGGCAGCAAAATTGGTATGTATAATCGCAAATAGCATACAAAAGTGTAATGCCCTAATTTGTTAAGGTATACCCTATGCAATTTGGCTTGAGCACACATTTCAAAGCCAATCCTATGTTCAAGAAATTTCCCATATCTCCAACACTACACACAGAAGTTGTAAGTTTCCATTGAAGCAAGTTGATTGCGAAAACTGCTTGCACTGCTTGTACTGCTTGCAGCATGTGTGTCTTTGTATGTATATACACTGATAGGCTAGAATGAATGAATTTAAGGACTGGGCTCAGGGTATTTTCTAGTCGAGTACACGTACTTGTTTTTATTTGGGGCCACAGCTAATCTGCGGACAGACACTGACCCACGGGCATGGGGGGGGGGGTTTGTTTGTGGGTGTCCACCTCTCAGGTGTCCGCCGCAAAGCGTAGACGACAAGAGCGCTGGACACGTTCTGATTTTGAATGGGACTGCATTAGGCCAACTGATGGCCGGCCGACAACTGAACAGAGCTGAACAGAACAGAACAGAATAGAACATGGAATACACGACAGTGTCGCCATCGCGGCTTATGGCATAATGATGAAACCACCACCATCAGTAGCAGTGCCACTGGCAGTGGCAGTGGCAGTGGCAGCAACAGCAGTGCCAGTGGCAGCTACTTTCAGTACTATTTGTGCATCCATATAACTTGGAGCGTCGTTTAAACGCATTGTCAAAAGTCAGGGGCGGATTCGCGGGTGCCGGCTTTAAGCCCCCACTGTTGTTGTACTTGTTTCTTGTTGCTTTTGCTTGTTTGTTGCTTTAGTGTCGTCTGTCTCCGGCCACGTTTGTCCAACGACCTACGCCTGACATTCAGCCACTCGCAATCAGGCAATTCATCCTCATCCAGCTCAAAATACCTCGTGTCGCATTTCTTTATTGTTCGTGTGACACGCCAAGCGTCAATAACAAAACTTTCAACAAACTTCGCACTGCACTTGCAAGTTGCTTCTTCTGCTTATTGTTGTTTGTAGTTAGTTGTTTTCTTAAAGAGCGCAATTCGAGCTGGAATGCGTGACACGAACTGGAACTGGAACTGGAGCTGGAGCTGGCAGATTGCATTTGAGAAGCATAGCAATGCAATTATAAACTGTTTATATGCTCCTTCCATCGTTGTGTGTTTATATTGCGAATAATAATAACAATTTATGAGAAGTTTGCGACAATAATGCAAATATACCTAATTAGTCTTATATTCAGAGTGTCAGCTTATTGAAAATATTTGAGTCAAATTCAAGAAATAAACTAAAATAATATTTAAGAATTTCGGGTAAAAAAGTAAATAAACACTAAACTATTACGAATGCTTGAAATATTCCAAGTATATCTGCTATAGAAGTTTTGAGTTTGCTTAAAAGATGGGCTACCTTTTTCAAATAAACAAATTATATGCTTAAAGAATTATTTAAAGCACAATTTTGTGATTTTGAAATTTTTTAATTTTTTTCCCGTCTTAAAACATATTTTTTTTTTATTAATTTATTAATATTTTATGGTTTTTCAACAAGTTTTACTAGGTTAAACTTATTGTTTAAGGCAATAGCCACAAATTTTAAATATATTTCTTAAATTAAAGATATTAATACATTTTCGATATTTAAAATAATTTGGTAGATAAATTATTTGAAACATATTTTTTTTAAATTTATTCGGTTTATTGTACTTTGTTGGGCAATATTCATAAATTATGGGTATTCAAAGTTAGTAAATCATTTATTTTCTTAAACATTATTCGAGTTTGGCTTGCTTTAATTTATAGCCAGACCAATTTAGATTTTGTTATAAATTGGTTGAACAATATATTTAATTTATTTTTGGTAGATTTCGTGTTTGTCTCGTGAAAGAAACATTCGACACGAGCCCATCTCTAAGCACAGTCAAATAGAGTTTTGTGAACAAAGTAATATGTACATATCGCCAATATCCAATGACTGCATTAAAAATGATTAATGTACAATCAATTTGTAGCAGGTCAGCTTCTCAAGACTACTCATAATTTTTGGCAGGTATATGATATATAGGGGGAATAGGCTACAATCCTTGCATTGCGTGCCCAATTGCAAATTATCGCCGGCATGTCCATAAATTAATCGGCCCAATCGATCATTGAGCAGAAAAGTGTGTAAACTTGCCCCCAAATAACGTCCCAATCGCCCAATCGCCCATTCGCTGACCACAGGACCAAGGAGCAACATGTCCTTTGCGGATGATAGCTATAGCTTCTGTCGCCACTACGAGTACCAGCCAAAGGCGGAACAATGGTTAACACTGCACCCATTTCTTTAATTAACTAATTTCCTTTTTTCCCAGTACTGCAAGGTTTATCTTAAAAATTATGAAAAAGAAAAGAACAAAAAAAAAACACGAATACAATTCACTTCACCTAGTTAACCTATTATTATTTTTTTTATAAATATAATTATAATAATAATAATAAAAATAATAATAATAATAATAATAATAAAAATAATAATAATAATAATTACAATAAATAATAAAAAAAAAATAGCAAATTATTTTAAATGGTAATTTGATAAATTTAATTTGATAATTTTTTTACTTTACTAATATTTTTGTTATTATTGTTTTAAACGAATCTATACTCAAAATAAAACAGCAAAAAACACGATTATTTTATTATTAGTATTATCATTATTGTTATACACAAATTCATATTGTATGTGTGAATAAGTGAGTTAGTGGCAAAGATTTGAATTTTTGATCGAATCTAATAATTCAATTTGTTTTTGCAGGCAATCGACTTGTCAGCGTCCAGCTGTGACCATTGCGGCCAGTCCCCGGGGCAGCAGCTCCGATGAGGATGGCCATGGGCCGTCCGAGAAGCGCGTCACGGATGCGGACATCAATTTCCAGCGGGTGTCCGTCTCCGGCGAGGATACGAGCGGTGTGCCGCTGGAGGATCTGGAACGGGCATCGACACTGCTGATTGAGGCGCTCAAGTTGCGTTCGCATTATATGGAGATATCGGATCAATCGTTTCCCACGACAACGGCCCGTTTCCTTAAAACGGTGCGTCTCAAGGATCAGTATGATAATTTGCCAGTGAAAACGGTATCAGGTAAGTCGGCAATCGGAGAAAAGCTGGTGTCCTTGTCCTTGTGCCTTAATAGCGAAATTCTGCCAGTGTTGTATAGCACCTAACGATAATTGCAGTGTATGCAATGTATTATACAATCGATAGTTTCTGTTATCGTATACCTTTGATGTACATAGATATACATATCAGTTGTTATTGTGCGCTAAGAACGCATTGAGCTCTTTACTCTCCCTCTCTTTTTAAATAAGTAAATATATGTATATATATATCTCTCTTTATATATATATTTATATATATCACTGCTCGCTAATCCTGTCATGTCTTCTATTGCGTTTAGAAAAAGTTCTCCATTTACCATATGTATATGTATGATTTCTTAAGTCCGACCCTCTCGCTCTCTAAGCTCTGGTCTCTCACTATCTCTCTTTCTCTCTCTCTCTGTCTCTTTCTCGTTTGGTTAGTCCTCTTTTAATATACATATGATTATTATATAATTTAGCTTTCTTTGTGTGTGGTGTTTTTTCGGTTGTTGTTTCCTCCTTCATTTTTGTGCGAATATTTTGTTTCTATATATATATATTTTATTTTTCATTTTCTTATAGACATAATTCGCAAACAGAGTATGGCCAGTTTACAGGTAATTCGGTCACGGCTGCTGCTGTGTCCGAATCAAATCATTTTCCTATCGTTCTTTTGTTGCTCTCCGTCTCTCTCTCTCTCTCTCTCTCTCTCGCTTTCACAAACATACACATACGCATACATATTATTTTGCTTTCAATTCGTATTCACTTATTTCTGTTTTGAGCCGCTGAAACCTTTTTTATTTGTGCTAATCACAACTGCAAGCTGTCTCTCTCTCTCTCTGTCTCTTTTTTTCAGTGTATCTGTGTCTGTATTTTGCCCGCTCTTTTGTATAACACCTGCGTGTCACAGCATTCAGCTTTTGTCACGATCTCTCACAAACTGTGGAAAATTGAGAGTTTTGTTATGCTTTGTGTTTATTTTGTTTTGGTTTTTATAATTTGGCACTGAAAACTTTACTATATGCTAATTAATTTTACATTGCTAACAGCTACACTCAGGAAAAATTACTTAAAATTAGAGAGAAATGACTCCAATTAATATTTATTTCCACATTTTAATATCAGTAACTGTAATACTGGGAGTATTTTTATCTTTAGCTTCCGTTGCTAAAGAAAAACTTCCTCAAGAAATGCGTCAAACACTTTTAACAATTGATATTGCAATAATCTTGTGTGTTTTAGAATACATTTACAAATAAAACAAGTAAGAGTGCTCTAGTCGGGAGTGCCCGGACTACGAGATACCCTGAACCCAGTCCTTACAATCATTCATATTAATCTAAACACACACATGCTGCAGTACAAGCAGTACAAGCAGTGCAAGCGGTCTAAGCAGTTAGCTTGCTTTTCGCTGAGCCCCACATAATGGAAAGTTAAATCTTAAATAACTTCTGTGTTTATCGTCCGATCTTATTGGGTTTTTGGGGCAAACAATTGTCAATAATATGTGTGACCAAACCAAATTGCAAGGTCGTACCTTCAAAATGCGTTTTTTTAACTTTTGGGGGGTTTGGGGGGTGGTATCCAAAAGTGAAAAATTTGTTCATGTGTATGCTATTCGAGATTATACATGTCAAATTAGGGGCCTCTAGCTCTTATAACTTGTAAGTTATATCCAAAAAACGCTGGTCTAAAATCGAAATTTATCGATAATTCTTTGGAACGGGACGAGCTATCGATAAATTTTAATAAACTTGATCTGTCCCGGGATTAGGAGAACTTATGTTCCAAATATGAAGTCTCTAGCTCTTGTAGTCTCTGATATCTGTGTGTTCATACAGACAGACAGACGGACAGACGGACAGACGGACAGACGGACAGACGGACAGACGGACAGACGGACAGACAGACGGACATGGCCAGATCGACTCGGCTATTGATACTGATCAATAATATATATACTTTATATGGTCGGAGATGCTTCCTTATGCCTGTTACATACATTTGCACAAACCCATAATACCCTTTTTACCCATTTTTAATGGGTTCAGGGTATAAAAAAGAATGTAAAATTAAAATGTAAAAAACATGTTTAAAAAAAGCTTTAAAGTAGAAAATGTTTTCCTAATTCTTAGGTCGTTTTGCAACTTTTTCAGTAATTTTTTCTAATTTTAAAAGCTTATTTTTTCGAGTGTGACACGCTCTCTGCCTGCATCTGTATCTGTCTCTCACTATCTCTCGCTCTCTCTTTTTTTCCCACACCCTCTCGCCCTGTCCTTGTCTGTCGACAGTAGAGTAATGCAGTTTCTTGCTTCGTTCTGACCCTAGACAACAAGAAAAAACCTCACGCTATTTTCACTTGAAACACACACTTTAGTGCAAAGCAAGTTGAATATCCTATTTCCCTTGTGTGTGTGTGTGTGTTGTCAAGAACAGGGCTGTCATCATATAAATATATTTTGTATATGCCTATTAATCACAATTTAAGATTAACAACAATGTACGAGAACCATAAATCTTTAGTAAAACAAATGTTGTGAGCTTTTAAAAAGCGAATGAATTCTTTGTTGTTTTTTTTTGTAGATGTCATCTTTTTTAATGTGTACACACTGCATAACACACTGTTTCCCACTTGAAAATATTTATATGCATTTTTTCAAACAATTTAAAAAAATAAATTCGAAAGTTGTGTGTTTTTTGTATATGAATAATACCAACAATTTTGTATGCTGACAACCCTCTTCTCTAATAACACACTAACACACACATATACACACACAACAGCACCCTGTACGCTTGTGTGTAGAGTATTTGTAGTAGTTATGTACCGTTAGTTTCATAACTAATCGTAGTCTAACATTTTCCAACACTGCTATTGGAATTTTAATTGCAAAACAAACAAATACAATTTGCAAACAAACATATTACACATATGCATATATTATTTTTTTTATCTGTACATATAAAACAACAACAACAACAACAACAAAACGCATTACTACAATGTGTAGATCTGCATCCGTCACCAACGGTATCGAGATCTGCACATGCCTGGGATGTGGAATTTGTGAAAGATGAGACCTATATAATAAAGCCAGTGAATGGCGTATTTCACGTCTACCACGATGAGGTAAGCTACCCATTCAAATATTCAGTAAGTCTGGCCAAACGACCATTAACGACTCTCAATTGCAGGAATTGAAGAACGAACTGGACTTTAAGTATCCGGATATGAGTCAGTTCGTGAATGACATGCAGGTCATGTGTAATATGATTGCCGATGGACCATTGTAAGTGTATACAAATATCGGTATATCTATAATGAACACAATCGACACTTACATATTTAAATAAGTTTCATTTTTATACCCTGAAACCGTGCAAAATGGGTAAAAAGGGTATAATGAAGTGCTGCAAAAGCATGTTACAGTCATAAGGAAGCATCTCCGAATATATAAAGTATATATATTCTTGATCAGTATTAACTGCCGAGTCGATCTAGCTCTGTCCGTCTGTCTGTCTGTCCGTCTATACAAAAATTATCTTCGCCGTGCAGAATAATTTATACTCTTTTCGAGTCTATGGATAGATTTCACTAGCTTACATTTTAAGCTTATGCATATGCTTCGAAAAGAGTATAACAAAACTTTTTGCTTGAAAAGAGATTTTAAGCGCTTCGAAACTTTAAATTGTCATAACTTTGCCAAAACTTCATCGATTTCGAAGCTCCAAAACAATTTGTTCATGGTTTTTTCTCTACTTTTATGGTACATTGTTTTTATCAATTTTGAAAATTTTCATTTTGGTAATTCAAAAAAAAAAATTGTTAAAAATTTAGAAACGCGAAATTTTATTTTTACAATTACAATTTTATTGTCACAATTATTATAAAAAATCCACTTAAAAACCGATTCTGAGATGGTTAATTTCTTGGACTAAAATCAGGCCAAAATTAACAACAATTTTAACTTCTAAAATTAATTTGTAGCCCTTTGAAAACTTCAAACTGTTATTACTTTACCAAAACTGAAACGATTTTGATGCTTCAGACCAATTTGCTCATGGTTTTTACTCTACTGTTATTCTACACTTAAGATTTGATCAATTTTCGAGATGCCAAAAGAATCACAATTTTAGATTGTAAAGTGATTTTTAGAGACCTAGAAATGCCCTATGGCCATAATACTAGAAATTCTCCCTTGTCAATGGGAGGTTATCCCAAAATGAAAACAAAGCCAAAATGCAGTGTTTATTAATTGATATATGTATGTATTCTCTTTCTTCATTTAGAAAATCATTTTGCTATCGTCGCCTTTGCTATTTGTCCTCCAAGTACCAGATGCATGTCCTGCTCAACGAGCTGCGCGAACTGGCCGCCCAGAAGGCAGTGCCACATCGCGACTTTTACAACACTCGCAAGGTGGACACTCACATCCATGCGGCATCGTGCATGAATCAGAAGCACTTGCTGCGCTTCATCAAGAAGACGCTGAAGAACAATTCCAGCGAGGTGGTCACCCACACAAATGGCCAGCCGATGACCTTGGCCCAGGTGTTCCAATCGATGAATCTGACCACATACGATCTGACCGTCGATATGCTCGATGTGCATGCCGATCGCAATACGTTCCATCGTTTCGATAAATTCAATTCCAAATACAATCCCATTGGCGAGTCGCGTCTGCGGGAAGTCTTCCTCAAGACGGACAACTATTTGAATGGCAAATATTTTGCACAAATCATCAAGGTTGGTTAATTAATTACGGGGAGGTAGTTTTCCTCTTTTTATACTCTTTTCGAAGAAAATAGTATATTAAGTTTGTGCTGAAGTTTGTACCGCATAGAAGAAAGCGTCGGAGACCCAAAAAAGTTGCTGTCTGTATGCTTAGAATGACAAAACAAAATAATCTAGCCATGTCCGTCTGTCTGTCTGTCTGTATGTATGCAAACTAGTCCCTCAGTTTTTGAGCTAACGTGATCAAACTTTGCACAGAGATTTATTATTTAAAGGGACAGCACATTGATCGGAGTCGGCCGGATCGTACTACTATATCTTATAGCTGGCATACAACTGGAAATAAATTTAATATTTCAGAGTGAAAATTGTCTAAGGGTTCGAAAAGAGTACAAAATCTTCGGCACGCCGAAGATAATCTGTCCCCCTTGTATTGGATTTATATTTGTGAGCTCAAAATTAGAAAGTTTCTTTAAAAAAAGTTAAACTACATAACATGAATGTGGGAAATTTTGTTCGAAAAGAGTTTAGAAGCCGAGTTTTTATATTATGTATAAATTGTAATTCACTGCACTTTAATTTCCAGGAAGTGGCCTTCGATCTGGAGGAGTCCAAGTATCAGAATGCAGAGCTGCGTTTATCCATCTATGGCAAGTCACCCGATGAGTGGAACAAGCTGGCCAAGTGGGCCATCGATAACGATGTGTACAGCTCGAATATACGTTGGCTGATCCAGATACCGCGACTCTTCGATATATTCAAGTCCAACAAGATGATGACTTCATTCCAGGAGATAATCAATAACATTTTCCTGCCACTGTTCGAGGCAACCAACAAGCCCAGCGAGAATCCCAATTTGCATCGCTTCTTGAACTATGTGATTGGCTTCGATTCCGTCGACGATGAGTCCAAGCCGGAGAATCCGCTCTTCGACAACGATGTGCCACGGCCAGAGGAATGGACGTATGAGGAGAATCCGCCATATGCCTACTATATATACTATATGTATGCCAACATGACGGTGCTCAACAAGTTTAGACAGTAAGTAATCACCTCAAATCTATATATGCACGATTTGTGCGTTTCAAATCTATTCACAATCGTGAAAAATGAGTGGAAAACTGCTTGTGTATGCACCTTTTTCTTCAAAACAACAGAATCAGACTAAAGTATACTATAGCATTAATATAATAAGAAATGAGTGTTTGAAAAAAGGGTTTTTTTCTAAAAATTGTTAGCTTGTATGCAAAATTCTTAGCTTTGAAACAGACATATGACTTGTTTATAGGTTTTTTGATATTGTTTTCAAATAGGTTACAATCAGCATACTAAATTCGAAGATATGGACAATTTTCAAAAATTTAAAATCTAGCTTTTTTCATTTATGTATCAATGTTTTGAATGTTTTTACCGTGGCTGGTTTCACATTAGAAAATTTCATCAAAAGTTCGAGATACACTTGGCTGTTGAATTGTATTAAAGATGACAAGCCATGATCAAAAAACTACCTCGGGAAAATGAATCAGAACAGTTTGGACAAAAGTTATGGGAGTTTTAGGTGTTGGATAGGCATTGCTGTGGACTTTTTGGCCTTATTTGGGTAAAAAATCGAAAATATAGCTTTTTTTCGTTAAGCTCAACAAGGGCATCGTAAACATTTTTCAGAACTTTTGTTTCGGACTTAGCGTCCGATTTTACATAAGTCATTTACATTGTGGCATAGTGTTATCGTATTAAACCTTATCCGCACCCCTCCGAAAACAGAAAGCGCGGCCTCAACACCTTCGTGCTGCGTCCCCATTGCGGCGAGGCTGGACCCGTGCAGCACCTGGTCTGTGGCTACCTCATGGCCGAGAACATCTCCCATGGGCTGCTGCTGCGCAAGGTGCCGGTGCTGCAGTATCTGTACTATCTGACCCAGATCGGCATCGCGATGTCGCCGCTGTCGAATAACTCGCTGTTTCTCAACTACCATCGCAATCCCTTGCCCGAATATTTGGCCCGTGGACTTATCATCTCGCTGTCCACCGACGATCCGCTGCAATTCCACTTTACCAAGGTGAGTACTTCTCAAACTGATTTGTATTATGATACAAATTTATTTTTCAATTACTCGAGAAACAACTGCTACTTTCGAAATTTACATGTTGAAAATCCGAAAGCAACAGCTATATTACTTTTGATTTCTATTTAATAAATAAAATTTGAAAACAGTTATGTCCGGCCTAATAATATATGCACTCTAAATATCTATTCTTGGTTTGTTATTATTTATTTAAGAAATGAACAATGATGAATATGTTATACAGTCGATATTTGGAAAACAGTTTTTCTTGGTATTGCGGTCCTAATAATTTCTGAACGAGTTCATCTTAACAAGTTCATCTTAACACTCTATTTTTAACAAAACTATGAATACAAATTGATGCAACATTTCCTAAATTCTGATTTTTATACTCTTTTCGAAGAAAATAGTATATTCAGATTGTGTTGAAGTTTGTAACGCATAGAAGGAAGCGTCGGAAACCCAAAAAAGTTGCTGCCAGTATGCCTAGAATGACAAAACAAATTGATCTAGCCATGTCCGTCTGTCCGTCTGTCTGTCTGTCTGTATGTATGCAAACTAGTCCCTCAGTTTCTTAGCTATCATGATAAAACTTTGCACAGAGACTTATTATTCAAAGGGACAGCACATTGGTCAGAGCCGGCCGGTTCAGACCACTATATCTTATAGCTGCCATTCAACTGGAAGTCAGTTTTGGCCATAAATCATATGTTTTTAAAGCTATGGCGATGAAACTTTGCACAGATACTTATTATTCAAACATACATCACATTGATCGCAGCCGGCTGGATCTGACCACTATATCTTATAGCTGCCATTCAACTTGAAATAAATTTTCAAAAGAAAATTTAAATTTATATGATATGAAAGTGCTGCAGTTAGCAGAGTGAAAATTGTCTAGAGGTTCGAAAAGAGTATAAAATCTTCGTCACGCCGAAGATAATCCTTCCCCACTTGTTGCTATTATAATATTGAAGCAGCATCCTAAATATGTTCATTTAAAAAATTTTAAAAAGTATTTCCAGCTTTTTTGTTTCTTATTTCTGAGCATCCCATAAATTCTAATTCACTTTCTTCATTGTGAATTTCGACAATAAAATATGCATAAATCACTGTCATTATAATTATAATTTTTCGTTATTATTAGGAACCGCTTATGGAGGAGTACAGCATTGCGGCACAGGTCTGGAAGCTCAGCTCCTGCGACATGTGCGAGCTGGCCCGCAACAGTGTCACGATGAGCGGCTTTTCACATACCGTAAGTGAAAGGAGTGTATAATTTGCAATATGTTTACTATAGATATATGTTACTCTCAAACAGATCAAACAACAATGGCTGGGTCCCAACTACTTTGAGGATGGCATCAATGGCAACGATATAACGCGCACCAATGTGCCGGAGATACGTGTCGCCTATCGCTATGAGACTCTGCTGGATGAGCTCTCCAACATATTCAAAGTGAATCAAACCTGTCACGTCGACGAAACCAAGTAAACAGGCAAAACAAGAGAGAGAGAGAGAGAGAGTGAGAGAGCTAGAGCGCGAGCGAGGAGAGCAGTTGATCTATACAACAAACGGCAAAAATATACATATACTATATACAAAATACATACTTATTGCTTATTACATATTTTACATATGTATGTACGTATATGCTACATATAGTTGCGTACTCGATGTCAAAGTTTCTCTACTAATCAATTTGAAATCAAACAAACAAAAATCCCGACAGACCAAAATTCTACATATACATTTAATAAATTATATTGTAATACACAACTTATATACAGGGCGAATTTGGCTGGCTAGCTGGCGGCGGTGACTGCAACTTTCCAGCAACGGCATCAATTGAATCAGAATATTCTTAGCAAATATGTGTAGCCTACTATAGAAAAATTTTTTTTTTATTATTGCCCTGCTGGGGTTTTTGTTGCTGCTGCTTTGCAAAACGAATTAGAGACAAGAAATTATACTTACAAATAAAGCAAATTGCAAATTACTGAAATATTACAGACACCAAACTTGTTTCCATATTTATTCAAAATAATATCAACTCGAAGGCTAATCTAATCAGAGATGCATTTGAATTTAACGGTTATTAATAGTTTATTTTCTAATAAGCAAGAAAGTCCCACAAAAGAGGCTAAGCAGCGGCTTTTAATTGGACACAACAGGTATTTTACCTTCCTTTTGAAGGAGATCAAATCTGGAGATCCTGATAAGTGCTGGTGTAATGGATTTTCTGCATAGATACTTGTTAGTGAATTCAAACTTCTTTTCAAATCAATATGAGCGCCATCTAGTGGCCGTTCGCACACATGCGTAGCGCTACTCCGTTTGGTTTTACATAACTTTAGGAAATGCACACATCTAACAAAAGGTTTTAATTAAAATGATGTATGGAACCAAAAATATCATAAGTCACTGTAACAATATATTGCTATTTTAACAAGAAATTAAAACGCGATACATATTTGAAAAAACGCACAAAGGCGCAGCGATAAGTAAATATCGATGTATCGATATAAGATCAACAATCCTGCTATACATATGCATCTGCACGCCTGTGTCTGTGTGTGTGTGTGTTATTGTGGCCGAGAGATTCTGCTCTTCAACTTGTCTTTGTTTTCCAGCAAAATCAAGCGCACCCAAAAAAGAAAACTGCCCGAAAATGTTGCACACACAAAGCTGATAAAACGCATCCAGTAAGCAGCGAGCAGCGCAAAGCCGACCGACCACCAGAGAGGAAACCAACCAGCAAAACGGCGAACGGCATCAAAAAAAAAAAAAAACCTCAACGCGCTCTGTGCGACTCATACGTATACGTATATGCGTGTGTGTCTGCGCGTGTGTGTGCATAATGACCACCCAGCGAACGCATCGAAATGCCAACAACGCCAGCGCTGTGGGGAGTGTCGGCGAGGCGGACTACGAGACGCTGATGCAGCGCCTGCACATTGGCAGCTATCAGCGTTCGCCCGGCGCTATCGAGAACTTTATGCACGATGCAACACAGCAGCAGCAGCAGCAGCAGCTGCCCCAACAACAACAACAGCAGCAGCAGCAGCAGTTGCATGCTCGCCTGCCCAGCAGCGAGGATTACAAGCTGTATGAGCGCGGTCACATCATTGCCGCCTCCAAATATGCCACTGCCACGGCTGTGGCGCCCAAGCCGGACAATGGCGGCGGCAACAACAACAACAGCAGTCAGTCAAACTCACCATTGATTTATGCGCCCACCGCACAGGTGCTCGGCCAGCGCATTGTGCCCCAGAAACACTCGCCCGTCTACGAGAATCTCGAGTTCTACGGCCAGTTTGATACGCACCAGAAGCGCGCCCAGCCGCAGAGTCCGGCTAGCCGCCAGAGCGTCATGCTGAACGATTATCTGCTGATGCAGCCCATTGGTGGCGGTCGCTTTGCACACACGCCCGTCCCGGAGCCGCCCAAGCACAGCAGTCACAATCATAATCACGCACACAATCACACGCATCCGCTCATCGAGGAGCTGCAGTCGTCGGTGGCCACGCCCATCTATGAGAACATAATACCGCATTCGGGACAGCGGGCACAGCCGCAGGCATCGCCGGCAACGGCCAGCATTTATCAGCACTCGGAGATGGCCACGCCCACGCAGCAGCTGGAACTGAATGCCATGCTGCTGGCCTCACCGCTGCACCAGCGCAGCAATAGCAATAGTATTGGCTCAGGTTTGGGCTCACCAACGCAGCGCTATCGCAATTTGTCACTGCCCAGCCATTTCAGTCCGATGGCGTCGCCGGTGCCGGCCAAGCTCCAGCTCCAGCTGCAACAGCACACGCCCATCAAACAGCAGCAGCAGCAGCAAGTGCAACAGCAGCAGCAACAACAGCAACAACAAGGCATCAATGTCTCTGTGAATCCCAATTACATCGAGGACATCAACAGCTCCGATTACGTTTGCATGACGGCCAATCTGCATCGCAGCAGCAACACGGCCAAGAGTCGCAGTCCCAATAGCGTTCGGCTCACCGCTATCAGTCCACAGCCGCCACTTCCGTCGCTGCCGCCGCCGCAACTGGCCACCATTCAGGCAACAGCGGCCCAAACACAGCCGATGCAGCTGCGTGCCACGCCCATGGCGACAACAGCGCCCCTCGCTGTGGCCACCTCGCCAACGCCCTCGCAGAGCAGTACAGGTAAGCGAGATAGTCAGTCACACACGGGTCAAGCTCAAACTACAGTCGAGCTTCTCTAACGCCAACTTACGAAACATCTTCTTATTTGGGGCTTGACACCATAGTTGCCACATGTGCTGGTACAATTGTACCAACAAACAAAAGGGTACATTATTTATTCGCTTTTTTTTAATTCTTTCCAATTAGAACTGAAAAACATTCATAACTATTTATTTTTTATAAATTTAATCATTTAAAAAAGTTGGTAAATTTTTTTTTTTCAAATATTTTCCACAATATTTTCTTTAAGAGGCAACCGAGGCGGACCAAAATTTATTTGAAATATTCGGTACAATCGGATGTTTTATAAAACACATTGATTTTCTAAAATATCATAATCAGACTCACAACATTGTTAAAATTATAGAGAAAATCAAGTTGGAGCTCAGATTTTTTTTTTTTTTTTTTTTGATTTAAGTTACCAAGGTACCCGTGGGTAAAATGGATTTATTTGGCCGACCTCGTTGGATAACGAGGAAAACGCCACGGCGTATGTAAATATTGTTTTCTAAAATTGTTGATTAGTTTAAATGTTATGGTTATTGCATTTATCAAATTATTTGGTTTTAAAGTTGTTTGTAGAGGTCCTTTTTCCCATTGATTTTTGTCTTCTTTTGACTTTTAGTTATAAAATTTATAGTTACGATGTTGTTTACAATACCACTCCAATCTCCTCGATGAAATCTGAAAGCATAACGTAATCTGTTATTTTCTCTAGTTTGATGAATGCGAATACGTCATTATGGAGCATTAATTTTGGGTAGCGCTGGCGGGTGGAACTGTGCTTAGTGCAATGGAAGATAATATGTGAAGCTGTATCATCGGCGTTGCAAGTTTCACAAATGGGAGAGTCCACCACTCTCATTTTCGCCAGTGTGTGGTTGTCAAATGCGTTGCCGCTCATTAATCTGTTTATTTGCTTTATTTGCTTAGCGTTTACATTGCAACTCTTTTCCTGAAACCAAGGTTTGCTTGGAATGTTGGGGTATATGGTGCAGAAGCCTCTGTCTTTGGCTGCGACAAACTCCGAATATTCCCTGGCCCATTCCGTTTTAATGACTTTGTAAATGTCGCTAATGGCGTCTTGTAAGGGCCACTTGACAACCACAAAGGTCCCTTCAGTGGCTGCATTTTTTGCAGCTCGGTCAACCATTTCATTTTCGTTGATATTGCAATGCCCGGGGATATAATGAATTTCAATTTTTGAAATCGAATTAAACAAATTAACCTTTTCTTTGATGTCATGGGCAAGATAATTTCCAACCCAGCGTTTTTTTAACAGTTGGATCCCGCTCTTGCTGTCCGTCAGAATGGCAATATTCGGAAAATTATTCTCAATGGCATGAGAGATCGCCTTATCCATAGCCATAAGCTCAGCGGACATGGAAGACAAGATTTTGTTGGAGAAAAAACTACCTACACGACCAGACCTCTCATGCAAAAAAGCTGCGCCCGTGTGTCTGTCAGTTACTGACCCATCAGTGAAATAGATTTCAAACTTTTTACCTTTTAGAAGTGCCAACTTCTCCCTTAGTAAAACCTCGATGGCATTATTGGGAGCACTGTTTTTGTTCTTCGCCGCTCCTTTAAAGAAGTCTATGTCAGTGCATAGCTTATTGCATATCATCGTTTGCTCATTAACCTCATGAATTTGATTAAGAGTGCTCGCAAATTCCCTGTAGACTTTGCCGTAGCTTGTGTTACCCCAGTTGCCATTTCTAAGAGATTCCCCTGCTGGGAGTCCGAAAGCAAAAACTTTGGCCAGTTCTTTAGCAGTCATAAAAGACAATCTGAACTTGGGCGGAAGCTCCGCCGCAATGCTATATATAGTCTGAATAGGCGTACATTTTAACAGCCCTAAGCTCTTTCTTAAGTGGTGATTGGTCAGGGTCTGGATTTTGCTTAAGGCCGTTTTGGAAAGGTTGCAGTAGGATGAGCATGCATACTCAATTCTACTGCGAACGAAAGCTTTATATAGCACCAAGCCCTGTTTTGGGAGAACACCGAAATGGCACCCACTGAGCAGTTTGAGGAAGGCGCATGTCCTATTGACATCTGATAGAGTCCTTTCTATATGTAAGTGTGCAGAGTTATTGGCTGCCACTGTTCTGCCCAGGTACTTAATAGCCTCCGTGTCCCTTATACCTCTTCCTCCTATCACCACTTCCAGAGGCCTCCTTTTGCTGTTGAAATGTATTGCCTTGGATTTGTCCGGGTTGAAAGATAGATTCAATAGATTACACTGTAGCTCAAAAGCGCAAATCTTGTCAGTTAACATGGATCTGGCTACATCAAAATCTCTGTGCGAGCAAACAATGAAGAAGTCGTCCGCGTATTGGAAAAGCTGGCAAGCGTCATCATTCAATTCATGCAACGTTGCCGTGTATAAATTGAAGAGCGTCGGACTTAGACAGCTACCCTGACACACGCCTTTGCTCACCTCCACGCCACTTTTACCCTTAATTAGATGTCTGCGCCTCAAGAAGCTAGTTATCCAAGCTATATGATGCATGTTGAAATGCATCCCAATTAATTTTACCTCCAGTGTTTTTACATCCACGCAGTCAAAGGCTTTGCTGAGGTCAAGGCAGGCTGCCACCACATGTCTCCCCTGCGATTTTAATACCTGAACAAAGTTAGTAAGGTCATTAATGCATTGCGCAGTGGACCTGTGTTTTCTGAATGCATAAGATCTAGCAGGCAAGAGCTTTTCTTTGAAAATATGTGTATCAAACTCAGCCTTGATGAGCCCCTCAGTGATTTTAAAAAGACAGCTTATAAGGCAGATTGGTCTGAAGTTGTCAATGGAGGTCGAGTCACAGTTTTTTTTAGGAATAGGGACCACCCGAATGAGCCTCCAACTCTCCGGGATCTTGCCTGAGATCCAGGCTCTGTTACAAAGGACAAAAATCTCCCTCAACTTGGGCAGAGGCATGGACTGTAGCATTCCGTAGGAGATACCGTCCTGTCCTCTGGCCGAGCTGGGGTTCTTAGAGTGTAAGAAATTGAGAAAGTCCTCGAAGCAAAAGTCCTCCGGGACATCGCCCTGAGTCGGGCTGAATACTCGCTGCGTTTCGTGAGATTGTGGGCCATTCAACGAGAGAGTGACCCGAGACATGGGACTAGAGTCTGAGGCGTTGTTAGTTACCGAACCACTAGCCGCGTTTAAAGAGAAGTGTGGAGTGGAGGGGGTATCCCTGACCGTTTTTAAGAACCTAAGGTCCTCCTCATCTGTCCAAGAGCTACCAGTTTTTTTAATTTGTTTATACAATTTTATGTGTTTTATTTTATTCCACATGTTGGGGGTGGATGAGACTTCTTCTATAAATTTGCTGAAGTTAGTTTTCCTCCTGTTCTTAATATGGTTCTGCAGGTCTTTTTGAGCTTCAAGCGCCCTTCTGGCATCCAAAAAACTTTTTGAATGGTAGAAAGCCAGCCTGGTCTCTGCTCTTCGCTTAAAGAGTCGCTCAGTCTCCTCATCCCACCACCTCTTAGGGACGAAGCGGTTCCTGCTCGGTATAGTTACTGTGTTAGCCTTAGTGATCGATTTTACTTTATGGGTCATAGAATCGATGTCACTAAAGCTTTCATTGGCAAAGACCCTAGCGATTCTACCGTGCAGGATCCGCCTGTCCACTATTTCGGGGCAGGACTCATCAATTTTTATGATAACAGGAAAGTGGTTACTATTTGAGATCTTTTGATTGTTTGCCTGCCATGTTATGTTCATGTTCCTCGCGTTACTAAACGTAAGGTCGAGGACTGAGAATTGAGACGGGCTGTGGGAGTATGTGGGGGACCCGTCGTTCAGGCAGACAAAACCCGTATCTATGGCTGTATTCTCCACCGTTCTGCCTTTCAGGTCGCTAAGAGCACTGCCCCAGCATACCGACTTGGCATTCAGGTCTCCAGCCAGAATGGAGGGCGAGCTAAGCGAGCCTGCGAACTCAAAGAGTTCTCTAACGCCTGTTTTAAATTCTGCTGGAGGAAATGAGGGGGGTGCGTAGATGCTGAATAGGTTAATGTTTCTTCTCAAGTTGAGAGTTTGGATGCCTATACTTTCCAGGCGGCTATTGACTCTTAGCACCTTGAATTTTATACTGTTTTTTATGTATAAACCTACCCCTCCATACCCATCATCTCTAGCCTTGCAGTAAAAATTATAGCCCTGTAAGCTGCAGTCTGAGTTATCCCTAACCCAAATCTCAGAGAGCAGGGCTATATCTACCGAGTTATTTATTAAGAACATGTTAAGAAGTTGTTTGTTGTTGCCGTGGGTCAAGCTTTGGATATTGAGTTGAAGGACTAACATTGAGATGGAGAGAGTTGAGTTACTTCGGATATTTGGAGGACGTCTATTTCCGCGTTGCATTTCTTAATTACGTCGCTGAGCGTTGTTAAAAATGTTATGGCTATCATACCAGAAATGTCATTATTTTGCTCTGTCAGAAAGGTTGAGATTTTGCGATTAATATCGTTTAGACCTTCCTCGGCCCGTTTAAAAGCCGCGACCGAGCCATTGTTAATTTGAGAGGAGGGTTGCTGTCTCTGAACCTATCGCTGCTCGCCATTCCGCCATGTTATTGGCCGCTTTAGCAGCCTCGGCATTACGCTGTCTGGCTCTGTTGGCGGCTTTGGCTAATGAGTCAATTTTGTCTGCCTCCCTGGCTGCCTCTGTCCAAGTCCCATAGTTGCGAGTGTGGGTGAGAACCTGATTCTGCCTACCTAGATAGGGGAATGCCCTGTTGTCTGTGTGGTCTGGTGGAGCCCTCACAAAAAGGCTAGGGTGCTTTAAGCGAACTTCCTGCCTAGAAAGGTTATCTAGGACCATGCATTTTTGTATTGAGTATGCTTTGATTCTGGCCGGGCATTTCGGGTGCGTTGCCACGTGTTCCCCTTTGCAGTTTGCACACTTAGTGCCCGCGCAACCGATGTTCTGCCCGTGTTCGATTCCGCATTTGTAGCATAAGGCTCTACTTTTGCAAATTTTGGCTGTGTGCCCGAATCTAAAGCACTTGTAGCATTGGGTAAAGAAGATAAAAGGTTTTACCTCTACCCTGGAAAAAAGAATCTTGACACAGTTTGGGAGATGCTGACCCCTGAAAAATAGTTTTACTCTGCCTGTAGGCACGAAGCGCCTACCGTCCTCCCTATCTCTTTTCATAATCCGCTGAGCTTGAGCCACAGGAATGTCAGATTCTATGAGATCTAGCAGATCTTTGTCCTGAAGGTCCGTAGGGATGTTAAAAATAAGTCCGGTTTTGAAAACAAAGTGGCTAAGTATGATAGGCTTATAGCCGTGTTCGCCTAGGGCGTTCAAATTGGCAAGCTCGTTTGCACTATCTGCTGAGCTGCACACCACCTTGCATCTACCATACCCAATTTTTTGTACCTGTTCAATGTTTCTAACTTTTAGCTTCAACAAGAGCGCACTCAACTCAAGCTGGTTGGAGAAAGTTCTTTGTCCATTTTCGTCAAATTTGTCTATGTAAACTAAAAAGGGACCTTTGTGGTTTTGGTCATAGAATCTGTCTATATTATTGGCTTGGCTAGTTTTATCATAACTGCTTGCCAAGGCGTTGTCATTTGGAATGGGACCCGTATCCTCGGTAATACTAGAATGGCTTGGAGCCTCAGTGGTAGTTTTAATAGGAAGCGTCTTGGATTTAGAACCCGCAGACTTGTCGATTACTTTTGGTTGAGATTCCGTTGAGTTAGTGCTTCTAAGCGATCTTTTGGTATTGGCCGGTGCCTCAAGCTCTTTAATGGTTGTCAATTTTTGAGATTTGATTATCCTCATCTTCTTGTCTGTGCCCTTTTTGTTGTCGATGGCCAGAGCTGCTGGCGACGGGCTGTTCCTGGTGGAGCATCTGGAGTTAGGGACGCTAGACGCTCTTAGAAAGGACTTGGCGGCCATGTTTCTTATCTTTCAGTGTGTCCAATATTTTTGTAGACCGATGCAGCACTATCATAGCTCTTCACCGCCAGCGTACCCTAGAAAAAACTCGATTGGATTTGTGGTTAGATTGTGTAGGTGATTGTGATGACTTTGTGAAGATTTTGTTGTGGTGCAGGTAAATTTTGTGGTTGAAATGAAGATGATTTGAGTGTGGTTTAGTAAGATGAATTATGAATGAGTTAAAAGGTGCAATAAGTAGATATCACCCTTGAGACCTCTCAGCTGTGGTTGATTATTTAGTTTAAATCTGTTGTGGAATTTTATTTGGTTGTTGTTTTCTCTATCTGGGCTGCGTCCGGCAAAATGGCCGCAGTCACTTTTCCCCGCGTTTGTATGTAAGTAGGTTTGCGGGGAGGCGGCGGGGACGCGAGTTTGCTTCCAACCCAACTTGCAGGCGCCAGCCGGGTGAGTATGTTGGTTTTGGGGGAGTGCAGCACTTGTACAGTCCTAGCCGGAGAATAAGGACAGCCGATACAGCTTGCAGTCGGCCGTCCGCAGGAGGTTCGACTCCAACCTCAAAACTTCTCTGTTTGTTTCTCAGATGGGGAAAATTTTTAGTCACAAAATATCCACATCACAAATATGCATCCGTGCGTGAAAATAGTATTGTAGCGTTGTAAAAAATTTTCTGTACTCGCAAATGCAAGGATTTTCCAGTATTTCTGCTTATTTCTGCACTTAAAATAAATTTTTTGCAGAAATGTGTGCGCGAACACACCGCTTATCGTCGAGGTACATATGAAACTGTCTAGTTAATTTTATTGTACTTTCTTAATGAGAGCAGAAATTTGTTGATATTGGGCTTTTAACTGAAAAATCTTTGCGATGTTACAGTTCAGTGTTAATTTATAGTTGGAGCTCAGATTTGTTGACAGAAATTTCACTTAAATTGGCACTTCTCAATGTCCGCTGTTTAATAATAATGCCCTCAAAATATAAACAAAAGAAAAACATTTCAAGTCGGAGAAGCTTGACTGTATTTACAAATCACTTATGGGATGGGATTGTTGATACACACTCTTTCGATCTTCTTTTGTGCTGGATTCGCAAACGTTTCAAGGTTGGAAATTTACTTAAGTGAAATTTATTGCTGTTCTCAATTGCTCAAAACGAAATTGGTTTAATCAATATAATTACATTATTATTTTGTTATTGTTATTGTTAACAAAGAAATTAGTTTTGTTTTGGGTTTAAAAAAATACGCATAAATACGTAGTTAATTCATTTTTAGTTGAAATAATCAACAATCCTAATAGAAAACTATTTTCGCCAAACGGAACCATCTATACTAATCTCTAATCTGATTCCCTCTTATGTGAATTGCTTGCACAGCCGCCTTGCGGCCCAAACGAGGTATGCGTTCCCACTTATCCGGCCCCCCTTTAGCCTTAGACTCCGCTCCGCCTGTGTGGCATTTACTATATATGTTTACGGTTGAACTTCCGCAGGTCTGACTAAGAATCTGCTGCCGTACAGCGTGACTCCGCCGCGTCCGGCTGGTCCGACAGAGGCGCAGCGGAAGATTGAGGAGCTGACCCGCCAACTGGAGGAGGAAATCGAACAGAGCGAGGAGCATGGCGAATATTTTGGTAAGTTGTTCGGTTAACGGTTTGAACCAATATTGGGGATGTATTTCATGAGTCTGGTTTTGGTTCGAATATTCGTTCCTCATAGAACTCAATTTAACACATTTTACGTGAACGGCATTAGGTAATCTATCAAATTCGGATTAAAACAGCTGTTGTTCATAATTTGTATAATTTCATTTTAAAACAAACCAGTTCAGAATTCGTTTTGTTCTTAGTTCTTGCTTGGCTTAAGGTTTGAAAAGCTTAAGAGTCTTGGTAGATTTCGAAAATTCGATTACTTTCCAATATTTAAGTTTTAAAGCTATGACAGGATATAGCCAAAATTTCAAAAAACGTGCTCGAGAAAAGTGCATATACATAAAACTTGTATGCTATATTTGAATAGATAGATTCTCAAGAAGATTATCAAAATAAACGAATACAACTTTGATCAAGTCGCAAGAAAGTGTTGAAAATGTCGTATATGCTAGAATCTATTGGATAAAACATTACCCCATCAAAGTTAGGTTATTGCATAGACTAGCGATATATGTATGTATGTATACATCGATTAATCTTATCTGACTGCATTCGCTTGCAGGCATCTGTCACACCTGCGGCGAGAAGGTGAAGGGTGCTGGCCAGGCGTGCCAGGCGATGGGCAACTTGTATCACACCAACTGCTTCATTTGCTGCTCCTGCGGACGAGCGTTGCGCGGCAAGGCCTTCTACAATGTGCACGGTCGTGTCTACTGCGAGGAGGACTACATGGTAAGTACCATACTATAGATATATATATATATATATATGTCTCATTCGCTCACACACTTGCGCTCTCGCTCTTGCAGTATTCGGGCTTCCAGCAGACGGCTGAGAAATGCGCCATTTGTGGGCATCTAATCATGGAAATGGTGCGTACTCTTTATCTGTTCTCTTATCCTGCTTGTTATTAACTGCGATCACTTTGCTGGCCACACACGCACAGATCCTGCAGGCCATGGGCAAGTCATATCATCCGGGCTGCTTTCGCTGCTGCATCTGCAACGAGTGCCTCGACGGTGTTCCCTTCACCGTCGATGTGGATCACAAGATCTACTGCGTCAACGATTACCATCGCATGTTTGCGCCCAAATGCGCCAGCTGCGGCAAAGGTGCGTCACACTCCACTATTATAATTGCGATAGGAGTAGATATCTCTTACGGAGTCTGTTTCAAAAGTATTAGAGGATCGCTTGCACTCTGAACATCGTCAAGTGTTCAAAGATGAAAGAAAGCATGTCACAAACTGTTGGTTGTTAAGTGACCGACAAACTTGCAGATTTTCCCATTTTAGCATAAAATTGATTGGTCACCATAGTATCTTATAGCTAACAGAAGCTAGCGTTCAAAAGTGAAAGTCTTATGCACTGCAAGTTTTGCAAGATATTCTTAAATAGATCTCGCAAACTTTATAACATTTATATTTATTATGTAAAGAGATCAAACAATAATCAAAACTGCCTCAGATATGAAATTCTAATAAGTTTTGACCAAGTTATGGGAGTTTTTAATCACAAAAGAGCACCGTATCCTTATCATAGCAAATCCGAAACACTAATATAAATTATTCTCTACTTTTGGTATATTCATCCATGTTAATACTCTTTTCGAAGAAAATAGTATATTAAGTTTGTGCTGAAGTTTGTAATGCATAGAAGGAAGCGTCGGAGACCCCCAAAAATTACTGCCAGTATGCTTAGAATGACAATACAAATTGATCTAGCCATGTCCGTCTGTCTGCATGTCTGTCTGTATGTATGCAAACTAGTCCTCAGTTTTTTAGCTATCGTGATCAAACTTTGTACAGAGACTTATTATTTAAAGGGACAGCACATTGGTCGGAACCGGCCCAATCGGACCACTATATCTTATAGCTGCCATACAATTGGAAGTCGGCTTTGACCATAAATCCCATGTTTTCAAAGCTATCGCGATGAAACTTTGCACAGATACTTATTATTCAAACATACATCACATTGATCAGAGTCGGCCGGATTGGACCACTATATCTTATAGCTGCCATACTGAAAATAGATTTAATATTTCAATAGAGATTTTATATTCATATGATATCAAAATTGTCTAAAGGTTCGAAAAAAGTATAAGATCTTCGGCACGCTGAAGATAATCCTTTCCCACTTGTAATATTTAAACTCTTGCCAGTCTCATATAATTATTATAAAATTCATCTGCAATTGTACTTAATCCCAAGCATAACTGAACGCTATTTATTTCTAACGTTTTGTTATTATTGTTTGTGCAGGCATTACGCCCGTCGAGGGCACCGATGAGACCGTGCGCGTGGTGTCCATGGACAAGGACTTCCACGTGGACTGCTACATATGCGAGGAGTGCGGCATGCAGCTGACCGATGAGCCGGACAAGCGCTGCTATCCGCTGGATGGCCGCCTGCTCTGCCGCGGCTGTCATCTGCAGCGTCTGGCGCTGCAATCCTCGCCGCACACGCGCCACCAGGAGCCCGTGTGCGCCTCCTATCAGTATATGGGCTGAGCTGAGCTGATCTGATCTGATCTGAAGACACAAGAACCTCCCTACCCCACCAACACCATCACGACTGAAACAATTGCAGAAGCGCACAGCTAAAGTTATACACAAGTGAGGGGTGCTATTTGCCAGCTCAAATCTGATATGTGCAACGTAGGGCTTCAAATGTTTTAGCGTTAAAATACTTGCAACGTTTTGACAATCGAGCATGAGATTGTGTCTAGCCTCCTGTTCCTTTACCCAGCTGCTGCGTTGGGATTCCCCATATGAATCTTAACAAATAATACTAACAATACTAAAATTATGAAACTTGTAATTACGAAATACAATACAAAATGTATAAAAGAAGTAATAACTAGGAAAAAACCAATCGAAAAAACATAACACGCACTGCCACAACTGACTGACAGCGCTCAAGGAGCCATAAACATTCTAAACGCACAAAATACTTTCTAAATCTAACTTCCCATCTTGGCCACCCCCTCCAGTAAAACAAGCTCCTCCCATAATATACATTCAACTCAAATCAGGGTCGTATGTATGACACTATTGGGACATTAAAGATCCCAATACTGTCATACATACATAGCTATGTTTCACACAAAATTATGTCTCAGATAAAGTGCACCTTAAACAATTTCAATTGTAATATGTTACTTTTACATGCCAATGACAAAAAATGTATGCAAGATGACAGCAAATTTAGGTGCAACAGCAAATACGAAGGGATTTTTTTTATTTCCAGATAGCTCTTATCTGAGGTAGAGTGTTTTGGGTGCTAAAAGTACATTTGTTGAGTTCATCTGATACATATCATTTATTGGGACATGGCAAAAACTGCCCTAAGTCATTACATATTTTAACACTAAAATTTATGGTTCTAGCCTACTTCCTAAATACATTTTCCCTAATAACCAGTTTCCTGGATTCGCAATGCCAAGTTTTTTTTTCTCCAAATTTTGGTATTTTATTTCTGCGTCAGTTAAGGTACAGCGAATCAGTTTTGTACTCTCGATCGACTCATAAATATTATGTTTTTCTTGAATTTAAATGAAATTTAATATTTCAATAGGTCCTATCTTAACAAGAGTTTTACATTACATTTTACATTCAGCATGTGCTTTGAACAATTTCATTTCCATCATCATACGACCTGCCATGAGATTATATATTTATATATAACTAGCTTTTCCAGGCAAAAAAAGACAAAAATCCAGTTTAGTATTACTTTTAGTTTTTTTTTTTCTAAAATGTTGCATGCTTAAGTTTTCCATCCATTAATCAAACTTGCAAGTACATTTCCCAAAATTGTACAATCACGAAGATTCGCCCATACAACCTTGACCTTCCATTTCCCTCCAAGGGGAGGAAAATTAGTATATTATTTTTGATACAATTTTTTAATGATCATGAAAAACAACAAAGTTTCGTATAGCGATGTTTTTCTCCTTTTCCGAGCTTGTGTATCGAATTATCAAAAATCCTGTCTAAGTAAGCATTTACGTACTAGCAGGAAACTACTATTATACATAATTGAGAATCTTCCCATCGCATTTAGGAGCTAAGAACCACTTTAAGCAATCAAAAAGCGCTCGTCGATCAAAACGTTCCAAGTATTTGTACGCCAAAAACTGTCAAACTGTTTCCGTTGCACATTTGAGATTTGATTGAGGAGTTGTAGAATTGCTGAATAGCAACCCACGCATATAGAGACAAACAACAAATATATTTCCAATAACCAAGTAATCTTTTTAATAAAAGAAAAACAATTTCATAAATACAAGCGCAAGTTCCGCAAGTTAATGCATCAATATCTCCAGCTGGACAAGGCGATTGTTGGTGTCCGCCGGCATGCGATAGGGCAGCGTGGCTGCCATGTTCGTTAGGGCTTTGGCACGTCGGCGCAAATGCTGCAGCAGCTCCTCCTTGCTCCCACTGCTCTGGCTGCTGGTGTCGTCGTTTTTGCCGCTGGCAAACGACTTCAGTTCGCCGTACTCCGCATAGATGAGATCCATGGCGGCGAGCAGGACATCGGGCAGCACCTTGATGATCTCGGGGCCGACTATCTTTAGCTTGCTGACGCAATCGTCCACCTCGGCACAGCTGTTGGGCGTTATAGCATTCTTGGCCAGTATCTCGGCGGCCAGACGCGCCTCGCCCTCGTGGTAGTAGTCAAAGAACTTGAGCAGCTGCGACAGCAGCGTATACGTGCCAATCACATGCTCATCCACGTCCATTTTGCGGCGCAACAGCGACTGATTCATGCGCTCCGTCACAGCGATCAGGTGCTCACGCATGCTGCCGGCCCGCGCCGGCTGATGCACCACCTGTGTCAGCAGCGAGTTGAGCAGTCGCAGCGCCTTGTCCAGCTGCCCGGCAATGAAGTACAGCTGAATGGCCGACTCGAATTTGGTGCGCTGCGACAGATCGTCGCCCACCATGCCGGCCAGCGCGTACTTGTCGTGCTCAATGCTGGGGAACTGGCCGAAGATGCCGCTGCAAGTGTATGGATGCGTTATGAGTTCGAATAAGTGAAACGCATGCCCGACTGGGTGATTGCTTACCCCGTATAGCGCCAGGGATCGTTGGGATCGGGCGTGCCAAAGACGAGCAGTATGAGCTCGTCGTCACAGTTCTCCACGAGCATATCACAGACGCAGGTCAGCATCATGTTGTGTCCATCCGTGGACTTGAAGTGGCGCAGCAAGTAATAGTATTGTAGAGCTTCGGTGGTGTCCGTCTGCTCGAAACCCTTCGTGTACATGATGATGAGGCGCGCCAGGTTGAGGCGACGCATTGGCGGCGGATCTGAGGGCTCGGCGCAGAGCAACGGCTGCTGCACGCTGTTCGGTGTGCCCAGCATCGACAGCTCGTTGAGCGCAATGGCCATGTGGACGGCATGCGGACGATTCTCGACGGTGCGCGCGAGAAACTCAATGGCCGACTCGAATTGGCCAGTCAGGACGAGCACCTGGAAGTAGAGTGGCGCCTTCTCGCGCGCATTGAAGTAGTTCTCGCCATACTTGTCCAATATCAGCGACTGCAGGCCGCCATAGCTCAAACGCTCGATGTGATAGTCGGGACGTTCATCGGTGCTCAGCACCGACAGCTGCATCCACAGGAAATCATCGATGGTGCGCACCACCTCCTGGTGCGGCTCGTGCGGATCGCAGGCCAGCACAATGGCATACACCTGGCAATTTATGAGACAGATAGGCATATATGAATATATGTTGTGGTGCTCCACTGGCAGATGACTTAGAGCACATAGCACATAGTCGCCTCTCCAATGTTATTCTAATGCTTTCTAACACCATTTTCATTGATAATTCTAAATTTGTATAGCATTAAATGTGAATTTAGCCCATAATATTCCAAATATTTCATATTTGTCTTCTCTGTAGTTCATAAATTTTGATCATTTTTCTCTGTCGACATTAAATATATGAATTCGTCATCTCTGCTCTCACTTTTTGCATCTTTCTCTGTCTTATTCACTAAAAATTTCATGTCTATACTGCACATTATTTTAAATGTGGATTGGGATTAATGATAAATTGTTTGGTAAAACTAGTTGGTAAAACTAAGTAATATTTGAGAAATAACTTTTGATATAAGACAATTGGTTTTGCATTCAAGTTTTGCCAAATTCTTAGCAATGCCCATTGAATTGCAAGGTGGATTGAATCTGAATCTGTATGTGATTATAATAATTATTATGTTTTGGATGGCAAATATGGTCGGGAAATGAAGTACTGTAGAGAGGGAACCACACCACTTACCGCCTTCTTGTAGGGATCGGTGCAGACGCGCAGCTTATTGCTATATTCGAGCTTCAGCTGCCCCTCCAGCTTGGCATTGGGTCGCTCCTGGTCACCCAGCTGCTGATGCAGCGGCTGTGGCTGCAGACGCTTGTGCTGCTGCTGCTTGTACTGCAGCAGCTTGAGCAGATCGGGACAGACACCGCCCTCATTGAGGAACTGAACGGCAGCACTGAGATTGCCGCTGCGCAGACTATAATAGACGAGCGGCCACAGCGGACGGTTGCGTCCGACATCGAGCAATCCGACCAGCGACTGCGGCTGCTGGAACGTGATGCGCACAAAGGAGTTGACCGTGTTGTAGACATTGGGTATGCCGCCGCGCTGGCCAACAATGCGATTCTTCTGGATGACCGTCTTCATGTACTGTTTGTAGCATTGCTCCAGGTAGGCGAGTGCCTGATGCACAAACTGCTGGCCCGTCTGGCGCGCCTTGATGGGATCAGCGCTGTGCGAGAGCGGCGTCACATTGGCCATGTACTCCAGCACGCTCCACATCTCGTGGATCTGACTGTCGAAAGCGTTAATCGGATCCTTGGTCATTTCGGTGAGTTTGGTCAGCAGATTGAGACGCTGATTTATCTGACTGTGCTGTTGATTATAGTTGCAGAGCTCCTGCACGTACAACCTCTCGACGCGATTGAGGCGAGAGCGGGGCAGCGCATCCTGCGGCAGCACCGTGGCCGTCATGTGCCGGTGCAATTCGGGAAAGTCCTCCTGGTTGGGGCCCACCAGAGCGTTGAGCAGACGGTCCTTCTCCTCGCCCCACTCCGCGTACATGATGCGCATTTTGTTGCGCTCAACTGATTTGTATATCTGCATACAAATAAACAAGCAATTAAAAACATTATAACAGGTGATAGATTTCATAATCTGTTATGTCTTCTGGTGCTTGTATTCCTATAAGTTTCTATTATTAAAAGCTTAAAACATCATTCTTAATATTAAATGGATCTTCAACATCGATTTCACTATCGAGATGCCAAAACTGGATTAGCTTTAGAGATCTGGGGAATATATATGATTTCTACCACGTCCAAAATTCCCTCCTGCCTACGCCGCTGGTGTAAACAATATGCTAACAACGCTTACATTTCGATTGGTTTCCTGAATGATGGCCATTATAGCATTCTGGCGCTCATTCTTCAGATAACCCTCCACATCGGTGTCGGCGACAGGATTTAAAGGCTCAAACCATTTGCGCGCGCTCAGCGATTCGATTTTGTGTGTCAGCTTCGGCAGATCCACGCCCCTGGACCCAAGCAGTATTTGGCTGCAATATAAGTTGTGAAATGAGTTAAGGAACGCTAAAAGCTATTATTGTGTGTGCGGCAGTTCATCAACAACTTACGCCTGTAGATAATTTGTGCCGGCCTGTGTGACGCGCGAATGCAGCTCCTGTACGGCTTGCAGCACTTGCGGCAGTGTGCGCTCCACGCGCGGAAGTTTGGTGTCCATGGTTGTCAGGCGCTGGGCCTGTTGCAGCAGCTCGTTAAAGTCCATGCTTACAGTTTTATTATATATCATACACGAGATTGTCAAAACGAATCTGGAATTTTTTAGCTTTTATCTTTAGCGTTAACGGTAACCGGAAAGGAAAATAAGGAAAATATACCAAACAAAAAACGCCTAAAAAGCATGGCCAAGCATAACGGAATTGCTCCTCACAAAATTAGTTCGCACCATATTTACATTTTGATGGTGAACTATTTAAAGTATAAAACAGTATTAATAGTAAATACTAACTCTCGCTTTGTATGGAAATTGCAGCCGCTACTATGACCGCTGTTAAATATAATTCGCAATTGAACACCTGAATATTCTTATTATCATGAAACGACAATTTTTCTTTTTGCAGAATTTGTTTCCATTTTATATTCAGCTAGTCATGTTCCAAGCAGCATATCACTAGAGCAGTAATATAATGTAACATTGTCACAGTTTGGTCGCTGAAAAAGAACATTTGGATTTTTCTCTTGAGGAATCTGGTATATTATATTTTTAAGATTCGGTCACTCTGAGTGATAACGAACCAGTAGTAAAATTTAAAGACAAATAAACTAAAATTGTATTTTAAAATTGCTTTGAAAGCAAGCAGATTTACTTTGCTGTATTTTTAATCTTCTTTTTTATCTTTTTAATAAAAGAAAAACAATTTCATAAATACAAGCACAAGTTCCGCAAGTTAATGCATCAATATCTCCAGCTGGACAAGGCGATTGTTGGTGTCCGCCGGCATGCGATAGGGCAGCGTGGCTGCCATGTTCGTTAGGGCTTTGGCACGTCGGCGCAAATGCTGCAGCAGCTCCTCCTTGCTCTCGCTGCGCTGGCTGCTGGTGTCGTCGCTTTTGCCGCTGGCAAACGACTTCAGTTCGCCGTACTCCGCATAGATGAGATCCATGGCGGCGAGCAGGACATCGGGCAGCACCTTGATGATCTCGGGGCCGACTATCTTTAGCTTGCTGACGCAATCGTCCACCTCGGCACAGCTGTTGGGCGTTATGGCATTCTTGGCCAGTATCTCGGCGGCCAGACGCGGCTCGCCCTCGTGGTAATAGTCAAAGAACTTGAGCAGCTGCGACAGCAGCGTGTACGTGCCAATCACATGCTCATCCACGTCCATTTTGCGGCGCAACAGCGACTGATTCATGCGCTCCGTCACAGCGATCAGGTGCTCACGCATGCTGCCGGCCCGCGCCGGCTGATGCACCACCTGTGTCAGCAGCGAGTTGAGCAGCCGCAGCGCCTTGTCCAGCTGCCCGGCAATGAAGTACAGCTGAATGGCCGACTCGAATTTGGTGCGCTGCGACAGATCGTCGCCCACCATGCCGGCCAGCGCGTACTTGTCGTGCTCAATGCTGGGGAACTGGCCGAAGATGCCGCTGCAAGTGTATGGATGCGTTATGAGTTCGAATAAGTGAAACGCATGCCCGACTGGGTGATTGCTTACCCCGTATAGCGCCAGGGATCGTTGGGATCGGGCGTGCCAAAGACGAGCAGTATGAGCTCGTCGTCACAGTTCTCCACGAGCATATCACAGACGCAGGTCAGCATCATGTTGTGTCCATCCGTGGACTTGAAGTGGCGCAGCAAGTAATAGTATTGTAGAGCTTCGGTGGTGTCCGTCTGCTCGAAACCCTTCGTGTACATGATGATGAGGCGCACCAGGTTGAGGCGACGCATTGGCGGCGGATCTGAGGGCTCGGCGCAGAGCAACGGCTGCTGCACGCTGTTCGGTGTGCCCAGCATCGACAGCTCGTTGAGCGCAATGGCCATGTGGACGGCATGCGGACGATTCTCGACGGTGCGCGCGAGAAACTCAATGGCCGACTCGAATTGGCCAGTCAGGACGAGCACCTGGAAGTAGAGTGGCGCCTTCTCGCGCGCATTGAAGTAGTTCTCGCCATACTTGTCCAATATCAGCGACTGCAGGCCGCCATAACTCAAACGCTCGATGTGATAGTCGGGACGTTCATCGGTGCTCAGCACCGACAGCTGCATCCACAGGAAATCATCGATGGTGCGCACCACCTCCTGGTGCGGCTCGTGCGGATCGCAGGCCAGCACTATGGCATACACCTGGCAATTTATGAGACAGATAGGCATATATGAATATATGTTGTGGTGCTCCACTGGCAGATGACTTAGAGCACATAGCACATAGTCGCCTCTCCAATGTTATTCTAATGCTTTCTAACACCATTTTCATTGATAATTCTAAATTTGTATAGCATTAAATGTGAATTTAGCCCATAATATTCCAAATATTTCATATTTGTCTTCTCTGTAGTTCATAAATTTTGATCATTTTTCTCTGTCGACATTAAATATATGAATTCGTCATCTCTGCTCTCACTTTTTGCATCTTTCTCTGTCTTATTCACTAAAAATTTCATGTCTATACTGCACATTATTTTAAATGTGGATTGGGATTAATGATAAATTGTTTGGTAAAACTAGTTGGTAAAACTAAGTAATATTTGAGAAATAACTTTTGATATAAGACAATTGGTTTTGCATTCAAGTTTTGCCAAATTCTTAGCAATGCCCATTGAATTGCAAGGTGGATTGAATCTGAATCTGTATGTGATTATAATAATTATTATGTTTTGGATGGCAAATATGGTCGGGAAATGAAGTACTGTAGAGAGGGAACCACACCACTTACCGCCTTCTTGTAGGGATCGGTGCAGACGCGCAGCTTATTGCTATATTCGAGCTTCAGCTGCCCCTCCAGCTTGGCATTGGGTCGCTCCTGGTCACCCAGCTGCTGATGCAGCGGCTGTGGCTGCAGACGCTTGTGCTGCTGCTGCTTGTACTGCAGCAGCTTGAGCAGATCGGGACAGACACCGCCCTCATTGAGGAACTGAACGGCAGCACTGAGATTGCCGCTGCGCAGACTATAATAGACGAGCGGCCACAGCGGACGGTTGCGTCCGACATCGAGCAATCCGACCAGCGACTGCGGCTGCTGGAACGTGATGCGCACAAAGGAGTTGACCGTGTTGTAGACATTGGGTATGCCGCCGCGCTGGCCAACAATGCGATTCTTCTGGATGACCGTCTTCATGTACTGTTTGTAGCATTGCTCCAGGTAGGCGAGTGCCTGATGCACAAACTGCTGGCCCGTCTGGCGCGCCTTGATGGGATCAGCGCTGTGCGAGAGCGGCGTCACATTGGCCATGTACTCCAGCACGCTCCACATCTCGTGGATCTGACTGTCGAAAGCGTTAATCGGATCCTTGGTCATTTCGGTGAGTTTGGTCAGCAGATTGAGACGCTGATTTATCTGACTGTGCTGTTGATTATAGTTGCAGAGCTCCTGCACGTACAACCTCTCGACGCGATTGAGGCGAGAGCGGGGCAGCGCATCCTGCGGCAGCACCGTGGCCGTCATGTGCCGGTGCAATTCGGGAAAGTCCTCCTGGTTGGGGCCCACCAGAGCGTTGAGCAGACGGTCCTTCTCCTCGCCCCACTCCGCGTACATGATGCGCATTTTGTTGCGCTCAACTGATTTGTATATCTGCATACAAATAAACAAGCAATTAAAAACATTATAACAGGTGATAGATTTCATAATCTGTTATGTCTTCTGGTGCTTGTATTCCTATAAGTTTCTATTATTAAAAGCTTAAAACATCATTCGTAATATTAAACGGATCTTCAACATCGATTTCACTATCGAGATGCCAAAACTGGATTAACTTTAGAGATCTGGGGAATATATATGATCTCTACCACGTCCAAAATTCCCTCCTGCCTACGCCGCTGGTGTAAACAATATGCTAACAACGCTTACATTTCGATTGGTTTCCTGAATGATGGCCATTATAGCATTCTGGCGCTCATTCTTCAGATAACCCTCCACATCGGTGTCGGCGACAGGATCTAAAGGCTCAAACGATTTGCGCGCGCTCAGCGATTCGATTTTGTGTGTCAGCTTCGGCAGATCCACGCCCCTGGACCCAAGCAGTATTTGGCTGCAATATAAGTTGTGAAATGAGTTAAGGAACGCTAAAAGCTATTATTGTGTGTGCGGCAGTTCATCAACAACTTACGCCTGTAGATAATTTGTGCCGGCCTGTGTGACGCGCGAATGCTGCTCCTGTATGGCTTGCAGCACTTGCGGCAGTGTGCGCTCCACGCGCGGAAGTTCGGTGTCCATGGTTGTATCATTTGTCAGGCGCTGGGCCTGTTGCAGCAGCTCGTTAAAGTCCATGCTTACAGTTTTATTATATATCATACACGAGATTGTCAAAACGAATCTGGAATTTTCTAACTCAGCCGCACGCCGGCTATGAAACCTGATTATAAACCGATAGGCTGCTGGGCGGGCGATATGACACAAGAAAATCATTGTGACCGCCAACTTGGTGATATCGATAACAAGCGCTTGGAGGAGCACAAGCAGGGCGGTCAGCTATCGATTAAAAAAAACCTATAAAAAATGGGTATTCCGTCCATGAATTTTGATATTGATCTGTAAAACAAAATAAAACGACGGGTATGAATTCATTTTGATTATCTGTGTGCCAAAACTTTTCTAAATTGGACTGGCTTTTTTGCCACCTTGTTTTGATTTGTATAGAAAAATATGCGTGCATTGCTTTTGACATCGTGTATTTTGAAATTTTCATTTAAGTGCAATCAAGCGACACATTTAATTGGCATTCATGCAAACGTTAAGCGCGTTCGATGCGTTCCAGAATTAGAAGCAGTGTTGTTGCATTCCTTTTACGACTAGGGATTACACGCTAAACATTTAAATCATCTTTATTTTTTAAAATACGACACCACTGTGCCGCATTGCGTTCACCTATGTAAAGTATCGATAGCAATTTGCAGGTCTTTTTAACGCAGAAATATCGATATCGACGCCATCGTATTATGAACAATCCATCGGATTGGGTCCAACACTACTTCATACTGTAACTATAGCAAACAGGCAGCACACCGCAATCGCTTGCAACGGGAAGCAAACGTAATTTTTTTTATTACACACACACAAACATACATATCTGTCACACATACGTACAGTGAATTTTTGAATTTAGTGCTCTGTGCTCGTGTGTGAATATTGGCAAATATAAATTAGCACAACAACCGAGCTAAAGAAAAACACGTACGCACGTCACGCGGCCAACGACAGCGATAACGCCAAGAACAACAAAAAAACGCACAGCGTCAATTTCAAAGTTGTTAACAAGAAAGCTAAAGCTCTAGCAAAAGCGTTAACAAAAACGAACACAACAAAAAAAAAGAACCATGTCAGCCGCCGAAGTTGAGACACAGCCGCAGCAGGAGACGACGAACGGCACCAGCAAATTTGATGTGCCCGAGATCGAATTGATCATCAAGGTGGGTTATTTAGCCAGCCACACATATGCATACATACATACATACATACGTACGTACATACATACATACATTTGCATGTGTGTTCAATTTCTTTATGCGCGCTTTTGCACATTTTCCGTGCATCAATAAAGTGAAAATGCTGCTGCTGCTGCTGCTGTTGCTGTTGCTGTTTGTGTTGCAAATTGCTGCACACAGACTCATTCTTCTTCTTCGTTGCTCACCTTTTGCTTGTCCACTTTTGTGTCACATAAAATACTATGTATGTATATAAAAAAAATGTATTCATTTTTCGTCTTTATTTTACTCAACATCAGTGCTGTTCAGTTTTGCATAAAAAGGCTAGTTGTTTTGAAAAAAGGCCACATTGTGTGTAGTAAACAGTTGAACAACTCTTCATATTTCACTGTTGCTTAATTGTTGCTAATTGCAAATTTTTGGTGAAGAGCAGCAGACATTGATCAGTTCCAGCACAAAATTAAACAAAAAAGATACAATTTCTTTCATTTAAATAAGTGCAAAATGTATATAAAACACAATTTCTATACTATAGGGAAGATTCTCGAAAATTCTGGTTCGTAATTTCTTAAAAAATGAAGAAAATTTGTGCTTGAAAAGCAAATGTTATTCCACAATTCACAAAAAAACGCAAGATTTCGACAGACTGATCATGCACATTACATTATTATTACTCTATCTTAGACATAATAGTGAGATCTTATGATATTTCCTTTTATTAATATACAATGACTCACAGCTTATTACAACCATAACATATTACACATTTAAAATATGTATACGTTTTTAACGGAAAGACATATCAAAATTAAAACACAATTGTTTGTTAGTAGTTTAGTTTTACTTATAGTTAATGCATAAATTTGCCACAATTTTATAAAATGCGATTAATGCAAAAAAAAAAAAAAAATGTAATTGGCAACACTGTCCATCAACATTGTATGCTGTATGCTGCCGCCCCCTTTTGTATTCGCTCTGCTCTGCGTCTGTTTGTTCTCGTTGTTGTTGTTGATTCTAAGCAAAGCATTGCAAAAACTGGTTTGCTCTCTCTCTCTCTCTATCTCTCACTTTTGCTCCTCTTAAGTTCTTCTTAACCAGCACACACACACACACACACGGAGAGAAACACACGTGTGCATGTTTGTTTTGCATTTGTTGTGGCAGCAATCGCTAAATATTCTTGCATTTTATTTTCAGTTAGCTAATAAGTGCTTATCTGACATCAAATTTAATCGCATTTCATTGCTCCAATTGCCTGACAACGCACACGTTTTCATTGCCGCTCTTGTGTGTGTGTGTGTGGTTTCGAAATTTCTTTGGCACCTACGTCATGCGGACACTAAGACGAAAACAACACTTCAACTCGAACATTTTGTTTGTGCAAGTAATTGTCTTTGTTGATTCTATTAGTAAGGCGGCCATTGTAGTTATTAGGGCTCCACTCCTCGACTGACGCCCACGCCTACGCCGCACCCTAAAACGCAAAAATGAAGTATGACTAATGCAACTTGAACTGCACACTATATACATACATACATATGTACATATGTATTTATGTAGAGTTTAGCAGTGTCACCACACTCCCCTCTGCTGTTGTTAAATGGAGAGATGGAGCTCTTTTGCTATACAAGAGAGAGAAAGTGAAAAATGGCTGCCTGAACGCACCTGTTGAACTCAATGCACTCTCTCAATGAAGCAGCAGCGTTTTTGACATAATGCACACACGCATACACACACACAAACATGCACATGCCATTTGCAATCAAAAGGAAAACAACAATAAAACGTAAATGTACAAATACAGCGTTTAAACTAAAAGTGAAAGTTCATTTTGGTATTGCGCCCAAATACATTGCGCTCGCTTCTTCTTGTTGTTGTTGTTGTTGTTGTTATGATGTTGCATAGACGAAGAAAGCAGCAACAGCATTCACTCTTCCCAACTGGCTGTCGTGTCTGCAAAGCGAACAACAAACAAAACAAATGTATGTGTGTTCACCGCTGTTCGAGGTCCAACAAAAACAACAACGCAATCATTGAACGCTAAACAGGTTTTTCTCGTGTGCAGTTTTCCGCCTCCTTGGCCAAAGCCAAAGGCCCAGCCAAACAGTCATCGCCCACACACACACACACACACACATACACACAGAAATACACACGCAACAACAACTCGCAAACCAACGGCAACAATTGCGCCTCATTGTTGTAAGGTTTGCTAACCAAAACAAAACAAAAAGACTTGATGCCTTTGTTTGGGCATCGAAAATGTATCGATAGCAATGCCATGCAGATTTAAGGTGTGAGCTAGAGATGTGTAATTGATTTGACACGTGATTGGCGCACATTCCCTTTAAATGCAGACATATGTACATATGTATGTATGTATGCACATCGACTCACGATCACCATCACGCGACCATCGCCAGAGCGCTGCAGCATGACATTTAGCAAAGCATGCAATGGAGGCTTGTCATGCAATTGTTATTGTTGTGGGTGGCGTATTTGTGTGTGTGTGTGTGTGTGTGTGGTACAGTGGTGCACAGCCTATTTCGTGCAGTTCTAATATAAATATCCAATTAATGCATCATGCAGTCGCTAAACTGTTAAAGTTAACAACGAAATTTCAATGTAGATTTTTAGAGCAGTCTGAATATTTATAAGGGAACTGCATTCACATTTTTTGCATATAACTCTAATAGCTTAACGACTATATTTTGTATCTGCACGAAAGAAGCGGTGAGCCACTGTGTGTGTGTGTATGTGTGTGTGTGGCTGCATTTCATTGACAAATCAAAAAGTGCACGCAAAAACAAAGCGCGCAATGTTTATGGTTTAACTTGTGATTACATTTCGCAATGGAAAATAATTCATTTTAGAAATTACTTAACACCGCTCTTTATCTGTGCTGGTTACTAAAATAGCAATTAAGTCACAAAGTTCGCGCAATGAAATTGACAAGCGTCCCGGCACGCCATAAATAATAATAATAATAAGACATGAGCAGATGACAACAAAACAACAACAACAACAAAACCCATTAGCCATTTACCAATTTAGGCCAAGATACGAGCCAGCGAGCATTCTTCAAGCTCACGTTCCTCCTGCACACAGAGCACTCACTCAACGTTGATTATATTTTATTATTATTTTTTTGAACATTTTTTTTTTTGGCTATTACTTCATCACTGTGAGGAGCCGCTGAGTTGCTCGTGCGGTTTGGTTTGTATTGGGCCGAATGCTTCCGCTGCTGCCTGATAAGATATGTGTGCATGCTGGTATGTGTGTGTGTGTGTGTGTGTATGTGTGTATGTTGAAATTTGTGGCATTTGCTCGTGCAAGCGGCAAGAAAGCTCCCAAGGTTGACATCTCTCGCTCTCTCTCTCGCTGCCCGCCCCCTCAACTGTAGTCATAATGCTGCCGTATCAAAATATTGCTCGCTGCAGCTGTCAGCGCGAACCGGTTCCGAAAATAACGCACTCTGTCAAACACAGCAGCGCAGTGTTGCCAAATCCCAAAATCCAGCTCGTTCCAAAGTGGAATTAAAATTTCTTTTCAATTACTTTTTATGCTCTTTTCGAAGGAAATTGTATATTAAGTTTGTGCTGAAGTTTGTAACGCATAAAAGGAAGCGTCGCAAACCCCCAAAAGTTACTGCCAGTATGCCTAGAATGACAAAACAAATTGATCTAGCCCTGTCCGTCCGTCTGTCTGTCTGTCTGTCTGTACGTATGCAAACTACTCCCTCCGTTTTTGCGCTATCGTGATCAAACTTTGCACAGACACGTATTATTCAATGGGACAGCACATTGGTCGGAACCGGCCGGATCGTATTACTATATCTTATAGCTGCCATACAACTGGATGTCGGTTTTGACCATAAATCCCATGTTTTCAAAGCTATCGCGAGTCGGCCGGATCGGACCACTATATCTTATAGCTGCCATACAATTGGAAATAAATTTAATATTTCACTAGAAAATTGAAATTCATTTGATATCAACTTTTACAGCTAATGAAAGTGCTGCAGTTGGCAGAGTGAAAATTGTCTAAATTTTCGAAAAGAGTATAAAATCTTCGGTACGCCGAAGATAATCCTTTCGCACTTGTTTTTAAGCCTTTTCAACCAAAATGTTTTTACTAAAAAATAAAAAGTATAAGTATTAATTATCTACTTTACCAAAGTCCGTATTATAGCGCTCAGATTAAGAAATACACTTTTTTTTATAATATTAAATAACGTATTACTGCTGTACGAAATTGTTGTAACTTTAAATTATAATAACATTTAACTGATGCGGCTGACGCGGTCAAAACCAAAACACCAAAATGCTGTGAAAACTATAGTATAGGGAATACTTTGGAAACATGCGACATAAATCAGCATAATCGCCTGTGTCTTTGTTTAACTTTATTAAATGAAAACTAAGCTTTTTAATTTGGCCGCCTACAAAAAGCAAAGGCACAGACTGCATATGTATGTATGTATGTATTTATGAGCATCACACATGCAAACATATGTACATACATACATATCTGCATTATATTTATTTGTATGTATGCATAGTTAGCATTTAATTTGTTATCTTATCGCGCTAGTTTGTATTTCTGTTGAGTTGCGTTGCCTCTTATACAAAAACAGCAACAAATCAAGAATCGAATAGTTGGAGATGTGCTAATTATGTATGTATGTATGTATGCATGTATGCATGTGTGTAGATATATGTAGAAACAAAGACAAAGACTGAAAGAGAGACGATTAACACATACACAATAGCTTTGTCTCGCTTCTGTGAATGATGCCATTTGGTTTTTTGCGACTGCTGCTGCTGCTGCTGCTTCTTCTTTTAGTCAAGCCGCACACAACAGTAATTTATTTACAAGCTAAAATGAAATGTATTTAAAATTAACGTTTTTATTGCTGGTCAGCGATTGTTGTTTTTGGTAAAAGGCATTTTGTTTTATTTTGGTTTATGGCTTTCAATTATGAGAAATCTCTATGCGCTGCTCATTGTAGTATGCCACTTGACATTTGCTGACTGCCGCTTTTGGCTTGTTTGCGTTCGTCATTTCTATTTTCATTCGAATGGCAATTGCAATCGCTTTCAAGTTGCATTCGATTGGTTGGAGGAATGAGTGGGGGGAGAGGGGGGCGGGTGGATTGGTCTGGTGTGAATGCGCATCATTTGAACTTTGACGTTCCATATGGCAAATTGCTGTACAATTTATTTTGCAATTCATATTGAAAAGTAATTACATTTCAAGCCCAGTACAGTGGCTTACAAAACGAGTCATAGTCGCTATGCTATTAAAGTTATCAAACAAAATGTGTATGTACATATGTACTACCCTTATAAATATTCAAAGACTGCTCTAAAAAAACAACTGCATTTCAATTTGTTTGTTAATTTTAATAGTTGAGCGACTGTATGCTTTGCAAATTGTATCTGCAACAAATAAGCAGTGAGCCACTGTAAGTCGCCATGTTGCCAATTCCGCTGTTTACCCGTCAAATCTGCATTTTAAAAGCGCGATGGCGTTCAAAACGCAATTGCGGTGCAAGAAGCGAGAGTTGTGGCTTTTTAACATGGAAAATAGTTTAACTACATATATGTACATACATACATATATTCAAATAATAATGAGATTAATTTTGTTTAAATTACTTACTGTATATACAATGTAAATGATTGCATGTCGATGGCAGAAAGCACACATGTGTTGTAAATAACTAGTTTTTTATTTTTGCTCGTCAAGACTAGGCAACACTGGCAAGTGCAAGTGGCAAAGTAATCAGGTCAGTTGGCAATTTTATGTGTGACCAAAGTGTAGACATATGCATGTGTACATGTGTACATATGTATGTATGTATGTATGTATGTATGTATGTATGTACAAATTTATGCATGTTCGCCTATCAGTATATCAGCAAACGGTTAATAACATTGCTGGGCATTCACCGGCTGCTAATGCGGCAAGGCACATGTACAATATAATATTTGTGCCGCAATATAAAAATAACCGTTAAAGCTCAAGCGTTAAATGCTTTGAGTGACGACGCACCCGTGACGATGCTCCCTTTCCCCACTCCATCGCACATACATACATATGTACATACATATGTACACAGACACATACACAGGCACATGCATAGCCGCTTAATGAGGGGCGGCGTGGGCGCGGCTAGCTTGTATACGTGTTGTACATACAGACATACATACATAGAGTTATATACATATACAATATGCATGGCTGAATTTTGTGATACTTGATTATGTTATGTGATGAGTGTGTGCTTGTGTGTCTATTAAGCTATTAACATTTATTCACTCGCATGCTAATTACTTCTCTATTAGAAAATTAAACATAATAGCCAGTGTAATTGATGCGTAAATGTTATGATTGCGATCGATATGTAATTCTTGTTGACAGGTAGTCGTTAGTAGTGCGATTACTCATCACGCGACTGGCCGTCGATTACCACGCTACTTCTATTTTAGGCAACATCTGGCAACCTTGTTCGAAATGAGCGCCTGTAAATGGACTTGTGTTGCAATGTGCAAACAGCACAAACACAATTGCATGCGTTTATCTAACACACACACGCACGCACACACACACTCATGCAGGGGCTTATTGCCGGCTGTCGATAAATCAACAAGTCGCAGGCAGCCAGAGAGCAAAGATGATGACATCATGCTATAATATACATACATACATGTACATACATATTTGCTGCTCAAATGCCACGCATGCGAAGTTGTTGCCAGGAACGGTTCACTTCCTGGCTCAAAAGAGCGCCAAATATTTATCGATACCTATTCCGATGCCATGCGTCAACTATTCATCACGCAACGTGTGCATATTGTGGCTGATGATGTCACATGACTTAAACTACAGTGTGCGCTCCAATAAATGTACCTTCTTAGAAAGGAACCACAAATAACGCTTATTGGTTAAACTTTAAACCAAAAGAGATCTCCTCCATATTCATGAAATATATGTATGAATAAGTTCGTTTTTTTATGCACCAAAAAATATATTAAATTTTGCAGCATTTTTGAGCCTTAGGTACTTACAGTTTTTTTGATGGTTTTTTATTCAGTCTTATTCTTGGAATTTTTAAAATATAATATAGATTTATAAAACATGAAATTTTTTATTTTCATGATTTTAGAAACAAAAATCATTGAGTGCATTTGCTTATTGATCTAAAAAATTAAAAATATTGCTGCTAATAATTTTGATAATTTTTACTCATAATGTTTGCCTGCAATTTGTACAGTAAAGTTAAAAAAAATAAAAAAAATACATACAATTGCCAACAAACTATACTTTACGAAATGAAAAATCTTAAAAATGTAAAGCTTGACTTTTTCAAGACTAAATTGAAATTTCCAAATGTCCACAGTCTTAGTTTTGAGTTGCTATAAAGACAAAAACAATATGTTCTCTTCACACTTAAGCATTTCTTTAATTGATGTCATCGAATAACAACTTGTTTATTCATTCTTTGTTATGACATGGAAACCTGTTTGTGTTTTGTTTACGCTAGCGAGCGTGCCCTGTATGTGTATTGACGTCCATTAAGTCTTATTTGATTTATTCGTTTGCTAAATGCCCGACACGCGATCGCCGCTTAACCATTTAGTATTTAGTATATGTAGATAAATGATATTTATATAAACCGTCACTTGACCCACATGTACACGAGCACACACATATTTGTAGAGCAATTCAAAGCTGACGTATTTAATTGGGTTCGTTTTTTGTTTGCACAGGCCTCGACCATCGATGGACGTCGCAAGGGCGCCTGCCTGTTCTGTCAGGAGTACTTCATGGATCTGTATCTGCTGGCCGAGCTGAAGACGATCAGCCTGAAGGTGACCACAGTGGACATGCAGAAGCCGCCGCCAGATTTTCGAACCAACTTCGAGGCGACACATCCGCCGATCCTGATTGACAATGGCCTGGCCATATTGGAGAACGAGAAGATCGAGCGGCACATCATGAAGAACATACCCGGCGGCTACAATCTGTTCGTGCAGGACAAGGAGGTGGCCACACTGATCGAGAATCTGTATGTGAAGTTGAAGCTGATGCTGGTGAAGAAGGATGATGCGAAGAACAATGCGCTCCTCTCGCATCTCAAGAAGATCAACGACCATTTGGCCACTCGCAATACACGATTCCTCACCGGCGACACCATGTGCTGCTTCGACTGCGAGCTGATGCCACGGCTCCAGCATATTCGTGTCGCGGGCAAATACTTTGTCGACTTTGAGATACCGGTAAGTAGTCCTCAGCACAGCCCGAGCACATCCTTTGCTAACTGAAGATGATGTCATCCATGCAGAAGGCTCTGTAGCGCGTACAATCGAGAGCTTGCGGTCGCCGTACAAAGGAAGTTCTTCATCCATCTTAGTCCAATGTTGATCGACATATGAGGAATATGAATCATGGTATCCCATGCTTGCAGTTGCTCATGCTGCTAACTCATTTCATTTCCAAGTTCCTCATGAATTACCCAATTTATACTGGTTCCACACTTGTCAAATTGATCATAGTACTTACCACTATAATTGACTGATTGCATTTCAAGCTTACAATCTATTTGATATACCAAACTAAGACAATCTCCGAACTTTTCGCACCTTTCAACAATCATTACTAACTCTGTCCCTCTCACTTTTAGACACACTTGACGGCGCTGTGGCGTTATATGTACCATATGTATCAGCTGGACGCATTCACACAATCGTGCCCGGCCGATCAGGACATTATCAACCACTATAAGCTGCAACAGGTAAATGATTTATCTCCGTGCTTTACAACTGAGCTAAATGTTTTCGCCCATTTTTTCGCAGAGTCTCAAAATGAAGAAGCACGAGGAGCTGGAGACGCCGACGTTTACCACATCCATTCCAATTGATATTTCGGAGTAAAAGCAGTTTTATAGCCATGCACAGTTATTATTATTATTATTATGTACTATTTTTTTTTTTGTTCGTGACAACTATCAACTACTTTGAACTTTGAATGACAACAACACATGCAACTAAGCAAAACAAACAAACAATCAGAATACACATGTACTGGTGGCATATATTGCATATATAGGCCCATAACTATATAACTTACATACTATATATACTATAAATACGCGTGAACATAACAAGCGAATGTTTTTTAAGCAGAGCCACCGTTGCCTTTCGTTAAGAACTATACGTAATTAATATGACTTGTATCTAAACAAACTATTTGACTTTATCGCCCCCCCGCCTGTGTCTGTGTAATTTTTGTTTAATTAATTAATGAACTACATGTATTTGATATACATTAGACTTACATATATATTTATGTATGTATAAATTTAATACAGCTGCGAAAGCAATTCAAAAACTTATCAACCGTTCTTTGTGTACAACGAGCCTTCTCCTTCCCCACCACTGGATTATTTCTTTTATTTTTTTTTTATAATTTTTACAGTAGTTTTTCTATATAATGAAAAAGTGTTGGTTTTCCTTAATTTTCAATTAATTTTTATTATTTTTCTCCTTTTTTTTTGGCTCCCTGGCACAAGTTGCCATTTTGTTTGCTTTTCATTTTTATTTAATACCATAACAAGAAAAAAACAAAACAACAAAAAGGAATAAGAGATGTGGAAATTAAGAGTATTTTTTGTATTAAGTGAAAAATTATAAATAAAACACAAACAATTTTAAATACATTAGCATGTGTTTTGTATGCGAATAATAATAGAGATACCATATATAATCATTAAAAATGGATCGGAAAAGAAATGAGTTTTATTTAAGGACTAGGAACTGTTGGACTAGGAGCTGTTGCGAAAATCTGCGAAATATTCTATTATAAATAGCCCAGCAATTGTATTTCTTGAATATTTTCATTTTTACAGCGAGTTGATGACTTAGCCAAAAGTGAAAAGAATTTTAAAGCTTTTGTCCATAAAATGTTCTTAGTACCGAGTATCGAGTTTTTGATTTGCCGCCAAAAGTTGAAGTGGCTGCAATACTTAAAATGCTACTGTGAAGCCCTGGTAAGCAAGAACTGCTGAAAATTGTATATCGATAACAATTCATGATATGTATGATTAAGATTCTCGTTACACATATTTGTTTTTAAATTAAAAGCTGTAATGTGAAACTCTGTCAATTGAAATACATTTACACCTAAGTATTTTTTTTCAACATACGTATGTATTAAAATGGCATAAATCAACACTAATTCATGAAATCGATGGACACGTGAAAGTTAACACGCAGCAGTTCTTTAAGATTTCTGGCAATTTCACATTTATCAAATAACTTTATTATGCTAGTTTTTGTGCGACAATATTTATAATAAAATGAATTTAAAAGAAATATCAAGATATGTAAGGTATGAACCATTTGCGAGAATCGGAACCAGTCCGGTTCACCGTTCGTACCGGACTTATTGTGATATAACAACAGATAATGGAATGGAACGTTGGGAAAACGATTCCAAGCGCCTCGTGTATGATAGAAACACAAACGCGGGCACACTTACACGATGGCCTTTTTAGGTGCAACTCTGATTCGCAACGTTCATAAATCGTCGGCACTTCGCTTAGCTGGGTCCGCCATTTTAAATAAAAAATCTATAACCCCAGCTCGAAGTGGCAGTAACGGAGGTCAGTTGCAATTTGGAATTCAGTTTGTTCGCGAATATTCAAAGGAATCGAAAATGAGTCCTTTACCCAGAGTATTCTTCGATATGACCGCCGATGGCGAGCCCGTCGGTAGGATTATTATGGAGGTAAGTCATAGTTATTTTTCCGGTATTCTTTTTTTGTTTGCATTGAAACATGCATTTTGAACTTTGCAGTATTATAGCGCATAAACGTACCTATGCACATGCATACGTCGTGTGTACACACCTATATGTGTGTACTTACTCACACTACGAAAAAAAAAGTTCATAGTACGCCTGCTAAATGTAACACGTGATAAACTTACATACATACATACACTTTTTCCGGCATATTGTACTTAATTGTATTTACATACTAAAACTAATTGGCATACAAATATAACTGCATATTTGCTTGTGTGTGTACGTACATACATGCATGTGTATATGCATTTGTATACTCGTTTTAAGTGGCAATTACCATTTTACCACCTAAAACTTGAGCGCATACATATACATATGTATGTGTGTACTAAATAACTGCATGTGTGTATTCACGTATGCATATACACATACATATATAGCGACACATACTCAAGTAAATGTGTATGTATGTGCTAAGATAGCACAATTAAAGTTGGTCGCTTATATTTTTAGTTGCCGAGTTAAATATATGCTAAGTAACAAGCTCATATCACACACAAAATTGTATATATGTATGTATGTTTGTAATAAAATGCCGGCATTTGTCCGTATGTATGTATACACAAATCAATACACACAAACATAACCTCAATTTCTAAACGTAGAATGCTGCATGTATGTATGTATGTATATGTGTCATTCAATATACATACATATGTGTGTTAAGAATTCAGTAAACCCGTTTGACTTTGACGAACGAACTTTAAATAAAGAATGATTTCGATTTGATGATGTAATGGGGCTTACGTCAATCTGGATGTTTTTCAAATCTATAATTTAGTTTTAGACAATAAACACCCCACGCGCCAACTCGCGTTGCAATGAAATTACGGTGCATGTGTTTGTATGAGTACTGGCGCGTACGTATGTATGTGTGCATGCCTGTATATGTGCTAATGCATATGTAGCTTTTTGGTAATTTTCCGGTCATTGTACACATCACATATGCATACATACATACATACGTATACGTACATATGTATGCGCATAGTCGTTTGAACGTTAGAACTTCCACAAACTAAATTCGTGCAAAAATGGAATCATCATAAATTAACATGTTCTTTGGTCGCCAATAAAGGTGAATTACTCATGAAAATTATTAATTTATTGTGTGGAAAATAGCGAATTCTCGAACAAGAATATGTATTGTATATGTACATACATATGTATTTATATGAATCATGTCTATATTTCAATCTGGCAATAAAAGTGAATTAAAAAATATAAGCGACTACTTTATTGCGTTGAAAACAATGACAATTTATTATTTGCAAATCTATACACACTAATCATGCTTGTATTTAAATTTATTATTCGTTATTATTGTCTCTTTATGGTGTACTTGAATTAATCATTCGATTTTTGATTTGTTTTGGTCTTTTTCAACTCGTAGCTGCGCTCTGATGTCGTGCCCAAAACGGCGGAGAATTTCCGTGCCCTGTGCACCGGAGAGAAGGGCTTCGGCTACAAGGGATCCAGTTTCCATCGCGTCATTCCAAACTTCATGTGCCAGGGCGGCGATTTCACCAATCACAACGGCACTGGCGGCAAGTCCATCTACGGCAACAAGTTCCCCGATGAGAACTTCCGCCTGAAGCACACCGGCTCCGGCATCCTGTCGATGGCCAACGCTGGCGCCAACACCAACGGCTCGCAGTTCTTCATTTGCACCGTGAAGACCGCCTGGCTGGATAACAAGCATGTTGTCTTTGGCGAAGTCGTCGAGGGTCTGGATGTGGTCAAGAAGATTGAGTCATATGGCTCGCAGTCGGGCAAGACCACCAAGAAGATTGTGGTTGCCGACTCCGGCTCGCTTTAAACGATGGCTAATTCTGTTTAAGACGAATTCAACAACAAATACACCCGTTCGCATTTTCTCCAACAATTTTTTTTACCAATAACTGTAATAATATGAAATACAATACATATTTTCAATAGACATATTATGTTATCAATATATATGCATATATATACATATATATATATATATATATACACATATATATATGTACATTCACAATGGGCAACTTCTCCGGGTAACTTCTGCAGTGCAAGATGGCATCGCATCGTAGCTTTTCGAGCATGATTCTATAGCGACACCACACCGACTCTGTAACTAACAAGATTCTAAAAACATAAACGAAAGCAACTAAAACAAAACAATCCACATGCGCGACTGATCCATCGGGCGACTGACGAGGACCCGATGCGTATGTTATCCTAAGTGTTTCGCTGTGCGCTAGCAACTTACTATCTAAAGTGCTAATGTGCATGTGCAGTCAGGAGCCACGATGCACCTGCTCCTGCTCCTACTCCTGCACCTGCACATTTGGCAATGTGTAAGTATATACATATAGTATATACGTACATATATGAATAAGCGCCAAAAACGTTGTTGTATTTTTCATGCATTTACATTTATAGTGCTTTAACTAGCCAGCCCTATGCCTATACATACTATATGAAACCACTATACTTATATCTAACCTAAGTATTGTATGTGACTTAACACGATTTGAATAATACTTGCATTCAGAGTGTCCCCATCTAATCCTTAACACGTACGTAGTCTCTAACCAATTGTAATCACGCACGGCTAACAACTAACCAGTTAACACAATGTTTTTGATCTTTTTTTTACCAACAAAACAGATCTATAATTTCGTCTTAATAAATTGAAAATAGAACAACAAAAAAAAAACAAAAAACGCAAAAAGCACAACTAACATTTTGTTTGTAATGGATTTTATTGGTGTTTTTGCTAATGAGAATTGATTTAATAACACTAGGCAACAGCCAAAACACCGTATGGTTAAAAGCAATATATTTTTTTTGCATTTCTCTTTTAATTACGCTAGATATTTGATCATAACTAAAAAGTAAATTACCAGCTTATCGATCTTTTTATTAAGTTTTTAGTTAATGGTTTTTCCTAGAGCTACAAGCTTAAGCTTATTGAGGCACCATTTATTTATTATTTTATTATATTTTTTTTTCGGTTCATATGGTCAAATAAATAAAGTAACCAACAAAAAGAGTTACTGTAGAAAAATGTTTTCGAACAATTTCTGTTATTAGTGTAAACAATTGCTGGCCTACATTTTGTTGCCTAGTGTAATAGAAATACTCATGTTATAAATGGAATATACTAATTTATTGAAAAAAGATTTCAGCACTGCTTAAAGTCGCATAGAGTAGATTGTACTCCTGCTCATAGGCATTCACGTGTCTTTCAGTAATTGCCACCGTCTGGAGCAGTTTCTCATCAACGGAAGCGCCCTTGTGTGGCGAATTGCTTTGGTCCTTGCTCTGGCTGGCCAAGATCTCCTTCAGCTTGGCACGCTCCGCACTCAATTGCTGTGTTGTTGTCTGGCTCCAGCCCAGCTCATGGAAGTCGGCCAGCTGATTGAGCATGTTGAGAATGTAGATTAGGCCAATGGCGAAGCCATCCTCGAATAGCGAACATTTCGGCTGATCCTTTTTGTACATTTTCAGTTTCTCCTTGACGCGATAGTCAATGTAGTTCATGATGAGGGCCGGCGTTATCAAGAAGAATGTACGCAAATGATGATTGTGTGGATTGCACAAAAATGGTTGGAATCCTTGCATCAATAACTGGAATATATATATACATATATATAAGGCATTGTTACGGCGGTGTATTGTGCAATAACATACCTTAAAATAGTTGGTGCAGTCGGAATAGCACTCCTTCAGATGCTCCACACTCTTCTCGTATTCCTTGATGGAGCCAACAGTCGTTGCCGCCAGACTCTTCTCCTCGCAGCGTGAAAAATTGCTGTTGAATCGGGACATGAAGGAGCGACTGCGAAAATTGGCATTCTTGCTGCCCGATTGCAGCAGTCGGACATAGCCCACAGCATTGCCTGAGATAAGGACATAAGATAAGCTCAATACTACGAACAAAAATGTTAGGAAATCGAAAACTGCCAAAACTGAACCGATTCTTTAGCTTTTTAGACCAACATTTTACAACATTCTACATTTAATTATACTCTTTTCGAAGAAAATAGTATATTAAGTTTGTGCTGAAGTTTGTAACGCATAGAAGGCAGCGTCGAAGACCCCCAAACATTTTTAGAATGACAAAACAAATTGATCTAGCCATGTCCGTCTGTCTGTCTATCTGTATGTATGCAAACTAGTCCCTCAGTTTTTGAGCTATCGTGATAGAACTCTGCACAGAGACTTATTATTCAAAGGGACAGCACATTGGTCTGAGCCGGCCCGATCGGACCACTAAATCTTATAGCTGCCATACAACTCGAAGTCGGTTTTGGCCATATATCCCATGTTTTTAAAGCTATCGCGATACAACTTTGCACAGATACTTATTATTATTCCAAGAGACATCACATTGGTCTGAGCCGGCCGGATCGGATCACTATATCTTATATCTGCTATACAACTGGCAATGAATTACAGCTGTATTTACCCTTATGGGAGTTACAAATATTGGAATTGCATTTTAGGGACTTGGAAAACTTATCATGGCTTGTGTTTCATAGAAAGTCGAAAATCCTTACATATTTGAATACATAATTAATGCAGAAGAAGTCGAGCCTGCCTCTTGAGTGATATTCTGATGTTTTAAGAAAGTTATTGGAGTTCTAAAGAAGGGTATTTCTAACGACTTGGAAGCTTAATCGCCGTAGTATGTACCTTAAACCAAACAAGATATTAATAGAAATGCATGCCAGCCAACCTACCAACTTGAGTGATAACTTTGCGAAATAGATCCATGTAGGTTTCCCCATTGTTGGAGGCACCCAATTTGCGTATTTTCTTAATGAAGCCTTCGGCTCTGTCATAAGGATACGACTGATAGGGTTTGTTGTGCTTGTGCTCGGCATGATAGCGATACTCCTTGAGCAGTCGCGACTTGATGTGCTCGTCGTGCAGAAACGTTGAGAACGTGTAGAACTTCTGGCGCAGGAATTGATAGATGAAATTGACCGTTGTATTAATAATGCCAGTCCCATGCGTCTGAACGGAATTCGCCACGTGTCGTGTCCCAATAATATCGAGATGCTTGTTCCGGCTCTGCATCTCCACGAACAACTGCAGGTTCATATTGTATGCATACGTGGAGGCGAAAGTGTGGATATTGCGCATTATCTGCAGAACGTCGATGCCCTGATTTAAATGCAAAAACCTTCAGTTAGTACAGCTATACTATATATGTATGTATGTATGCACACGGGTGTATAATAATACTTAGTAATATGATTTCTATATAGGAACCTAGTAATAGCTATATCTATACGATGCAAATCAGATTTGATACATACTTATGGGCATACAAATAGGGATGCCTTTGTATTTCCTGTGTACTATGTATGTATATTTTAGGTGTGCAATATAAGAATTCTGAACTGTTTCAAGTGCAAGCAGAATGCTCTCAGAATGACCAAAAAATCATTTGAGATATGAAAAACTTTAGCTTCTTACGAAAAAATATAACACAATTGTATTAAAGAATAAATCCAAAATGACAGCATAATAGAAAAACAAGTAAGAGTGCTCTAGTCGGGAGTGCCCGGCTGGGAGATACCCTGAGCCAAGTCCTTACAATCATGCATACTAGTCTAAACACACACATGCTGCAATTCAAGCAGTGCAAGCGGCTTAAGCAGTTAGCTTGCTTTTCACCGAGCCCCACACAATGGAAAGTAAAATCTTAAAAAACTTCTGTGTTTATTGTCCGATCTTTCTGAAATTTTTAGGACATAACATTGGCTATAAAATGTGTGACCAAACCAAATTGCAAGGTCGTACCTTCAAAAATGCGTTTTTTAAATTTGGGGGAAATTGGGGTATCCAAAAAGTGAAAAATTTGTTACATGTGTACGCTATTTGAGATTATACATGCCAAATTAGGGGCCTCTAGCTCTTATAACTTGTAAGTTATAGCCCAAAAACGCTAGTCTGAAATCGAAATTTATCGATAACTTTTGAATGGGTCGAGTTATCGATAAAATGAAGCAAACGTGATCTGTGCCGGGCCTACGAGAACTTATATTCCAAATATGAAGTCTCTAGCTCTTGTAGTCTCTGATATCCGCGTGTCCATACAGACGGACGGACAGACAGACAGACGGAAATGGCCAAATCGACTCGACTTATGATACTGATCAAGAATATATATACTTTATATGGTCGGAGATGCTTCCTTATGCCTGTTACATACTTTTGCACACAACCATAATACCCTTTTTACCCATTTGTAATGGGTTCAGGGTATAATAATTACAGGCGATTTATAAATTTATTGCACACAATTGATTATACTAGATAGCAGCTCACCTGATCAATTATTTGATTGGGCAAATAGTCATCGACTGGTCGCAATTGCAACAGTTTATTAGCCAAATGACGCATCTTTTCGTACGATTTCCAATCGTGCGGCGCAATTGTTGTCAAATTGTAGAACGTTGCCGTGAAATAGTTCTCCAGATTGTCTGCAAGCGAACGATATGATCTTAGAATATATGTATATATGCACTAAAGCGTAGTTCCGAAACGCACCTCTCAGTATATTATAAGAGCCGTCCACTTCCGTTGCGGACACTGTGATACAGTGCCTGTAGTCGATTGTCTGCTGCGTGAAGGGATGATCCTGGCTAAGGAATAGATGCGACAATGCCTCGACGCGCAACAGGAACTCCAGATGATTGCACAGATGTTCCCGCTGCCAGTCCAAGATCCTGCGACCCGTCATGGGACACGCATCAGTTGCCTTGTCCTCATGCCTAAATATGGCTAGATTTTTGTCCAGCTTGTTGCTAGCTGCAAACATATTCTAATTTTGTAAATACTATTGATTAATATATTGTTATCATTATGATAGATGGATAAGGTTACGAAACAGTTATGCAGATGCTTTGAGGTATTTAAAAGTGTCTATAGTTTTGGTTGCACATATGTACATATGTATAAAAGGTGTGTTAAGTGCGGAGTTAGCTGATTGCTAAGCTTGTTCGTTTTGAGGATATTGTTTTAGGAGATCTTATTAGTTATAGATTGCAATAGTTTCGTCTGCTGGTATTGAGGTGTCTAGTGCTGCATTCTCTTAATTTGTGTGTGTTCATCTGCTCTGATTGGATGTCTTGGAAGAGTTTGCCATATTATTATATATATGTATATGGCCACGCATTTCATTGACGCCACCTACTTGCAATAGATAGGGATTATGCTGCTGCTGCACGTACTCCTTGAGCGACGCCTCGGATAGCGCCAGCGTATCGTAGTTGTGCAACAGATGCGTTCCATCGAATTGGCCCAGCAAGTGGTGCTGGTAGCGCAACAGATTGTTCGCTCGCAGCGAAATGGATTTGAGCAGTTTCTGCTTATCCGGCGGCAGGATGCGCTCCTTGCCCAGGAATTCGCTCAGCGCCAGATTCACAACGGTCAAACGCCGTTTGCTGGGATAGCCTTTAATGGACTTCTCCGAGAGTTTCAGTGTGGATAGAATGTTCATTTTGCGCTGCATTAGCTTGACATCAACGATGGCCTTCTTGGTCAGCAGCAGCAGATGGAGAATTTTCTGCTTTTGCCATTGCAGCAAGGTGCTGAGAAAGCGTATGCAAATGATTTGATTGGTGGCAAAGGTCTGCTGCAACATCTGCAAATATTGCATTAGTTTGCAAATGGTAAACAGCGTCGTCTGCGTAATGGGCACGGCCAAGGCCAGGTGTCGCTTGATAAGGCCATCAATCAGTCCATTTACTGCCGTCGCATAGCCCTGGCCCTGCAGTATCAGTTTCGAGAAGTTTTTCAGCTGGCCAAACGTGCCGGCGGCAAACAGACGCTGCATACTGATCGACCACAAGGCGATCTGGCCGCCCAACTGGCGACAGCTTCTCAAATCGTTGGCATTGATCTTCTCCATGGCTGCGTGATATTGCTTGAGGCAATCCTGCGGCTTATCCGGCGTCTTCAGCAGCGTCCGCGCATGCCGACAAATGAATGCATGCGGCGACCAGTAAACATTGCGGCTCAACGGCACTCGCTGATAGCGCGAGAGCGTTTCGAGGGCATGCTTCATCAGTTTGCCCTCCAGCAGGATGCCCAGCTTGTGAAGCACACAGATAAAGGCAGTCAGGCGCATTAGATGACGCGGCTCCTCATAGTTCCTGTACTCGTTGCCCTGATGTGCTTCAATGGCGCCAATTAGCTTTCGAATGTATGCATTGGAATGTTGCGTTATATAATTAACGTTGGCATCTTTCAGATTCATCTGTTTCTTCGTATCCAGCAGGCTGTCCAAGAATATCTACAAGTACTCAAGCATGAGGACTCTTCGTATTCAGCATATTCAGCGAATGTTAGCTTACCCGAAATATATTGCCAGTTATCACAGTTTCGATATCATCGAGCGATGTTTGAAGGCCACTGATCTCGAAATTGGTGCAATGCTCGAAAGTTTCGCTGCTCTTGGCCAGCGACTGCAGCCACTTTTTGTAAAAGGACCATTTGCTCGACAGGCTCGACTGTTCGGTGATCTCGTTGAAAATAACGATATGCTCCAACAATTCTACCATCGCATCGAAAACATTCTAAAACATATATATAAGAAAAAAGAAAAAAAACAAATACAGAAATAAAGTAAAAAGCAACAAGTTTTCGAATTATGGTTAGTAAAACCAGTGGGGAAGGATTATCTTCGGCGTGCCGAAGATTTTATACTCTTTTCGAACCTTTGCAATGTTGTATAATGGCCAAAACCGACTTCGAGTGGCAGCTATAAGATATAGTGGTCCGATCCGGCCGGTTCCGAACAATGTGCTGTCCCGTTGAATAATAAGTCTCTGTGCAAAGTTTTGTCGCGATAGCTCAAAAACTGAGGGACTAGTTTGCATACATACAGACAGACGGACAGGGCTAGATCAATTTGTATTGTCATTCTAAGCATCCTGGCAGTAACTTTTGGGGGTCTCCGACGCTTCCTTCTATGTTTTACAAACTTCAGCACAAACTTAATATACTATTTTCTTCGAAAAGAGTATAAACAAAAATCTCTAAGCTTCTCTATGTATATTGTTGATCCGTGTATATAGCTCGGAAAATAATTTTGAATTTTCAAAAAGATCTTTGAGCTTATTTTAAAGCTGATCTGGCGAAAAACAAAAAAAGTTGTATTCAACAGTTTTCCGTCCATTTTCCATATTTTTAGGCAAAACTTTAAAGTCGGCCATTCGATCGCATGATGAACAAAAAAGTTTCACAGTACGAGTTTTTCCGAGTATTCTTATTGGAATTGCAATCGCTAATTGGACTACTTACGAAAATATGCATTTCATTGATGTCGACAGCAATCGCAACGTACGATGTGATTTGTGTCCAAATATTCTGCAGTACAACAATGATGCGTTTCAGCAAAAAGTACACCTGACAGAAAAAGTCAATGGCCGAGCTCATCTGGAACAGAGTGCGTTCCAGTCCACCCGCATTCGCACTGCATCCAGGCGTTATTTTCAGTTGCTCGATTTGAGTGTTGGTATTCAGGAATTTGAGCTGCAGCTGCTGGGCGGATTGGGTCAAGTCGTTGCATTGATTGCACAAATTGGCCAGCGTCGTGAGTGGCTTGTTGGCCAGCAACTCGGCTTCCGATAGTCTCATATTGTTGCCGGTGGCAAAATCGCTTTCTATGTAGTTGATTTCGATGGTCGGTGGGAGGGACGAGAGGAAATGATTTGCCGTGTTATCAAGATTGTTGCTATGCATTTGTTTTCGTAACACTTGCATTTTCTCATCATGCTGCTCCATGAATGAGCCATAGTCCTTTAGGATGTCTTCAGCAAATATGGCTGTAAATATTTCATATTTATTAATTGCAATGTTATTCTGTTGTACAAAATACATACATAGGGAACTTTGTTTCATTTTGCAAATTGGTAAATTCTAGTGTTTTGACGTCCCTTTGTTTTTAACTGTAGCGATGACATCTTTCAAATGGGTGAGTCTTTCTTATGGTGGTATCGATACTTACAGATACACATGGGGCTCTCCTGAGATTGATTTTGATTTCACTTTCAGCTTTTGCCGTGCAAAGCGGTAGAGTGCACAGTCCGCCAAGACTTTCGCTCGACGATTTTAAATTAGAAAGTAGTATGGTAGTAGTATTTAAAACTGATAATTTAGATTTTGTTAGCAAAATCAAACTTAGGAATACCCTAACAGTGCTGATGTAGCTTGAGCCTTTAACTATCGTTTCGATATGCACACGATATACATAAATATATATATATGTATATTTATATCGATATACAAGCGGCAACAGCTGATTATACTCTGATACCGAAGGTACTCATAGTATATTGGTTTTGTCGAATGTCCGTCAGGCCGTCCGTCTGTCCGTCTGTCTGTCTGGATGAACGCGCGTATTTCCGAAACGATATTAGATAGACTCTTGAAATCTTTTGCGTTATGATTATAGCTATCTGCTTCAGATCAAGTTTATTCCAAATTTATGCCACGCCCACTGGGAGGCTGGCAAATCGATAAAATGTCGATACACCTCAAATCACAAATCGATTAAACGTGAATAACTCCCACAATTTTGAAGCTAGAGTAATCAAATTTGGTAGGTATATTGCTGGTGACCTCCCGAAAAAATTGGATCCTAGGTTAATCGGCCACGCCCATTATTACGCCCACCAGCCCCCCTCCAAAATTAATTTGAAATGCTTATATCTCCCGCAGTTTTAGAGCTAAAGTCACCATATTTGGAATATATATTACTGGTGACGTCCTCTACAGATTACAGAAACAAAATTTTGACCACGCCCACTCCCGCCCCCGTAATCGCGAAAATCGATATACATCAATGCACAATTCGATAACACGTGTATATTTCCCGCAATTTTGAAGCTAGAGTCCCCAAATTTGGAATTTAGACTAGGGCTGACCAGCCCAAAAGATTGCGTCCTGGATTTTCCGGCCACGCCCACTAGAACGCCCCCCAGCCACCCCGCCCCCACGAAACACGGAAGCCTATATCTCGCACAGTTTAAGAGCTAGGGCCACCAAAATTGGAGGATAGACTTATTGTCAGCCCCCCTAAAGATCGGCAAAAAATTTTGGGGCCCCGCCCCCTCCCGCCCCCAAAAATCGCAAAAATGTATATCTTCCACAGTTTTAGAGCTAGAGTCACCAAAATTGGAGGATAGACTTATTGTCAGCCCCCCTAAAGATCGGCAAAAAATTTTGGGGCCCCGCCCCCTCCCGCCCCCAAAAATCGCGAAAATTTATATCTTCCACAGTTTCAGAGCTAGAGTCATTAAACTTGGAAGATAGAATTCTGGTCAGCCCCTCTAAATATCGGTAAAAAAAAATTTGGGGCCACGCCCCCTCCCGCCCCCAAAAATCGCGAAAATGTATATCTTCCACAGTTTTAGAGCTAGAGTCACCAAAATTGGAGGATAGACTTATTGTCAGCCCCCCTAAAGATCGGCAAAAAATTTTGGGGCCCCGCCCCCTCCCGCCCCCAAAAATAGCGAAAATTTATATCTTCCACAGTTTCAGAGCTAGAGTCATTAAACTTGGAAGATAGAATTCTGGTCAGCCCCTCTAAATATCGGTAAAAAAAAATTTGGGGCCACGCCCCCTCCCGCCCCCAAAAATCGCGAAAATGTATATCTTCCACAGTTTTAGAGCTAGAGTCACCAAAATTGGAGGATAGACTTCTGGTCACCCCCTCTTAAGATCGACCATGCCCCTCCCGTTCCCAAAAACTTGGAATGCCGATTTCGGGTCACCCAAACACCAGCAAAAATTTTCTGTTCACTTGCTTTCAGCTGTTCTTAAAATGGTATCAGAGTATTACGCAGTCGGCTCCGCCCGACTGCAACGTTCTCACTTGTTTTTGTTTTGCGACTACGTAGCCAGAACCGCAATTAGCACTCGTTGCTTCGTAGATGGCTATGTGGATGTGACAATGCGCATCATTTAATTAGGGACACATGGAAGGAACGCAAACAAGCCAAACGAAATATGCAAAAAGTCGTCGCCAGAACACTGTACATCATCGGCACATTGTGCACACTACTCGGCCTGGCCACGCAGGCAGTGGCGCAAAAACACTACTCACGCACCCGAAAACTTGAGCTGCGGTGAGTGTTGTTGTCTATTACAAATGCCGTCCCTGCCGTTAAGCAGTTGTTTGATTTAGTGAGGATGTGCGCCGCATGTTCCAGCATGCCTACGACGGCTATCTGCAATACGCCGGCAACTATGACGAGCTGCGTCCGCTGACCTGTGATGGCCACGATACGTGGGGCAGCTATTCGCTGACACTGATCGATGCGTTGGACACGCTGGCCACCATGGGCAACTATACGGAATTTCGGCGCGTTCATGGTCTGCTCATCGAGAAGATGAACTTCGATCGGGACATCAATGTGTCCGTCTTCGAGACGAACATACGCATTGTGGGCGGCCTGTTATCCGCCCATCTGATGTCGCGTCGCGCCGGCATCCAACTGGAGCAGGGTTGGCCCTGTGCCGGGCCGCTCTTGCGCATGGCCGAGGATGTGGCGCGGCGACTGCTGCCGGCTTTTGATACGAGTACGGGCATGCCGTACGGTACTGTCAATCTACGCTACGGTGTGCCCAGCGGTGAGACGTCCATTACATGTACAGCCGGCGTGGGCACGTTTCTGGTGGAATTCGGCACACTGAGCCGGCTGAGTGGTAACAGCATCTATGAGGAGGTGGCGTTGCAGGCCATCTATGCGTTGTGGGAGCGTCGCTCGCCCATCGGCCTCTTTGGCAATCACATCGATGTGCAGAGCGGCCGCTGGACTGCTCTCGATTCGGGCATCGGTGCCGGCGTTGATTCCCTGTTCGAGTATCTAGTGAAGGGTGCCATCCTGCTGAATCGACCGGAGCTGCTGGAGCTATTTGAGCAGGCGCGGGCGCCCATCGACAAGTATATGCGCAAGGATGACTGGTATGTTTGGGTGGGCATGAACAAGGGACATGTCACGCTGCCCGTCTTCCAGTCACTCGAGTCCTTCTGGCCAGGCATACTCAGCATTGTCGGTGACACCGAACCGGCCATGCGCACCATGACGCGCTACATTAGCGTGTGGCGCAAGTACGGCTTCCTGCCCGAGTTCTTCAACATTCCCGCTGGCGAGGCGGCGCCCAATCGCGAGGTTTACCCTCTGCGGCCGGAGCTGATCGAGTCGGCCATGTATCTGTATCGGGCCACCAAGAATCAATATCTGCTCGAGCTCGGCGAGCACATGCTGGAGACGATTGAGTTCAGTGCCAAGACCAAGTGCGGCTATGCGACAGTGAGTGGCAATCAATTTCAATTTCAATGTTGACTGATTAATATTGGTATTGATTAATTGAGCATTTGTTCCCCATCAGATACGCAACGTGGTCACCCACGAGAAGGAGAATCGCATGGAATCGTTCTTCCTGGCCGAGACGACCAAGTACCTGTATCTGCTGTTCGACGAGGACAACTTTCTGCACAACGACGGCTCCGATGGCCACGGCGAGCTGCTGGACACCGAGGAGAACGTGTGCGTGGTGCAGGCGGGCGCCTACATCTTCAACACCGAGGCACATCCCATGGACATGTCCGCCCTGCACTGCTGCCACAACTACAAGGAGGACATCTTCGCACAGCTGGATGTGCCCAGTTTCACACCCAAGTCGTTGTTTGAGCGCAATCGCAAACAGCGCGTGACCATACAGGACAAATGGCAGCCAGACTGTCAGCAAAGCTTTAGCTATGATGCCACCACAGAGCAGGCGGTTACTGAGCGCACCAACAAAGGCCATCCCAGCACCACAATGGCCGTGGACATTGAGGTCTTCGACGAGTTCCAGCAGCCGGCAGCGGATGTCCTCGTGGGCAACTTTGAGCGCATACGCGAGGAGCGCGAACTGAATCGCACGCAACAGAGCAGTGATGTGTCACGCAACCAGCTGACTGTCAGCGATCTGGATGAGTTCTTTCAGCGGCGACGCGAGCAATTCGACAGCGTGGACGCTGTACTGCAGTATGTGCGCTCCTTTATGTCCAACTATACGATGGATGTGGCCTTCATACGCGGCCTGCAGCTGTACGATGGCAATGTGAGCACGGTGCTGGGCAGCAGCGCCCAAAAGGAGTACGAATCGCGCATGCGTTCGCTGTGGCAGCTCTACGAGCTGGAGCAACAGTATGCCATCAATATACAACTGCTGCGTCGCCTCGGGCTGCTCAACAATGTGCCCAACGAGGGCGATCTGATGCGCAACTACTTGGCACACATACTGCAGCAACTCGATCAGCTAAATGAAACACTTGTGCCGCACACAAATGCCAGCGATTTGAGTGCTATACGCAACGCATTGCAGGCCGCCAGCCTCGACTACCAGCTGGCCCTGCTGAATACGACGGCCATGCAGCAGTTTGTGCAGCGCGTCTACTTTATGGGCACCAATGAGGCGCAGACGCACGACTTGCAGCCGCTGCTCACCGCAGCCGAGCTGGCCCAGCTGCAGCTGCAGCTGCTTGAGCTTGAGCTGCAGCCGGCGGCGCAGCATGAGCTGTTCAAATACACGCGGCGCATCGTTGACTTTCGCAAGCGCATGTCGGAGACGGTCGATCGGCTGCAGACCATCATGCAGGATCTGGGCAAGACGGAGACGGAGACGACAACGACGGCGGCGGCGACGGTGCCAATGCCGCCGCTGGACATCGACGAGTCGGTGACGCACAAAGATCAGCAGCTGCAGCCGGGGCAGCAGGCACAGGTGCCGCAGCCGCAGCCGCAGCCGACGTCTGGGGAGCCGGAGGAGAGCGGCTCCGTCTGGTCGCAGTTTGTGCAGAACATATTGCGCAAGACCACTGTGCAGCGGGTGAAATTCGATGAGGCTGTGCTGCTGGAGAAGACGCGCAAATCGCTCGAGAAGCACGCCCACAAGCAGCTGTCCTACGAGCTGTTCAGCTGCCGCCGGCCGGAATATATCGATGCGTTCGCCTATCGCGACTACTATCCGGAGGCAATCTAAATTGTGCACTGGCGCATAAGCGGGGTTTCTTGCTAAGTGTGCGTGGGGGGGGGTATTTAGTAAAAATTATTTTTAAAAGCCGAAAGCTAATGATATCTGTCTCTACTCTTGCTAAACTGCTGTTCAAGTATTTAAGAACCAAACCTGACTACGCCACTGTGTAATTGTGCAGCTGCCACCTGACCGATTTTTACAGTGCATATAATATTTATTTAATTATACGATATATTTAGATGATATAAGTATATATAGTTCGCATATCGCGACTGCTATTCGAAGGCAAGCTAAATTGTGCAGTGGCATAGACAGGATTTTATTAGCAGGGCTTGTTTATACTACAAATTATTTATTGAAAGCCTAAAGATCATGATCAGGTATCCTAACACTTCGGAATGCAACGCGTATATCAAAGTAATTGGCAAAATTATTAAGGCAAACACAACATTGTTGTATTATTTTTTCCTTTCATATATGCTGTAATGTTGTAATATTGTTTAGCTGTACTTAGTGTCGCCAATTGGTTTTCCAATGGAAGCATGCCTGAATGAATCCAAAGACCCCCTAGCCCCCTCTCTATCTATCTCGCTCTCTCTCCGCTAACCCCACTACGCCACTGTGCTATTGTGCATCTGCCACCTGACTGATCTGTAGATATTTATATATATTATATATACATATATATATATAGTATGTATGTTAGTTAAGTGGTTTCCCAATTGTTTTGGGCATATACACATGCCAAACGAAATCAATTTTGTTGATGCTTTTATGTAATTTATTAATACTTATAATGTACTTGGTACTATATCACTAATACTCGTACTCTCGCTGGCGCTGCTTCTATTTCCGTTCCTCCATTGCCGGTTGGGCTGCCTATCTTTTTTGTTTGTGTAATTAATTTTATTGACTGTTCTGTTGACTGCTTAGTTCGGATTAAATTGGTGTATTTAAATGCTCCGATTGCACAACTCGTAGCCGTAAATGTCCTGCGACTGCTGCTCCTGCTCCTGCTGCGACAATTGAACTTCTCCAGCGGCACGCAACGGCATTTATTATACCCTGTAATCAAATTGTGCAAATGTATGTTAGCATACATTCATTTCATGCACTTAAACTAATGAATTCGATGTGTGCAAATATTTAAAGCGTTTGGGCAACTTAGACTTTTCTGCTTGAAAGAAAATAAATAAGTCGAAAGCGAGAAGCTCTTTGCCTTACGTGGACTTAACTGGGATCCCAATCTCCGTTTGCCATCGTATTCCAGTAGGCTGTTACTTATTAATCTTCCGTCGTTACTTAACCGTAGAACAACGCTTGGGGTTGTCTTCCTACACAAGTTAATTAACGGCGACATAGACTCTTCCTTTCTGTTAGCTCGCCTAAACTTTTTTGTGCCTAGTAGGCCAACAAGAAACTACGTCCCCTTGATTTTACCTTCATGCACGACTGATTACGCTTTGCACAATCCTCTTCGTGTTCTTTGCAAGGACTACAACAAAGTGTTCCATGTCATCTCGGTTGAGCTCTCTCTCCCACTAATAAAATCTTATATTCTTTTGTATTTACGGGACACCTCTGCCCGTGTTTAGTTAAATCTATTTTCCCTTTTCTTTCTTTATTTCCCTCCTTTATTTTTCTATATTCTCTCTCTATCTTCTATCTTTCACTTTATAAAATACTTTCTAATATATACTAACTCATTAACTACTTAACAAATTTTTATTGATTTTTGGTTTGATTGGGTTTTTTCTGGGTTTCCCCAATCCTTGCAACAAATGTTGGACCAATGATTTAATTTTGCTATTGATATCCCCAGAGCCTAACGTAATTTTAACTTTATTTCTTTAATTTAATATGTTTACGATTTTAAATTTATTTAAATTCTTGTATATACATTAAAATTTATTTATAATTTTATATAAATTCTTTTGTGTCGACTGTCAGTAGTCGACAATAAATAAAATAAAATAAAATAAAATAAAAAATAACATTGTATGGAGAGAAGCTAATAACAAAAAGAACCCTTGTTAACTTGTATACTATATTTATGTAATCAACGTTTTGCATGGAGAAAAAAAACTTTATTGAACTTTTTTGTAACTTCAGCTCCACAATAAAAAGCAACACAAAAATCCAGAAATTCAAATATATGTTTTTAGTTTTTTTTTTGTGTTACGCAGTTTTTAGAATTTTATAAGAATCAAAAAAATATAAATTACAAAAACTAAATGGCTATTAGATAATAGTCACCGCTGAAATCAAGAGGTTCTAATTTCCGAGCGTCCACTGATATTAACAAATATGATTTTTGGTATTTAAATTATTTCTCGGGCTCTCAAGCTTTCCTCTCTGTCTCTAACTCGCATAACACAATTTAATTTGTCTCAGTATAAAAGTGATATTTTAAACGTTTAATATAAAAAAATATATTATAATAAAGACGCTCACTCTTTCATAAACTTAATCTTTCTCTGTCTCTCTCTCATATATAAATTCTCTTTGAAAGTATTATATTAATAAAAGTGTAGCCTCACACATATAGTCCTTTGAGCAAATTGACAGAGCAACTCGTAGTCGCGCATACACACAACTCGAAATACTTTTACTTTGTTCAATAAGTTTATTTTCGGAAATTGCTGCCTACTTCAAGGGTTCCGTTCGGTTTTGCTTGTGGAAACGTAACGACAACAAATGACGTGAAGCAAACGAAAGGGAAAAACTTTTGCAGTCATGGATAACGATAATGATGATGATGATGATGATCGGCTTTGTGCCCATTGCAAAAATAATAAATGGCAACGCTGGCATTTGTGTATGACTGTGTGTATGTATGTATGTATATGTAGGTCACGCCGCAGTTGCCGGCTGCCATTTGTATGCGTTTGTTTGCAGGTATGTACGTATGTATGTGTGTATGTGTGTACATATGTATGTATGTATGTATGTATATCTGTGGGTGCGTGTATACACAATGGCGAAATTGCCTGTCATGGGCTGCAATAATAACAGAAACAAGTACGAGAACAGCAACAACAAGAACAGCAATCATAATAATAATAACAACAATGGCAAAACTTTAATGAGCAAGTTTTGTAAATGAAAAGACAAGGTGTCCTTGCGGCACAAATCCCAATCAGACGTCAAAGGCACGCCACGCGCCGCAGACGTTGTTCTGGCCAGCATGAAGCCAAAAGCGGCACTGGCGAGCGGCATCGACGGCGCCGACGATGATGGCGATGGCGATGCTCAGCATACGAGCGATCATTTCGAGGGTGATCCGCGACCGCTGCCCTACGCATTCCACAAGGAGCTAATCGACAACAGCAATCAACACATACGCATTTGTGAGGTCTTCGTGCCCTCCAACAAAGGTATGTATACATCTCTGTGTGTGTGTGTGCGTGTGTGTGTGTGAAGAGTACTTTCTCGACTGGAAAGGGCGCGTCTTCCAAGCCAATTGGAATAATTTAAAAAGCAAATTTGTACACTTGGAATTTTAATTCACTTTTACTCAAAATACTACTATTAGTTAAATATTTTGCAAGTAAAAAAAAAATTGATAACAAATTAAGTGAAATAATAAGCAAAATAAATAAATAAAAAAAAACTACAATATATCCCTGGATAAAATCGCATACACTGTCCGCAATGTCCATTGTCAAAACTACATTGTGTGCATATCAAACAAGTAAGAGTGCTCTAGTCGGGAGTGCCCGACTAGGAGATACCCTGAACCCAGTTCTGACATCCATTCATACTTGCCTAATAGTGTGCATACATACAGACACACACATACTGCAAGCAGTGCAAGCGGTTTAAGCAGTTAGCTTGCTTTTTCACTGAGCCCCACACAATGGAAAGTAAAATCTTAAATAACTTCTGTGTTTACTGTCCGATCTTTCTAAAATTTGTAGGACATAACATTGGCTATGAAATGTGTGACCAAACCAAATTGCAAGGTCATACCTTCAAAAATGAGTTTTTTGCACTTTTGGGGGGATTGGGGGTTGGTATCCAAAAAGTGAAATATTTGTTACATGTGTATGCTATTCGAGATTATACATGCCAAATTAGGGGCCTCTAGCTCTTATAACTTGTAAGTTCTAGCCCAAAAACGCTGGTCTGAAATCTAAATTTATCGATAACTCTTGAACGGGACGAGTTATCGATAAATTTTAATAAACTTGATCTGTCCCGGGACTGCGAGAACTTATGTTCCAAATATGAACTCTCTAGCTCTTGTAGTCTCTGATATCCGCGTGTTCATACAGACAGACGGACGGACGGACGGACGGACGGACAGACAGACAGACGGACATGGCTAAATCGACTCGGCTGTTGATACTGATCAAGAATATATATACTTTATATGGTCGGAGATGCTTCCTTATGCCTGTTACATACTTTTGCACAAAACCATAATACCCTTTTTACCCATTTTTAATGGGTTCAGGGTATAAAAATGCTTTAATTTGGATTTGGTTTAGTTCGATTAAAAGCTATATTTAATTAATTAAATACAACAATACATACATTGTACGTTTTTATAAACTAAATAAAATAGCTGAGTTAATGTAAAATTTAGGTGAAAAAAAAACTCTGTACACAGTTCATATAAAAATATGGCAGACTTTTGTCGAAAATGGTACCACATATTATTGCAAGTGTCAACCGTTATGTCAAGTGCATAGGAGAGAGCAAGAGCCGCTTGCATTTCAAAATCGTTCTCTCCCTGTCTTATCCATTTCCCACCGACAACTGAACGAAGCAAGTGCGTGTGTCCGCAAAACAATACACGCAGATGCAAATATCAGCTGTTCATCTCGCTCTCATTGCTGCACATAAAATGCGAGATTCTAATTTTCAAAAAAGATGTACATATGTATGTAATTTGTTTAATATGTTTGCTTGCAGTATATCCAATCACTTCCAAGTTTTACGCTAAATATGAGCCACAACCGATTTCAATAGCATCAGCGCAACGTACACGGCACCATAAATCGCCACTGGATTATCCATTATTGGAGTCACAGATGTACGGCTGGATACCGTTGCAGTGCCGCGAGGCGGCTACCTATTTAAATTGTATGCATGCACCGAAACGGCGCTGTCGCATGACAAGACACGGCGAACAAATTATAGCGGGGCGAATTACGGAACGACCGCCATTCAATGGTCTTCAATTCATAATTCATTAAATATGTATGTACATATGTGTATAAATATAACTAACTGAGCATGATTTGCAATTCTATGGTAAACCGATTGTAATTACAAAACATGTGGGCGCAAGCGATCGTTTGTCTGAGCCCACCGTGTAGGTAAGTAGTGCAGTTATAATCAAATATCGATATATCTGGCAACGCTGGAGCGCTGCAACAAGTTGGCAGCACTGTTAAAGCGAATGTTTACTTTTTACGCTGTTCTTGCCAGGATTGTGTTTCTGATTTCCTTTCTTCTGTGAATTAACCAAATAAACTGCGAAAATCAAACCAAATGAATCGTACAATGGACATAAGTGCGACTCTTCATTGAATACACAAAATACAGCATTGCGCCCAAATATGGTAGGCACGCTAAACAGCAATTAAACTGAACTTTGAAGCGGAACAATCGAAGTTCATGATTTTTATTGACATTTGTTGCCCCTGGCAGCACGCCGTTTTTTTTTTTGCCTAATTACCAGCCGATTACAATGTATTCATTTATTACCAGACACAACAATCAAATAGACAAGGGGCCGATAAGGGTTTGTTGTCCTTGCAACCCGAACAGCTCTTAGATGCCCTATTTCAAGCACTGCAAAAGCTCTGTAAGTATAGCGACTTAAGAACTGCCAATTAAATATACATACATAATTCACTAATTGTTTATGCAGGGCTGCGGGGCCGCCACATTGCTTATACTGTTATGTGCGAATTGGCCGGAAATGAGCTGATCGATGCAGCGGCTTCGTGGTGCCTGCAACATCCGGATATTGCGATCTGTTTGCTGGCCGCCAGTTTTGTTTTCCTTTTACCGTTGCTGATCATCTTCGGCTTTGGCCTTATAACGCTGGCAATCACCTTTACGGGCATCCTCGTGCTGGAGGGTATATTACCGGTTTATTATTTGTAAATACTTACATATTTACCTATTGATATTGCAGGCACCGTGTTGACGGTTATCGTCATGATTTTTCTCGCCTGCATTTGTAGCTTGGCCTGCGCCGTTGCCGTCTTTGCTGTTATTGCGTATTTTGGATTTGCGCAGATTTACAATTTCTTTGGCATGGAGCGTCATCGGGATGCGTTCATCAAGTTTGTGCAGCAAAATATCACAGATAATTCAAGGCAATCCGCACCAAATGCAACATTATAGCTTTCCCCAATGCATATATACATATATATATTGAATTCCCAGTAGAAAAATAAGACTGTAATATGAATAATTTTGTCATCGAAGACTGTTGCCTGTTTTCTTAACACAACTTGTATTTTTCGCCCACTGTTAAACTTGCCACTATCAATATGGCCGATATCGATAGTTTCATCCAGGCCATCTCAAATACAAATAAAAATTTAGTTGCAGTGCATTTGTTTATTGACTCTCTGTAGCAAGTGCATGCATATTTATAAATAAAAACTGCTATAAAGCAGACACAAGTATTATCGACGCGGTAAGCCATCAATAAACAACATAATTACACATTTATTTGGATGTTTCTCAACAATAATTAAGTTACTTGTTGACATACCTAATGGAAACAAATGACATACATACATGTAAACATATTCACGCACACTACTGCTTTTAACACAGTGCGTGTATTTCTTTCCGTACGAATGCAAACAAGCTCAATTAATAACTAGAACATCTGACACAATTTAGATATTAACACAAGATAATTTAATTTTTTTTAAATGATCGCTTTAGTATTAATATCGAGTAAATGCTGAAAACTATCGATACCAAGTATAAGTATCGTAATAAAACCAATCGAGCGATAGTTATCATCGAGGTATTGCAGGTCTTCGCCATATACACACATACTTAGTTTTCGCTGGAAAATTGTTTGTAAAATTCGTGTATTTAAGTGCGAGAAAATAAATAAAAGCTGCTTTTAAGCAGATTAAATTGTTATTGACGCGGTAAGTTTATTAATATTAGTTGTTCTTTTAAGTATTGCCAATTTTTCAACAACTACTGCTTGAAAATGAAGACGCTCAATGTAAAAAGAAACGTAAGAAAGCTACCAAAGAGCAAGGGATAGAAGCAATCAGCGGGGGTGTGGTAGTTTCACATACAGTGTTGCATACATACATATGTACATATGTATGTATGTTTCCCCATGCTGATTAGATGGCTATAAACATAAACAATGCCAACACAAGTGAGTAGTGTTTTTATTATTTTGTAGGATCAAGTTATGAATTAATGATGTATTAATTCATGTATGCACGTAAACATAACTTCACACATACATATGTATGTATGTATGTGTCCAGAAGGGAGCTGCCTATTTTTTGCGCAGCATAAAACATACATATTGATATACATCTGGAAATACAAAAATATGCAGCCTATGTATGCCTATGCGGTATGCTGCCAGTGCAATATTGTAGAGCAGTTGCCGAGTAGTTTTCAGCATCAATGATAAATCAAGGCAGAACTCGTTTCCGTGTAAAAGTGTTTACTTTATTACCATTTATCTTCGCAGCATATGGCAACACCGTCAAGCTGCACTGGAGTTTCTGTCTCATGTATACTTATGTATGTATCTTTCTCGTTGCTTCTCACTCACGCTCACTGCACTGTGTTTGTATGCACGAATGTGCAATGCGACCGCTACTTCGTCGGTCAGTGTTTCCAGTCACTTGTCTGTTTCGTTCTGCGCTGGTCCAGAAAAACCATAAAAATAAGAAGAACAAAAATTCTACTTGCAATTTTGTTGTTTTTGCTGTGAAACATTCAAAGATGATTATTGGAGTTTATTAAGGTTGACATGCCCAATGAAATATGAACATACTAACATACTGATGTATTCTCGAATAAAAACCTGCTTTGAACACAATATATATATATGTGTGTGTGCTCGAATATAAACAAGATCAATTATGAATAAATAAAATATTCTATACAAGAGAACTATCCACACAAGCAAGCACGCAAGCAAGTCTTTTAAAATGTAATTTTAAAAATTAACAATATAATCGCTTAAGTATTTGTATCGAGTACATGCTGAAATCATCGATACCAAGTATAAGTATCGTAATAAAACCAATCGACCGATAGTTATCAACGAAGGTATTGCAGGTCTTCGCCATATACACACATACTTAGTTTTCGCTGGAAAATTGTTTGTAAAATTCGTGTATTTAAGTGCGAGAAAATAAATAAAACCTGCTTTTAAGCAGATTAAAGTAAATATTGACGCGGTAAGTGAATGGAGTTTGGTAGTTCTTTTCTCTCATCAAAAGCTGTGATTGAAATTAAGACGCTCAATGTACAAGGTAGAAACTAGTGTAAAAGTAACATGAGAAAGCTACCAAAGAGCAAGGGAGAGAAGCAATCAGCGGGGGTGTGGTAATTTCACACACACAGCTACGAACTCAAAGTTGGATATGTTTGTATGGGTTCTCCATGGTAATTTAATTGCTATAAACATAAACAACACAAGTGAGTCGTGTATTTATTATTTTCTGTGATCAAGTTATCAATCAGTAATGTATTAATTCATTTAATAATGATGGAATAAACACAACTTCATACATTCATACATATGTATGTATATGTGTAAAAGGGAGCTGCCAGCTTTCTGCGCAGCATAAAACATACATAATATGTACATATCGACATACAAATGTATATGCAGGAATACGCTATCCAATGCAATATTGAACATTAGTTGCTACAAATTTGCTAACACGAGAGATCAAGGCAGAACTTATTTCAGTGTAAAAATGTTGTTTGCTTTATTGCTTTATACCATTTAGCATCGCAGCATATGGCAACACTGTCAAGCTGCATTGGAGTTTCCGTCTCTTGTGTACTTATGTACACACGGGCATTCTCTCTCTATCTCGTTGCTTCTCACTCACGCTCGCTGCACCATATTTGTATGTGTGTGTGCGTGCGTGCAACACGACCGCTACGGCGTCGTTCTCACTGCTTTTCCAGTCACTTGTCTGTTTCGTTCGGTGCTGGTTGTTTCCCTCTGGCTGCGTATGCCAAGAACCAGTACAAAAAAACCATAACAGTGAAAAGAACCGAGCTCTGCATACAATTATTTTTTTTAACAATTTTTTTCCACTGTGAAATAGTTCAAAAAAGAAAAATATAAGTTAAAGTTAGTTCTCAGTAGCGTGATTTGAATTGCGTGAGGCTTGTAGCTGTGCTCTTCGCTTTGCAGGTAATCTATCAGTAACTACTTTGGTTGCCCTACATGCATACATACATACATACATACACATTTACAGTCTTAGGTATGCACCTTAACGTATTTTGTTTGCACCGCAACGTCTCGAAACGGAAATACATGTTTGCATGTACATGTACATGTACATACATATATACCTATTTATGCTTGTGTGCGTGTATATATGTATATGTATAGTTGAGTGAGTAACGTTTGCTGCAAACTCGCGTTACCTGCTCGTGTGAGAAGAGTATGGGAGAGGGAGTTGCGTCTCATCTTATGTTTAGCTTCTGCTGAAATTTGAGTCAGCAACTCTTGCGTTCATTTTTTTTTTTAACTCTATACTGTGTCAATGTTAATGTACTTCTGTATGTATGGTTGTGCGTATGTATATAATGTGCTACATTTTTGTGAGTTTGAATGAAAACGCTGAAGAAAAGATAACAAATGTTTATAAACATAACTCTGTATGTGCCGGATTAAGCCGGTCTGATCAGAGATCAACATAAAATATGTAGAGTCTGAGACAAACAGATCTGATCTTATGTAAGTACAGTAAATCGCTCAGAAGTTGGAGCTGCCATTTGTTTTTCTTATATACATATGTATGTCTTTAAATCTAAAACTATTTAGAAATTTTTTAGTCTACAGTCAAGGCTCGGAAATAATAATTTCGGAAAGGAGAATATTTGGTATTAGGAACCAACAATACTAATTTTCGAAAGTTTTTTAGAAGTCAAAAATATTCAATAATATAATTCCAAAAAACTATATTATAATCATTAGTTTGTAAGCATTTTGATTTTCCAGCGTTTATTATTATAATTGTATTTTGTTTAAAAATTGTCATTCTTTGTTAACACGGCTTTTCTATATATTTATTTTCAGGTGTGGTGTAAATCGCCTAAATCACCAAGATGAGTTACTTGCCAGCCCAGAATCGTACAAGTAAGTCAAGAATTTTGTACAACAAACATTGCTTGAATATTGTTTTTTTTTTGTTTTTTTTTTTTAAATTAAACTCTTATGTAAATTCTCTTTACTCTGTGAAATTCGATTCCCTTGACTGCAAAGAACGGGAGTGTGCAAAGCTCGCATTGAAATGTTGGAGCTTTGTGGAACTGGTCAACAAACTGATGTTTGTATATCTATGTATTTAACTGATTGAGAGTGGGGTAGGGCGGTGCCCCATTCACCCGTGGTATTTTGTACAGCTGCTGCAATGTGGCGCAAATGCGCTTCAATGGCCATTGACAAACGATTATTTTGCCAAGCTAAGGTGCAGTTGTTGTAATCGATTATAAATTGTGTGGCTGGCTGGCTGGCTCCAATGCATTTACAACAACAACGGAATCTATCGGTCGCCATTGTTGTTGTTGTTGTTGTTTGTATGTGCTTTTGTCTGCTTCGCCTTTCTTTTCCTTCGCTTGCTTTCTGCTTTTGTTGCTGTAATGCATCTCCTTCTAGTTGAGTGCGGCCATCCCTGGCAGCTTGTTCATTTTGTTCTTTGCGCTTTCAACATTTTGTATGCTGCCTTTGCAGATTGCGCATTGTAACGGCAGTTGTTGCTTTTGCTGCTGCTTCCACTGCTTCTGTGCTGGCTCTCGTTGTTGTTGCCACTTCATTTGCAATCCGTTTGATTCGGAGCGTGTGGGGGTGTGTGTGTGTGTGTGTCTGTGTGTGCGTGCGCTCTCTTGCTGTTCAGGCACGCTGTCTCACTCACTCCCCCACACACGTTCTTTTCTATTTCAACGGCCGGCACACGCTTGAGCTCGCTTTTTTTTTGTGATTTTTGTTCAAAAATTTAATTAGAGCGTCAACGGCGGCGGCGGCGGCGGCTTAAGGGCGTCTGCTGCCGCTTGAGATTACTGCACAAAGTGCGTTTTAATCGATCAGGGGACATGTAAAAACATGAATAAGCATTTGCCTTTTCAATGACTGCCAGTTGGCAGTTGGCAGTTGCAAGCAATCGGAGGCGCAGCGCATAAGCAGCAAATGCAAAAACAAAGCGAACCGCTGAGCAGGCATAATTAAGGCAAAGTGGCAAACAAAACGCCCAAACGCATTTGGAGCTAGATTCTTCCTTCCAGGCTGCCGAACACACACACACACACACACACATGCACATGTACATGCAATCACCCACACACACAGCTGGCCAGCATCTCCGAGCAGCAGCGTTGCCAACTTTTGTTTAGCAAAAAAAAGCTAGTTTTATAAGCTGAAAAAGGCTAAATTTTCTTATATTTTAAACTTAAGCTTACTTTGTACATCCCTGAGCAGCAGCGTTGCCAACTTTTGCTTAGGAAAAAAAGCTAGTTTTATAAGAAGAAAAAGGCTAAATTTTCTATTTTAAACTTAAGCTTACTTTGTACAAACTTCTTTAAGCTAAAGTGGACGATCAGAAATTATAACCATTTGGTTTCCGGGGTGATTCTTTTTTTTTTGTCAAATTAAATACTTATGATAGTTTTCATTATTTTTTTTTATATGTCTTTTGTTGCTTATATTTAAGTATAATGAAAACAACTTTTTAGATATTTTTGGTTTGTTGAATGTGAAAAAAGACACCCTAAATTCATTTGGAAATTATAACGGACGTTCTAATTTCCGAATGTTCTACTTTCCTAGCACTTAAAGTATCGTTTTTCGTTTACTCTGCCAATCTATTTACACAACCTTTTCTGCTTTAGACTTATGTTTTTATAATGTCCTAGCTATATTTCCTCTTGATGCGATTGTTTTTTTTTTGAACCTAATATTGTGGTTCCGTTAAAAAAAACAACCAGTATTTTTGATAATCGAGTATATATATATATATATATATATATGGTTTTGTTAACAACAACATTTTGTGTGCAAACCATAAACACAACAACAAAAAATGCTAAAAATGTCGAGAGAGAGAAAAAAGCGAAATGGGCAACACTGTTTGGCAGGGCGTTGTTCATCCTGGTTCATTTTTGGCTTTGATTGCTCGTTGAGACACAAACGACACTGATGATTCCCCCTCCACACACATATATATTTTAATATATATATATATTTATGTGTGTGTGTGTGTGTGTGTACTAAGGACATGCTTCTTTCATTTGAAGGGGCGTCGCTTTTTACACAATATGCAAAAAATGTCCTGCAGCGCTCAATCTGTCACGTTCCTATTTCCAGTTGCTGTTCTGTTCTGCTCTGTTCTGTTTTTTTCTTTTCTGCTGTCATTTCTCTGTCGTGTTGTCGTGTCGCATTTCAAAGACGCCAAGAAGCCACTTCTTCTGCCTGCCCGTCGCCGCCGCCGCTTCCTCTTTAATCCATTACGAGTCCCGGCTTTAATCCTCTAAAATGAAGTACACTCGTTATTTTGCACAGAACGGAAACACAAATCCACTAAAAATGTGTTTAGATGAGTGTTGGAGCGTAAAATGAGCTTGCATGGCATCAAGTAAGATGTGGATCCAATGGGCTCTTCAAAGTAATAGGCGAATGTGAGAAAATTACAAATGCTTGCAATATATATGCACATACAACGATTTTGATGTAAATAATATGTGTAAATCATTTTGTATAGCCGTTCTATGCGATTTTCATGACTTATAGTTAGCCTGCACATTTGCATGGTCTTAAACTAGACACTTTATAGTGTGGTTTGTGTTATTATAAGCAAATACTTTGACAAGCTACAATGTCATTATAGTTAGAACCGACCCTGAAAGCAAAAGGCTCTTACTTCATTAAGTATTCATATAGTTGATTCCTGCAGGATATCTCCACATTTTATTACAATGGTTTCTTTATTGTTTATTTGCATTGAATCGTTTGGCAGTGTCGCATAACAATCAATACAATCCGCCGGATTTGCCGCCCATGGTGTCGGCCAAGGAACAGACGCTGATGTGGCAGCAGAACTCGTATCTGGGTGACTCCGGCATACATTCGGGCGCCGTCACCCAGGTGCCATCGCTGTCGGGCAAAGAGGACGAGGAGATGGAGGGTGATCCGCTGATGTTTGACTTGGACACGGGATTTCCGCAGAACTTCACACAGGATCAGGTGGACGATATGAATCAACAGCTGAGCCAGACACGCTCACAGCGCGTTCGCGCCGCCATGTTTCCGGAAACACTGGAGGAGGGCATCGAGATACCGTCGACTCAATTTGATCCACAGCAGCCGACCGCTGTGCAGCGTCTGTCGGAGCCATCGCAGATGCTGAAGCATGCCGTGGTCAATCTGATCAATTACCAGGACGATGCCGAATTGGCCACACGCGCCATACCCGAGCTGATTAAGCTGTTGAACGATGAGGATCAGGTCGTTGTCTCGCAGGCCGCCATGATGGTGCATCAGCTGTCGAAGAAGGAGGCATCGCGCCATGCCATCATGAACAGTCCCCAGATGGTCGCCGCACTCGTGCGTGCCATCTCCAATAGCAATGATCTGGAGAGCACCAAGGCAGCGGTTGGCACACTGCACAATCTGTCGCATCATCGCCAGGGTCTCTTGGCCATCTTCAAGAGCGGCGGCATACCGGCTCTGGTCAAGTTGCTCTCGTCGCCAGTTGAGAGTGTGCTCTTCTATGCGATTACCACACTGCACAATCTACTGCTGCATCAGGATGGCTCCAAGATGGCCGTCCGTTTAGCTGGCGGATTGCAAAAGATGGTCACACTGTTGCAGCGCAACAATGTTAAGTTTCTGGCCATTGTGACGGACTGCCTGCAGATACTGGCGTATGGCAATCAGGAGAGCAAACTGATCATACTCGCCTCGGGCGGCCCAAATGAACTGGTGCGCATCATGCGCTCCTACGACTACGAGAAGCTCTTGTGGACCACATCGCGTGTGCTCAAAGTGCTGTCGGTCTGCTCCAGCAATAAGCCGGCAATTGTCGATGCTGGCGGCATGCAGGCATTGGCCATGCATCTGGGCAACATGTCGCCCCGTCTCGTCCAGAACTGTTTGTGGACGCTGCGCAATCTGTCGGATGCGGCCACCAAAGTGGAGGGTCTCGAGGCGCTGCTGCAGTCGCTCGTGCAGGTGCTGGGCTCGACGGATGTGAATGTGGTCACCTGTGCCGCCGGCATCCTATCGAATCTGACTTGCAACAATCAGCGCAATAAGGCGACTGTTTGCCAGGTGGGCGGCGTCGATGCCCTCGTTCGCACCATCATCAATGCCGGCGATCGCGAGGAGATCACCGAGCCGGCCGTTTGCGCTTTGCGGCACCTGACCTCGCGTCACGTTGATTCGGAGCTGGCACAGAATGCGGTGCGCCTCAATTACGGATTGTCCGTGATTGTCAAGCTGTTGCATCCACCGTCGCGTTGGCCGCTCATCAAGGCGGTCATTGGGCTAATACGCAATCTGGCCCTCTGTCCGGCCAATCATGCGCCTTTGCGAGAGCACGGCGCCATACACCATCTGGTGCGGCTCCTGATGCGCGCCTTCCAGGACACAGAACGCGTAAGTGGCTGGCATGAGATTTGTGTATTACCGTATTACCGACAATCGCCATTGGGTTGCATGGCTAAGATGGAAGAGCCAACAGCCAATAGAGAAGTTTGTAGTATACTAATAGAGACAAGTGCATTGCATTTGTACTCAATTTGATGCGAGCTATCGTAAAATGCATTAGTCCATTAGTACAAGTCAATGGATAAATATGATTGTTATTGTGATAGGTATATAGATAGTAATGGTACTAATGTTTCCTTCCCTTCGTTAGCAACGTTCGTCAATTGCCACCACTGGGTCGCAGCAGCCGTCCGCGTATGCCGACGGGGTGCGAATGGAGGAGATTGTCGAGGGCACTGTCGGTGCCTTGCATATCCTGGCGCGCGAGTCGCACAATCGCGCTCTAATACGCCAGCAGTCGGTCATACCGATCTTTGTGCGTTTGCTCTTCAACGAAATCGAGAACATTCAGGTGTGTGTTGTACTGTTGTACTGTTGTACTGTTGTTTGTTCAAATTTGTTAATAAATAACTACCGCCACTTGCAGCGCGTTGCCGCCGGTGTGCTCTGCGAGCTGGCCGCCGATAAGGAGGGCGCCGAGATTATCGAACAGGAGGGCGCCACCGGGCCGCTAACCGATTTGCTGCATTCGCGCAACGAGGGCGTTGCCACTTATGCAGCAGCCGTGCTTTTCCGCATGAGCGAGGACAAGCCGCAGGACTACAAGAAGCGTCTGTCCATTGAGTTGACCAACTCGCTGCTGCGCGAGGAGAACAACATCTGGGCCAACGCTGACCTGGGCATGGGTCCAGACTTACAGGTGCGTGATAATATACCCGATTTCTTTTCATTTCGCTCCATGTACATATCTAGTGTATATATATATCTATTATAATTATTACTATCAGACTTCATTTAATTTCACCTAATCCTCCAATTTGTACATAAACAATTTGTAGCAATATCTGCAACTATTTGTAAGCATAATCATTATGTACTATGTATATATGATGTATATATATATTGTATTACAAAATTATCAATTGTTTTGTATTTCGAAAATCGAATCGATCACTTCAATGTTAGTTTTAAGTAGATTTTGCAAGCATTTGGCCGTAGATGATGGACCAGTTTTATTCGGATTCGAAATTCGGATTGTAAACCAAAAACAATAATGAGACTAGTCTCCATTAGCGATAGTCCTCGAAACAAACAAAGTTATTAAACAAATTGTTATCCCTTTGACATATATATGTATATATATATTATTTATATTTAAATGTTGCGTTCTTACCTATATGTATATCTCAATTTAACTAATTAACGTTGCAATTTTTTGATTTCTTGTAATTAATTTATATTTTGATTTATTTCGTTCTTTTTTCTTTCATTATGTTTTCTTTGTGTGCAAAAAAAAAAAAAAAATATATACAAATCGAACCAACCACAAACACACACACACACACAACAATAAATACCACACCGACCGATTTCACTTGCATCACGACGCACATATATCAACAACAACAACAACACCACCAATCACTATCCTTTCTCAAAAAATGCGCAACACAACAACTCGTGTGCTCTGTGTCTGTGTGTCTCTTCTCTTTCCTAACAACTTTTCACTTCTGATCCATCCAACAACAAAAAAATAAAAATATATATTGAAAAAAAAACTCACACACACACACATACAAACACGCACACCAATCAACCCACTTTTCGCTCACATATACACACACACACAACACAATCGAATTGACAACACACGAACACGAACACGTCACGTCACGTACACAATCACGATCACGACCACAGGATATGCTTGGACCCGATGAAGCATATGAGGGCCTTTACGGACAAGGTCCGCCCAGTGTGCACAGTTCGCACGGAGGTCGCGCATTCCATCAGCAAGGTATGTATGCTGCTTGCTTCCTTCCACCTACTACTAATACTACGGCTAATAATCGGAACTACAATCAACACTAATCTTACTCAAGTTTACCCCCTCCGCCAGACCGCCCAAACGCCCGCCCGCCCCTACCAATTCATTGCAAATAATCAATGTATGATGTATGTATGTACGTGTTTAAACAAGATGACACAAACAGAAAAAAAAACCAAAAAAGAATCAAAAGGGGTTTACTAAAACTAAATGTAATAACCACCCAACCGACAATCCCCGGCCCCCTCTACCACTGTAGCTTATGATATCATTACTACTCTCATTACGTACTCATTTCCTATCGGTGTCTTATTAATCGATGCTTTTATATCGATATCGATTAATTTATAAGTGTGTTTGTTAATCGATTGCTACATTTGAACAACAACAAAAAAGTCGAATTCTCACAGACAATTAGAAGAAGTTCATACACAAATTCTTGTGAATTGTTTTTAATTAGGCACATGTGCTTTATGCTCGATATACATATATATATATATTTTTTGGTACCCTTAAAAACCCCCACTGCAGCCATAGACGGCGTCTTACCCCACACCCCTTGCCAGTCAGCACCCACCCACCATTTAGCGCCATTCTGCATGTAAAGTGTGCTACATAAAAAAAATATATGAAAACAAATAATAATTACAAAATAAACAGCGTAACTTTACTTCATTTCTCTTTGCGTGCGTTTAGTTAGTTACACCCCCCTTCGTCCCCGCCCTTTATTTAATTAGACCAAGCTCATAACGTCGTCTTCCATGTGCCATCTTACAAATGGAGAAATAGACTCAAATTTGTTTAGTAGAAACGTAGCAAGAAGTGCCTTAACCTAAAAGTAATCCAATCACTTGCTCAAGCGCGAGAGCGCAACAGCTGCTCTTCGAGCTTAAGCTCTGTGAGTGCAAGCCAGAGCGAGAGCGCAAGAGCTGCTCTTCGAGCTTAAGCTCTGTGAGTGCAATCCAGAGCGAGAGCGCAAGAGTGCTGCTATGTAATGTGCTCACTCGCTCACTCACTCACCACCCACCCACACATGCTTAAGGTTGTGTAAAGCAAATGGGAAGAATGTTAAAGTCTTTCAGTTATGTTAAGTTTCTTCAGAAGCCAGCAGTGAAATACAAAAAAAATGTTACGTGATTGCTGTTAGAATACATAGCTAAGTGAAATAATAGCGCAAAAGCTAAACAAACACGTATACTTAACATATCGGCATATGCACATACGCACACACATACACACACAAAACCAGCCACTCACACACACACACACACACACACACACACACAATGCAGTTAAAGGCGCCCTTAACAATGATATTTTGTTGTTTTTTTGTTTTTTTCTTGGTCTTCTTTTAATTTACTTGTGATTACTGAATTTTGTTTCCTTAATAGAATTGAGATTTGTAACCTGCTCATATTATTTATTAACGTTATGCTTAGGTTAATTAAGCCTTGATTTTGCATGTCCTACAAACAAGAAAATAGAAAAATGTTGAATGCATGTAGTGAAGTGTGCTAAAAAAACAAAAAACCAAAAACAAAAAGAAGCTTCTTCGCTTATGTGTACACATAAATATTAGAGCCAAGTGCAATGTTTATCTTATAAATATGAAATATATCTCATGTATCTATCTATCTATCGATCTGATTATTATATAGTTAATACTAACTACTTAGTCAGCGCATGCATGTTTAATTTGTGTACCGATTTCTGCAATCCACAGGATATGATACTCTACCAATAGATTCAATGCAAGGTCTCGAAATCAGCAGTCCAGTAGGTGGTGGTGCTGGTGCCGCTGGCAATGCAGTGGGCGGTGGTGCTGGCGGCAGTGGCGCCGCACCGCCGGGCGGGGCACCCACATCGCCCTACTCCATGGACATGGATGTCGGCGAGATTGATGCGGGCGCTCTCAACTTTGATTTGGATGCGATGCCGACGCCACCCAATGACAACAATAACTTGGCTGCCTGGTACGATACCGACTGTTAAGCACAGATGACGATGACGATGACGACGACGATGACGACGACGACGACGACGCTCACGTTGTAATAATACCCATTATACACAAGATAAAAAGTAATACCCATATACACAAAAACAAAAACAACAACAAAAAAACAATGGAAATTAAACGAATGTTTGCAATAGAATCATAAATTAAAAAAACGTTTTCCAACTTACGCCTGTTCGTTCTTACATACTTATATTCATATATGGGGAGGTGTTTTCTTATTCCAGCATTCCAATCGATAACAAAAACATCCGTTTCGATAACAAGTAATACCAAATTTCGTAAATGCGTTGCAGACAGCAAAGGAAATTAAGAAAGTCAGTTCCGAGCTGAGCACAATTTGAAAGGAAACTTAACTGCTAGTATATAGCAGCTATAAATGGAACCCATCCAAAATCGACGGCATGCGTAATAATACATGAATAAATAACATCTAGCCAGCAGAATTGCATGCGATAGCTTTAAAAACGTCGCTAAAACCGACTTAAAGTTGTACGGCAACTATAAGATATGGTGGTCCAGACTGATTTTCCAAAGACCAATTTCCCTAAAAAAATTTTAAAATCAAAATTTTATTATTGCCTTTTTCGAAGAAAATAGTATATTCACTTTGTGCTGAAATTTGTAATACATAGAAGGAAGCGTCGGAGACCCCAAATTTACCTTCAGTATGCTTAGAATGACAATACCAATTGATCTAGCCATGTCCGTCTGTCTGTCTGTCTGTATGTATGCAAACTAGTCCCTCAGTTTTTGAGCTATCGCGATGAAACTTTGCACATATACACTGCCCGACAACCGATTAGCACACTCTCTAAGCTTTCAGTTTAAAGGCAAATATCTCCCTACTCTGAAAATGTTTCATGCTCATTCTTTTTATACCCTGAACCCATTAAAAATGGGTAAAAAGGGTATTATGGCTTTGTGCAAAAGTATGTAACAGGCATTAGGAAGCATCTCCGACCATATAAAGTATATATATTCTTGATCAGTATCAACAGTCGAGTCGATTTAGCCATGTCCGTCTGTCTGTCTGTCCGTCCGTCTGTCCGTCCGTCCGTCCGTCCGTCCGTCCCGTCTGTCTGTATGAACACGCGGATATCAGAGACTACAAGAGCTAGAGACTTCATATTTGGAATATAAGTTCTCGTAATCCCGGGACAGATCAAGTTTATTTCATTTGATCGATAACTCGTCCCGTTTAAATGTTATCGATAAATTTCGATTTCAGACTAGCGTTTTTGGGCCTTAACTTAAAAGTTATAAGAGCTAGAGGACCCAAATTTGGGATGTATAATCTCGAATAGCATACACATGTAACAAATATTTCACTTTTTGGATACCACCCCCCAATCCCCCCAAAAGTTCAAAAAACTCATTTTTGAAGGTACGACCTTAGAATTTGGTTTGGTCACACATTTTATAGCCAATGTTATGTCCTACAAATCTTAGAAAAATCGGACAGTAAACACAGAAGTTATTTAAGATTTTACTTTCCATTGTGTGGGGCTCAGTGAAAAAGCAAGCTAACTGCTTAAACCGCATGCACAGCTTGCAGTATGTGTGTGTCTGTATGTATGCACACTATTTAGGCAAGTATGAATGGATGTCAGAACTGGGTTCAGGGTATCTCCTAGTCGGGCACTCCCGACTAGAGCACTCTTACTTGTTTTCTCATATTCTTCATCATTTTCACTCATTTTAAGAATAACTGTAAGCTCTGGAAGTGTACCGTTAGTTTGCTTTGCTTTTTTCTGTGAAGTGCGACAAAAATGCATGCATTTTTGTTGGGACAGCCGATTAGCACATTTTTGTTTTCGTGTCAATTTTTGCGTGTAAGCTGTCTTGTTTGGGTGTTTAAGTTTATTATTTATTTATTGGGATCAATTATCTATAAAAGAAAGTAATAATGGGAAAAGGAAAACCGTTGGATGAGTCTGAAAAAGGCAAAATAAAGGCTTACAGGGAGTGCGGCCACTCGATTCTTCAAATATCGAAAAATATTCAACGCAGCCGTAAAGTTATTACCTCATATTTAAACAATGAGGACACTTATGGAAAAAACATGAAAGGTCGGCCCTCATCAGTGATAACAGCAGCTGATAAAGCGAATCATATTAAGGCACGCATCTAATTCTCACGACTCAGCCACCAAAATTAAAGAAAAAACTGGTGTTAAAGCGTGCGTTCGGACTGTGCAAAGAGTTATTTCGAATGCTAAGCATATTAAGCGTCCAAAATTAAAAAAAAACCACCTCTAAACCAACTTCGAAAGATGCAACGGCTCGATTTCTGTCGATCGAATATGACCTGGACCAAGGAGTGGGAGCTTGTAGTCTTTTCGGATGAGAAAAAGTTTAATTTGGAGGGTCCTGATGGCTATGCCTACTACTTTCATGATCTCAGAAAGGAAGAGCATACTTTAGATCGATTGCACAGCCGTGCGGGTGGTGTCATGGTGTGGGGAGCTATTACGTACTTTGGCACTATAGAACTGCAGTTTCTAACCAGCCGTATGAATGCCATTGCGTACAAAGGTGTACTGAATACGGCTTTCCCTGCAATTAAGGATATTTTTGGACCCTTGAAATGGAAGTTCCAGCAGGACAACGCACCTATCCCACACAGCCAGGATTGTAAAGACCTGGATTGAGGGTCAAAAAGTAGAATTGCTAACTTGGCCGCCATACTCGCCCGACCTAAACATTATAGAAAATGTTTGGGGATGGCTGGCACGGAAGGTGTACGAGTCCGGCAAGCAATATTCAACTGAAGCAGAACTCATTGAAGGAATAAAAAGGTCCTGGGAGGCTATATCACTCAATTATATAAAAAAATTATATGACTCCTTACCCAAGCGGATGTACGAAGTCATACTTAATCGTGGAGGCTCAACACATAATTAATTTGTTTACAAATAAGATCTAAAATATTGAAATTAATTTTAAACAAGTAAGAGTGCTGTAGTCGGGAGTGCCCGACTACGAGATACCCTGAACCCAGTCCTTACAATCATTCATACTAATCTAAGCACACACATGCTGCAGTATAAGCAGTGCAAGCGGTTTAAGCAGTTAGCTTGCTTTTTCGCTGAGCCCCACACAATGGAAAGTTAAATCTTAAATAACTTCTAATGTTTATTGTCCGATCTCATTGAAATTTTTGGGGCAAGCAATTGTCGATAATATGTGTTACCAAACCAAATTACAAGGTCGTACCTTCAAAAATGCGTTTTTTGAACTTTTGGGGGGTTTGGGGGGTGGTATCCAAAAAGTGAAATATTTGTTACATGTGTATGCTATTCGAGATTATACATGCCAAGTTTGGAGCCTCTATCTTTTATAACTTTGAAGTTATGTCCCAAAAACGCAAGTCTGAAATCGAAATTTATCGATAACTTTTAAACGGTATGAGTTATCGATAAAATGAAATAAACTTGATCTGTCCCGGGATTAGGAGAACTTATGTTCCAAATATGAAGTCTCTAGCTCTTGTAGTCTCTGATATCTGTGTGTTCATACAGACAGACAGACGGACAGACGGACAGACGGACAGACGGTCAGACGGACAGACGGACAGACGGACAGACGGACAGACAGACGGACATGGCTAAATCGACTCGGCTGTTGATACTGATCAAGAATATATATTACTTTATATGGTCGGAGATGCTTCCTTATGCCTGTTACATACTTTTGCACAAAACCATAATACCCTTTTTACCCATTTTTAATGGGTTCAGGGTATAAAAATAATTTGAGTGAGTTTGAACCCATTTTCTTTTGTTATTTTAGGTTTTCAAGTGACTGTGCTAATCAAGTGTCGCAAAAATAAAAGTGAATTTTGTATGTTAAGTTTGTTTAAAATAATTGGAAATGTTATTAATAAAGTTAATATCATATCTACTATTTATTTTCGTGTGAAATTTTATATAATCTTTTAATGAAAAAAAAATTCATCCTAAAAGCTTTATTCGTTTTCCTGATATTGAGCTCCTAAGACGGGAGCATAGGGTGTGCTAATCGGTTGTCGGGCAGTGTACTTATAATTCAAAGGGACAGAATATTGGTCGGAACCAGCCGGATCGGACTACTATATCTTATAGCAGTACATGTACAGTACATGTTTTTCTTTTCAAAAATATGACATTTTCAAATATTGATAAAAAACTTAAATGTAGAGAAGAAACCATGAACAAAATGGGCTGGAGCTTAAAAATCGGTTCAGTTTTGGCAAATTTATGTGATTTTAAAGTCTTCAGAGGAAAAAAAATATTTTTACAAGCAAAATTTTTTTTATATTTTTGGCCTGAGCTTAGTCTTAAAAAATAGCCTCCCCAGAATCGGGTTTCTTATGGATTTTTATACTGATTATGACACCCGCAATCGATTACAAATAAAATTTCGCGATTCTATTTTTTTTATAATTAGTATGAGAATGCATCTAAAATCAGGTCAAAAATAACACCAATTTTTTCATGTAAAGTGATTTTTTTGATTTCCTAGGAATACACTTTAAAGACTTTAAACTCATATTACTTTGCCACCGACAGTTTATTTCACACCCCAGTATTTTAGTGATGGAACATAGGAAAAAACGTGTGTCTGCCACTATTTTGTCGATTTCCAACACTAGCAAAAACTATCGCCCTAACGCTATTGGCAGCCCCTATTTCAAACTCCAACTACCAATATTTCAAATGCGCTGCAGGCGAAAAAAAAATGGGCTAGCAACGGTGCATTTTTGTTTGTAAATATAAAGAATACAAGTTTTGGTCACATGGGATCGACTCTTGCTCATGGTTCTGAGGCTTATTAATATGAACAGCTTTTGGCTAAGAAACACTGTCAACAGTGTATTGAAATTGATAGCAGCTGATATCAAATAAAAACCAGTTGGTTGATTATCTTCTGCGTCCCTAAGATGTTATACTCTTTTCGAATCTGATTTCACTAGCTTCCACTTGTATGACAGCTGTAAGATATAGTGTTCCGATTCGGCTATTTCCCACAAATGTGCTGTATCTGTGAATATAATGTGGCTGTACCAAGTTTCATTGCGATAGCTAAACAAATGAGGGACTAGATACAGATAGACGGACAGACGGACTAGGACAGATCAATTATAGAGGTAAATTTTGTAGGTTTCCGATGCTTTCTTCTATGCATTGCAAACTGCAGGACTTCAAAAGGAATATAAGCAACTTCTACACGAGGAGATTTTGTTTGAAGTAGAATAAATCATTATCTTCTTTTTGATCTTACGAACTCATTCGCACTCTTATCCCCCTAAACAAAATCTTCTGATTCTGAAATTTCTGATTTGAAATTTGTACAAAGTATTTTCAATTTCAAATTTGAACAATTTAAAGTCTTAGAAGTAGTACGGCACTGAAGCTCCAATAACTTGGCCAAAACTGAACCAATTCTTTTGATTAATTCATATATGAAGTTAGTATTGTTTAATTTTTTGAAAGAAAACTAAGTATTTAGATTCATACACTTTCTAGAACATTTGCAGCAATTTTAAGCTTTTAAATGGATCCGAAAGTTGTTGAGAACATGAATTGAAGTGTTCAAAAATGCCGATTTTATATATGTATGTATATTCCCAGTTGAAAACAAATTGAGACTTAGCTGATTCACGAAACCAGTTAACAAATTGTATGCGAGAGTGGTTCAAAAACGGTAAAATATTCAATTTAAACAATTTATGCGTATCGGTCAGCTAAGTATAAATATTTACAGAACAAATTTCAGATGCAACCATAAAAAAAAACTAGAGAGAATGGAAAAACGTCCATATCGAAGTCGAACGTTGAATCTGAAGATACATAGTTAAGCGAATGTGGCACAATGTTAATTTATCAACCATTTACAGACGAAAAAGCTCTTTCAGAACGATGCCAACAATTTGTGATAGCGTTAGAACGGCACTTTAATCGCAGCGCTGGGTCGCTGGCTCATTTGCTTTCATGAATGGAATGGAATGGTCCACATTGTAAGTTTAAGGTCATTAGCATATAGAGATGTGTGTGCCTGTGTGTGTGTGTGTCTGTGTGAGCGTGTGTTTGTTTGTATGTGTGCCGCTGCATTTACAGATTGCGGCAGAGAGATAACTAATGCGAAGCGAGCTTAAACCAGCTGTGTGCGTTTGTATGTGTGTGTGTGTGTGTGTGAGCGACGAAAGCTCGAAAAGTTCGCTGACCCCTTGCACACGAACAGCTCGTGAACTGTATTTGTATGTTGTTGTTTTTGTTTCGATTATCCAGTACTGCAAATACATAATACTTTCAACTTGTTGTTTGCATTTCACATTTTAATTAACATTTTCAGGCGTAAACTTATCGTCAATTCAATATACGCATGCAATTAGAAAAGTGTGTACAAATACAAATACAAGTTACGATTACAAAAATTTTAACTTAAATTTAAAATTTCAATGGAGTTTGCAGTACGATGACGAGAGAGCGCAGCTGATGCTGCTGCTGCTGCAGCTACTGTTGTTGTTATTGCTTAGCTCAACGCACTCATTCACTCCCTCTCTAAGCACACGCTCGAGTGTTGTGTGTCTGTGTGTGTGTGTGCGTGTTATTGCATTTGCCGGCCGGCAAAGGTTAGAGCGAGAAAAATGAGCGAAAAGTTAGGCAAAATCAAAGAGAGGGAGAGTAGTGCAGCGGGTGGCGCTTATCAGTGAAGAGGCAGAGACAGAGAGCGAGAGAGAGGCAGTTCACAGAAAACAGAGTTGCTTAAGTTTTTTTTTTCCATCATATTTTTGTTTCACTTTGTTGTTTATAATTACATCATAATTAAAAAATAATACATAAGGTTGCGTTTGAAATTTGACAAAACTCGCAGTGGTGTTGTTGTTTTGGTGTTTTGCATATTTGCTTTTGTGTGGTGTTGTTTTTGTTGTCTTTTGCTTGCTTTTCCTTCCAAAATTTATTTTTTTTTTTTTTAGCTTTTGGGAATATTTTTTCTGCACATGCGTGTGTTGGTTGGTATGTGTGTGTAATAGATTTATAAAGTGGAATGGCAGAGAGAGAATATAATATATATGTTGTTGTTCTCAAATTGTTCATGTTATATTAAAAGGTATATAAAAAAAACAAAAAAAAAAAGGAATAGTAATTAATTATGCATTTTTATAATCCATATATATCTCATGTGAAATAAATTAATTTAATGCTAGAACACAACATGACGAACGACGACGTTGATGATGATTGTGTGATTAACATTGCGCAGCTCTGCATCTTCTTCTTCCACTTCTTGCTTGTTGTTGTTGATGTTGTTGTTGTTGTTGCCACTCCACTTTCTGCTGCCACAGCTGCTTAGAAGCACTTGCGGTGCACAATGGATGGGCCAGACTCGTCGTACTCCTGCTTGGAGATCCACATCTGCTGGAAGGTGGAGAGCGATGCCAGAATGGAGCCACCGATCCAGACAGAGTATTTGCGCTCTGGTGGGGCAATGATCTTGATCTTCATGGTCGACGGAGCCAGCGCTGTGATCTCCTTCTGCATGCGATCAGCGATGCCTGGGTACATGGTGGTGCCACCGGACAGCACTGTGTTGGCATACAGATCCTTGCGGATATCGACGTCGCACTTCATGATCGAGTTGTAGGTTGTCTCATGGATGCCGCACGCCTCCATTCCCAAGAACGAGGGCTGGAACAGGGCCTCGGGGCAACGGAAACGCTCGTTGCCAATGGTGATGACCTGTCCGTCGGGAAGCTCATAGGACTTCTCCAGAGAGGAGCTTGAGGCAGCGGTGGCCATCTCCTGCTCGAAATCGAGAGCAACATAGCACAACTTCTCCTTGATGTCGCGCACGATTTCACGCTCGGCAGTGGTGGTGAAAGAGTAGCCACGCTCCGTTAGGATCTTCATCAGATAATCGGTCAGATCGCGACCGGCCAAATCCAGACGCAGAATGGCATGGGGCAGGGCATAACCCTCATAGATGGGCACAGTGTGCGAGACACCATCACCAGAGTCCAGGACAATACCGGTGGTACGACCGGAGGCGTACAGCGACAGGACAGCCTGAATGGCCACATACATGGCGGGTGTGTTGAAAGTCTCGAACATGATCTGTGTCATCTTCTCGCGATTGGCCTTGGGGTTCAAGGGTGCCTCAGTCAGCAGCACGGGGTGCTCCTCGGGCGCCACACGCAGCTCATTGTAGAAGGTGTGATGCCAGATCTTCTCCATATCATCCCAGTTGGTCACAATACCGTGCTCAATGGGATACTTCAGGGTGAGGATACCACGTTTGCTCTGCGCCTCATCACCCACATACGAGTCCTTTTGGCCCATGCCGACCATCACGCCCTGATGACGTGGACGGCCCACAATCGATGGGAAGACGGCGCGGGGCGCGTCATCGCCGGCAAAGCCAGCCTTGCACATGCCGGAGCCATTGTCGACAACCAATGCAGCAACTTCTTCGTCACACATTTTGTAAGCTGCAAGCAAAAGAACACAGAAAAATGCAAATTAACAAAAAAAAACGCCAAGATCTCATCTCTTATATTAAGCGTGTAATTGTTGCTACGAAATGTTCCATTATCGATCGTTTCAGAATTTTTAACTGAACTTGTTCCTTATATTGAACTACAAGCGCTTCTCTCTCTCTCTCTTTAAGGGGCAACACCCTGCACATTAATCAGCAATTTCACAAAAAAAAAAAAAAGAGCTCAAGAGCGCATCAAGGAACCGGCATGCAAAGCAAGTGAAGAAACACTCATTCGCTCTTGGCTGCGTGTGTGTGTGTGTGTATACACAGGCCGTTTAAAATGGCCGCCACGCAGAAGAAAAAAAACGAGAAAAAAATGTACACCACTCAAGCCGGCACCTTGAGCATTGGTTCTCTACACGCGTTTTCTTTTCGTTTAGCAAAATTACCTTTTTTTAGAATTTAACAAACGACGAGAATTTTGTTTTAGAATAAACTGAATTGTAACTTTGCAATTCAAGTTGAATATTAACTGAAACTACACTTGATTGTTGGTAGTAGGTGACAAGGCGATGATATAGTGACTGAAGTCCAACCGCACCGTTTGACTGCCGAAAGAGGAATGAACAGACAAGCGAATGCCAGTTAACAGCTATTTCAAGCGCTGCTTGCTGGCGACGACGTCGGTGGTATCTATGCGAGCGCAAACGCTGCCTCTGCCGGCTCGCTGGCTCGCTCGCACGCAGCGAATGGCGGCGCATGCGTGCGACAGAGAGCGCACGACTAGCGCGCTTCGGTTGCCAACTTTTGTGACCATATATGGTCATGTTTCGAAGCGAATCGTCGAGCGATGCAGAGAGAGCTGAAAATCGTCGCCGCTTTCGCTCTCTCACGCGCTGAGCTGTGTGTGTGTGTGTGTGTGTTGCGGCGACTGCGGCGACGGCGACAATTGACAATGTTGAAGGTTTTCTCCATTTTTGCGCGGCTCATTAAAAAAAAAAAAAACCGGCATTTTTGCATTTGAAGAAACGCCGAATAACTTTAATGACGTGATTCTTTGACTATTTCTGGCCGCCAACTTGCCGACGTCACACTGGCACTGTGGGCCAAAACCATTTGAATAACAGGCATCTGCATGCATGAATTTGGCAGTTACTTTTCAAATGGCTCGCCATGAAAGTTAATTGAAGAAGCGTGGGAAAGATAGAAAGTGTTTGCGAATTGAGTTGCAAAATGGCTGTAAAAAACTGTCACCAGTTCTTTCATTGGCACTGCTTCTTCTTTTTCCGTTGTCGTTGGCCTTCTCTCATTTTGGAAATCCGCATTGGGGCACGCCCCAGCACTAGATCTACACGCATACCTGTCTATGCGTATCTGTGTACATATGAACATATACATATGTACATACATACATACATATGTCTGTACATATCTTCTAGCTTCTAGCGCTTACGAAATACATAAGCTTTGTATCTTATCGATCCACAAATTTTGTGATAACAAAACTGTTGCGAGGATTTTTGTATATTTCACTAGCGTGTCAGCGCGTGACTTGAAGTTTTGTTTTACTTTTTATTGTTATGGTTATTGATTGCGTTTTTTCGATTGCTGTTTTTTGTTTTTTTTTTTATCAAGCAACTATTTGAGAGATTCTTGAACATTATCACATATTCCACAAGCACTTTGTACATACATACATACAATATAAAAAAAATGGTTGTCAACAAAAAAAACATTCGCTATTCACGATTCGATTGCATTTTGTGCATTTATAGTTTTGGATTTTAATGTTGATCTTGTTCTTGTAGTTGTTGTTGTTGTTTGGATTTGATTGTTGGCTGGATTGGTAGATGTATACTTACATTTGGTCTGTTTTGATTAAAATTAATTAAATAAATATAAATTAAGTCTTTCGGTTGGTTTTGTGTGTCTGTTGTTTAGACGACTTTAGCTGGCTGCTTTTAGCGGTTTTGTGTCGGGAGGAGTATCCACACAGCACAAGAACTCAAACTGTAATGACATGAAAACTGGTCGCTGTTTGCCGTTTTATAAGCCCGTGTCCGTCCGGCAAGCGGCACCGTACTTTAGCGCCTTATCAGCGCCACTTACACACTTCTCCAGGCTGCCGCCGAGCGTTTTACCATATATGGTATGAATTCAATTTTACCCCGTTGCCAGCGCATGTGCGTGTGTGTGTGTGTGTGCTGTGGCCTGTCTGTGTGCCAGTATTCATGTGTATCGCACATGCATTTGCCTCTGTGTGTGTCTGTCTGTGTGTGTGTCTGTCTGTGTGTGTGTGTGCGCATACATATGCTGCTCGCAAAGAGTATTTCGCAGCATAATCCCCTCCTGTTACGGGTGTGACTGTTTTAAAGTTGCGTCACTATGCGCCACGGTTTGCACACACAGCTCAGACATACATATTACAAGTGATTCAAACCAAATCGGTTTTGTTGATATAAGAGTTCAGGAGTTCTTGAAGTCAGCAGAAGAATGTTATGCACAAATTGCGAAGAATTGTGCTTAAAATAAGAGTTAAGTATGTATCTATAATGTGAACTTAAAGTATTTTAAATTGCACATAAACAAACATTTTGGTCTTGCAAACATTAAATATTTTTGCTAAAATAAATGATATGAAAAAAAAACCTCCAACTGAAAATGGTACTAAGGCTAGAGGCAGGAGCATAGATCCAACAAGTTTGATCAAAGCCAAATCAAATAAATCTTTTTAATTAAAAACCATAATATACACAGGTACATATGTTTGCATATGTGTAAAAACAAAGCGAAGAGTATACAATGATCAGCATGGTTTTTGACTTTAAAGCTCGGTTTGTAGCAATAACGGCGCTAGGCAAAAACAGCTGCCAGTTGATGCGTCAACCACGCGTTTGCGCAAAAGAGATAGAGGCACACTCACTCAACCACACACACACATATATACAGGAGCACACAATAGCGCTCATTCACTTGCTGCGCTCAGTGAAATGCTGACTCAGCTCAGCTCTATGGCGCAGGGGGTTTGTTTTTACGCGACTTTTTCAAAACACATTTGCTTTAGCTAAATGGTTAAACATTGGCAACTCTTGTTATTATAGCAAATTATTCAAAAGTTGTTTTTGATAAAACAGATGCAAAGCCAATCCGCTCTCTGTCTCTCTTACAACATGAGTGTAAAAGTGAAAGAGTGCAGTGCGAGTCAGAGTCAGAGAGGGGAAAGTTGCACACAAACGTGCAGCATATGCATGTATGTACATAAATACATACATACATATGTATGTAAGTGTGTGTGTATATGGTGGGCATGAGAGTGTGTGTATCGTGTCTTTGTAACGGCAATTGCTCATACATGGCCAACGAACGCATTCCATCGACAATCGTGATTTTTACTATTGCCGGTTGACTAATCATTGTTTAAATAATTGCCTATTTTGAATCAAAATGACGCACAAATGGCCAACAAATTTCAAAAGCAGCCGCACGCAACCTATGTATGTATATGACTATGTATATATGTATGTATGTATATGCATATGTGTGTGTGCGCTAGCATAAAGTACACGCACACAGTGACAGGCGCGAGCATCGGCACTGATACCAAAAAATAAGAGGCAGAGAGCGAGAGCGAGAGAGGCTTACGCAGGCGTGCTCTCTCACCGCGAACAGCAAAGCAAAAAAAGAAAACAACAGACGCTCGGGCAAAAGGAGTGGCAAAATGACGTTGCTCCACACCAGTCCCAAACTTCATTCGATCGCAGTGCATTTCTACATACATACATACATACATACATATGTGTGTATGCATGTATATATATGTATGTGCATACAATTGTGTATTTATTTGCAGTTACTTGATTCATATGCATTTTTAAAGAAATCGAATGTTTGCAGCCGATTGTCGATTGTTGGTTTACCATTCGTGGAATCGTTCAGGGCAGACGCTCAGTTTTGAAATGGGAGCCCAAAGTCGCCATTGCTGTCGCCGGTCGCCGTTTTCTTAGTTTCATATGTACAAATTTTAGACGAAACAACAAAAAAAACGAATGCAATTCTCATGGTGTTAACTGGTATTCGCAAGCGTCAGCATTCGCATTCCATTCTTGCCTTCTCCTCCTCTTGTTCTGCTTTCGCAGATAAGCTTTATGCACACACACACACACACATACCCTACATATTATTATTAGCCGGTTTGGACTGCTTCTTTTGAGAAAATGTGTAACGCTTTGAAGAGGCTAAAAATATCTTCGGTCAGTTATGTGTACGTATGTATGTACATACATACATATGTAGACAGAATAGTTTATCTACAGCTGCGGTCAAGATATTAGTAGTAGTTACAACTATTTTTTGGAAAGATGACAAAAAAGTAATACAGATATACAAAATATTTGTAGAACACAATCTGCGTTTGTAGAAGATAGCAAATATAGTAGGTTGAGATATGTATGTATGTATGTATGTATGTACATATTATAAATTTCAAGAAGCAATTTAAGTCTGGAAATGTATGAAAAGTGAGCGGGTCAAATGGTGGCAAATTTGGAGACTATATTTGTGTAGTTATTTGTTACTTGGTTCTTGAATTCTCTTATAACGGAGCTCGGCAAATTATAAATCGGTTGATCTCATAATCATAACCATTTATTTGTTTATTTTGTTTCTCTTTCTATTTTAGTTTTAATACTCTATAGCCCTACACAGCAATTTGCGACTTAATTAGATTCTGTTTTACCAAACAAAAAAAAAAAATCATTTCAAAGGATTTACATATGTACATATATTAAGAATTGTTCAAGAACGCAAAGAAAAAAATGGTTCTGAAAATTAGTCAATTCTAATTTGCAAACAACTACTGTCTGCTTATCAGATTCTATTTCCATTGATTGTATCACCATAGTAATTGCCATAGAAACGTTCGTCTTTTTCGTTTTTCTATTGTTTTCGAAGAATTTAATTAATTTGTTCTCAAAATAACTGTTTACGTTTTCAATGATGTTGTTTAAAACGAACTAATTAACATAAAATGGCAATAGAAGCCATTGGCATATAGGGTATTTAGTTATCGACACGCCTTGACGCTGCCAGGTCACGGGAAAGCGAATTTTCGAATGCAAATCACATGTTTCCAATGTGCAGAGCAATGATTTAAGAGCAATGCTAAGGTGAAGACATGTGTGTACATACATATGTATGTGTATGTATGTATGTACGTATGTATGTATGTATATGTATGTATGTATGTACGTATGTATGTATGTATATACAGATGAGCTACGACCTTGTGTGGCAAAGGGGGGAGTCAAGGGAGTCCAGTGTGTGCACACACAGCTGGCTTGATCGAAACTAGAAATAATTAAATGGCCAAAAACGGCGCATTTACGTAGCCGATGACTTTGAAACCGCTATGTGTTGACAACAACAACAACACACACACACAAAACAGCGTAAGCTACAACAGAGCCATGATCAACGACCTTTCTCCAAAAAGTTCGTAGCTCGTCACGTTTTCTACACACGAACACGCACGCACACAGGCGCACAGAGCCGACGTCGACAGCGACGCCGGCAGCGACTGTTACACTTGCTTCACAGCATACTTACATATGTATATATGCATAGGTATGCGTGTGTGTGTGCGCGCGAGTCTGTCTACGCATACACGCAAAGAACTTTGTAACCATAAAGAGCGCCAGCCGCCTCAGCTTGTAGACTTCAAGCTAAAGCGAGAGAGAGAGAGAGAGCGAGCGAGAGCGAGCGAGTCAAAGCCGCTGCCAAAGCCATTGTCAAGGTCATTGAATGCGAAAATTTTTACATTTTTCGCAATTAATTTGGCATTTTACGCGCGTATTCGTATTTGGCATTAACATATGTATGCATGTATGCATACATACTTGACCCCCCCCCCCCACCCCATTGCCCAATCCCCCAGCAAACACCTTGACTATGGCCCCTCCTCCCACCGCTCTTCAGTTGCATTTGCTTGTTGTTTTGGTCGCTTTTGGTCAAGCAGAAAACTTGCACATTTTCACTACAACTTTTTTTTTTTGGTTTCAGGTACGACCAGTTTTGACCATGATGATAATCGTGCACCAAAATCTCATCAATTGTTTACTTAATTAGAGTGTGATCGTATAATTGCCAACTGGTCGCCAATTCAAGTCTTTGCTTCACTGTACCAATTGCATTGGTATCACAGTGATGTTATTATTAAATTTTACGAATGTGATGGACTTTAATATTTTAAATATACATACAAACCATTTTGGCTTAAGTTTTCATTTCGCATTTCAAAATATAGCGAAAATACAAATTGCGTTTAAAATTAAATGCAGTATGTCTTCAAAAAAAAAAATGCCATTTGGTATTAAAATTAACTACTATTTTTAAAAATAATTTTTTATTTTTGTATTTATTTAATGTTGACTTAAACTATTCGAAACAGGACAAATTTTTGAATATTATAAATTACAGAAAAGTTACAAAATTATAATATGTATTGTACAATTAAAAAGTATATATGTATATATAAAAAAACATTTCTTTATTACCAAACTGATGAAAACCAAGAATGCACGATATTCCAGGCAATAGGCAGAATCGTAGTCGCATCTTCCATGTTTTGAAATACATTTGGTAGCCGTGTACAACAAGTCTATTTTCAGCTCAATTATTCACTTTCTCAACCACTTTGAACATCTGTACATAACTCAGCTCCTCAGCTCCTCAGCTGCCCACATTTAATAGGCTAAATGATTTGCAGCCAAATCTTGGTTCAAGTCGAATAACTGCAGTACTTGTAATTACGGTATTCGTTGGCTGGGGGTGGATGGGGCAGTAAAAGCACCTCAAAAATGTTGGAGATGCGTGCACATCGGATGCGGTGCCATAAATAGCGGCATGAAAATGTTAATACAAAATGCTGGAAATTTCAAAGAGTTGTTAATTGCTCGCCTAATTGACGCTGATTAAAATGCAAGCGTTCAGCCGTTGCATATATTTGTTATCGATAAGTCTGAAAATTGTGCATATTGAGTTTGTTTAAGAAAAGAAAAGAAAGGAAAGGAAACAAACAAACGGTTACACATACACTGTCCAAAGCTAGTTCCAGCTGCTGGAACTAGTTCAACTTTTTGCCTCATGTACCATTTCTAATTGCCAGCTAACTCGCTCATTGCGTGAGGCCATAATGATGATGGTGTGAAAGAAGCAGCCGAAACAGAAGAAGCAGAGCAGGCAGAATTTAAAGCGGCTTTTGGGAAAAGTGAAAAATGATTTCGTATTGTTGCGGGGCGCAATTTTTCACAATTTCACTTTAATGCCAATGTACGACTGTAGTTGTGCGTGCCTCATGCATTTCGCTTGTCCTCTCCTTCCCTCCTCTGCTTCCCTCCTCTCCTCCTCACCCACGCCATCTTTCTCGCGCTCTCTCGCTCTCGCCCCCTGCTGCTGCTGCTGCCTCTGCTGTCTCCCTCGTTAACTGTGTCCATCCATTTCGTTTTCTGTGGGTGCGCATTTCACATGAACAAAATAATTAGCCAATTCCAAAGCTTTGTGGCCAACAGCAGCAGCAGCAGCAGCAACGCATCAAAGCGTCACAGAAGACTAAAAATAAGAAAGAAGAAATGAAGCAAGAGAGAGAGAGAGCGGGAGAGGGAGTGGGAGTGGGAGTAAGCGAGCTTTAACCCAACAAACAAATTAATAGCTATTTATTCGAATTGATGTACTTCAGCCAATTTGCATACTTATTGGCTCAGTTGACCGATAACTCAGTTAAAACAAGCGCCTCCCATAACATTATGCCTAACACTAATTTAACCTATTTGGAATAAATATGCCAGAACTTAAACATTATTCATTTGTTGCCATCAGTTCAGTTATAATAATCGTAGACTTAAGCTCGGCAACAATATTTCATCAACAACCTACATATATTTTCACAGCCAATAATTATATGGCATGTAAATACTGCTGTTTATTTGCGCACAATATTTGCTCGCTGGGCGGACTACAAAATTTCATTGAGTCACTCTCAGTTGTCAGACGCCAAAGTTGTAGTTGATAGTTGATAGGAGCAGGGGCGTGGGCGTGGGCAAAGGGGAGGGGCGGTTGCCATTTCTCTGCTCAGCTAACTGGTGCCGACACTGCTTACTGCGCACTGCTTGCTGATTGCTGCTTGCGGCTGCAGTAACCGCAGCCGAAGGTGTTACAGCAATTGAACGTGATACATGCACCACATATTTATACATACATATTTATCCAGACATATATGTATATAGATATACATACATATATATTGTAGAAGTCGCAGACACCGTCTGACTCAAACATTTGTGAGGTTTATTATACCCTGAAGCCATTCAAAATGGGTAAAAAGGGTATTATGGAGTTGTGGAAAAGTATGTAACAGGCATAAGGAAGCATCTCCGACCATATAAAGTATATATATTCTTGATCAGCATCAACAGCCGAGTCGATCTAGCCATGTCCGTCCGTCTGTCTGTCCGTCTATCCGTCTGTCTGTCTGTCTGTCCGTCTGCTAAAGCTAAAGCTAAAGACTTCATATTTGGCATAAAAGTTCTCGTAGGCCCGGCACAGATCAAGTTTATTTCATTTTATCGATAACTCGTCCCGTTCAAAAGTTATCGATAAATTTCGACTTCAGACTAGCGTTTTTTGGACATAACTTCGAAGTTATAAGAGCTAGAGGCCCCAAATTTGGCATGTATAATCTCGAATAGCATACACATTTAACAAATATTTCACTTTTTGGATACCACGCCCCACTCCCCCCAAAAGTTAGGGGTATGACCTTGCAATTTGGTTTGGTCACACGTATTCGAGCCAATGTTATGTTCTAAAAAGATGTTCCTAATGATCGAAGGATCGAATAAACACAGAAGTTATTTAAGATGTTACTTTCCATTGTGGGGGCTCAGTGAAAAAGCAAGCTAACTGCTTAAACCGCTTGCACTGCTTGCACTACAGCATGTGTGTGTTTGTATGTACATACATATATACACTGATAGATTAGTATGGATGAAAGTAAGGACTGTAAGGTTCAGGGTATCTCCTAGTCGGGCACTTCCGTCTAGAGCACTCTTACTTGTTTTCTTTTTGCTTTTTGCATTTTATGAGCGAATCTGATGCCGCCATCGTCCGGCTGGATTTTCCAATATATGTTGTATGTATGTATGTATGTATGTATGTACATATGTGATGTTTAGTAGTTTCCGATTAGCATCGGATGGCAACTGCAATCAAATTCAATTGCCAATATGTACAATTGCAGTTATCTCTTTTTTTTGGTGTTAATATATTTATTAAGTGTAGAACCTGTACATCAACTGTACTTTTACAACACATTTTTGGTAAATTTTAGTAAAGCCGAACATCATACATAGTATGATGATTTTAGATGAAGGAGAAGGTCCTAGTGGCGTCCAATTGTTTTGGCAAAACCTTGTCGCTTAAGTCGCCTTAAAGGACGGGCAGGGAGTAGACCTCTTGCGAGTAGGCTGCGGTGTCTTAGCAATCTTTCGCTGTATCTACTTGTATGTCTTCCTATTTGCTCTTCAACTGTTTCCAATTTGAGATCTCTATGTAGTGTGGAGCCGCGTACGTACCAGGGACAGTTTGTTATCTGACGTAGTACCCTATTCTGTAGTACTTGTATGCTTTTGTAGTTTGATTTGGCAGCAATCCCCCAAATCTGCACTCCATACAGCCATATCGGTATAATACAGTGTACATATACTGCTCTTTTGCATCTCAGCGGCAAGGTGCTCCTTTTGTTGTTGAGCCACCGCAGCTGTAGCAGTCTGTGACGACATTTTTTTAATGTAGCTTTGATGTGAGGCCCAAAGGTAAGGCGCTTGTCCAAGGTGATGCCGAGATACTTCGCTTGAGTCGGCTGCTCCAGGGTAACTCCCTCTAGCTGGATTGGAGGGGTGTGCATTAGCTTTTTGAGGGTGAAACATGGGTTTGTTGTTTTCTGTGGGTTAATCTTCAAATTCCACCGTTTGCACCAAGCTGCAAGGGTATCGAGATATCCCTGTAGTCCATTGCTGGCTTCTACGTAACTTTTGGAGTTATAAATAACTGCGATGTCATCTGCATATGTCGCAATAATAGCCTTAGACGGAGCTTCCATATGTTGAGAGGTAGGGCTGGGTATGTCTGAAGTGTACAAGGAATAGAGCAGCGGACCCAGAACACTGCCTTGCGGCACTCCTGCTCTCATTGTATAAGTTGACGAGTATGTTCCTCTTACCTTGACCTTGAACTCACGTCCATCCAAGTATGACCTTAAAAGGCCATAGTATGGTGCAGGTAAAAGGTTTTTTACTTTGCATAGTAGACCATCGTGCCACACCCTATCGAACGCTTGCTGCATGTCAATGAAGACAGCGTTTGAGAACTCTAGGTCGTCAAAAGCCTGCATGATGTGCTTCACCAATCTGTGGACCTGTTCTACAGTGCCGTGTCCTTCTCGAAAGCCAAATTGGTGAACCGGCAAGATATTACGTTGGCTTATAATGGAAGTAATCCGATTGGCAATAGTCCTCTCCCATAATTTAGATAGGGAGGGTAGCAGTTATCTCTGAATGAAAAAGCAAATTAACTTTTCATATTTTTATACATTTTAAATTGTCTGTGCAAATTTACAGTTGACACGGAAAATTAATGCAGACATACAATTAACTGAACAATAATATATGTAGGTACATATATTCAAAAATTTAAAGTGAAATTAAGTTCCCAAATATAAATACAAATTATTTTGAATAGCATGCAAATAATACAAAAGTATCTATGTATCTTAAAATATATTTGAATGTATCTCATTTCAATCTGAAACATCGCCAATTAAAACCAAGCCAGCAAATCTACCAAATATGAACAATCTAATGCACTTAATGTGGCTTTTAGAAAATGCTCTATATAGAAATTGAACTGAAAGCCCAACATATACATTTTGTTTGGGATCTTCAATTTGCCCAAAAGAATGCAGAGAAAATTGTGGAAAATTTTGAAACATTATTTCACAATGCAAAAAAACACTTTTTTTTCCCTGTGCATAATTTCCGCAGTAATTTCTGATGGTTTCTGGATCCACTCTAGTATAAACCACTGCTGGAATATTAGTACCACAAAAATGATTACATATTTCCTGACACACCTAAAAAATAGTTCAACAAAATCTCAGTCAACCGAACTCTAACTTGACGATTATCAATAGATGGAAAAGGTCATCTGGGCCTTAATTTATCCATTACTGAAAATTAAAAGAAAAAGAAAAAACTCCGCTCTTGGCAGTAGCTGATGTATAAGAATATATAAGCTGATCGATTACTGTTGGGGCCGACAGCCCTGAAAATACTTTTCCATTCAAATGTCACATTCGGACATAAACGGCTTTTGTCAAAAGTCACAAAATACCCAGACATTGCCTTTAACATAACCTCACTTAACGCCAGTTGTAAATAACTCCAGATTCTCCACTCGAAACGCATAATGTCAACCGGTTTTTGCTGATGATGAGTTATTAGCTATGATCAGTAGTATAAATCCCCCTCCTCTCTGTCCATTCCTCTTGCTCTATACACAGACCTACTGGAATCTACATATGTACATATATTATAATACTATTCAAAGCGACGACGTTAGCGTTAGCATTGCATTTATATGGCTAAAGCAACATATTTGCATGGTGAAGTAACTGTGACAACTGAAACTGCTATAAATTGAAACACAGTAAACACTCGCTAAGTGCTCAGCTCGTATTTCGACGTGTTTTCAAACATTTGCTTGGCGTATTTTGCAAGCCGATCTTGCAACGCTAGATGGCGCCAGTCTCGCTACAAATTGGAGAGTATGCATTTGATGCTGTCTGCACTGCTGTTCCACTTCCAGTGAGTCTCCACTTTAACGGCGAATCTAAAGAAGGCCGCAGCCGCAAGAATGTGGGCTGCAAAAACAAAGCCTTAAGTGGTTTTTAATGAAAATGAGTGAGTGACGCCTATGTGTGAGTGTATGTGTGTGTGAGTGTGAGTGTTATACTTATGTATGTATGTAGCGTGTACTGGCGCATGCAAACGTAAGTGTAGAGCGTCGCCCACACACACACACACACACACACACACACGCGCGCGTTCTCATTCCCATTTCCATTCCCACTCGTAATATGCTGTGTTCTCATTCCAGGTGACTTTTGGGTCGGCGGCTTTAGCTGAAGCTTTTCGCAGGGTTGGCTCGTTACGGTTCAGCGGCAAACAGCTGGGCGTGCGTCTCTCTGCGTGTGTGTGTGTGTGTGTGTGTGCGTGTGTGCGTGTGTGTGAACAACATCAATTAAACAGACAACAAATTCAAATAAAGTTGGCATTTCTTGTGCCATTTATATTTCTATGCACATCTAAGCCCGGCCAGCAATTACACAAATTGAAAAAAATAAACGCACGTGTCTTCCATGTGTGTGTGTGTGCGTGTGGGTGTGGATATTTGATGCGCGTGACAACAAAGTAGAACTGGTCACACCCAAAAAAAAAAGGCTGCACATGGCTAAGCATTGCGTGAAAAGGCGTCGGCTTTATCACAGCTCGTCACTAAATCTATGGGTGCGATAATATAGCCAGTTAAGCAACAGTTGCATGCTAAGATCTGAAAGTATATACATACATACATACATACATATGTGAGTATACAGTGGCTGACAGCTGTGAAAAACTATAAATTGAAAACACACAGTCGCTAAGCTCTTAATATTATCGAGAAATGTTAATAAAATGCACTTAGAAATATTCAAAGACTGCTGATAACTTTAATAGTTTAGCGACTGTCTTCTTTTCAAACAGTATCTTCATATTAAAACTGTATCCAATGAGCTGTGACCCACTGTATGCAGTTGAGGCGCTGGCCAGTGCTGCCAGAAGCCTTCCAATCAGCGGATATGGCGCTCATCTATAACGGAACTCTGGGATTTATACGCAAAGCTATCTTATGGAAGGCACAAAACAAAAGAACAAGAAAGAAAGAGAAACAGTTCTTGGGCGAGTCGAAGATTAAATACCCTTGCAGAAGTGCGATATATGTATTTCAGATTTCGTAACTGCAATTGAATTGAATTTTCTTTCGTACATTGTAACAACAAATATAAAACCCTATCGAAGAAACACTCATATCACTTGGAGTAACGCTTACATACACTTGCAGCACTTGAATGTGCTACATACATACATACATACATATTTAAAGATATGGCTAAGGCTAGGGGCGCCTTGTTGCCCTTATCATGGCTATAAATATGTGAACACTCACGCCCATTACAATTGCCAAAGAGCCTATAAATAATAGTGCTGAAGGAAACGCAACAACAAATATACATACTGTACATACATACATACTGTACATACATACATACATACTGTACATACCGAGTGATTAACTAAAGTGACTGGACTGATAAACAGTGTGTTTGCCAGCGACTAAATAAGAACAAGTAAGAGTGCTCTAGTCGGGAGTGCCCGACTACGAGATACCCTGAACCCAGTCCTTACATTCATTCATACTAACCAGTCAGTGTACATACAATCATACACATGCTATAAGCAGTGCGAGCTGTGCAAGCAGTCTAAGCAGTTAGCTTGCTTCTTTACTGCGCTCCACACAATGGAAAGTTAAAGTTAAGGTTAAAAACTTCTGTGTTTATTACCCGATCTTATTGAAATTTTTTGGCCACAAACTGGGCAATAAAATGGGTGACCAATCCAAATTGCAAGGTCATAACTTCAAAATTGGGTTTTTTTTTACTTTTGGGGGGATTGGGGGCTGGTATACAAAAAGTGAAATATATGTTACATGCGTTTGCTACTTAAGAATATACATGTCAAATTTGAGGCCTCTAGCTATTATAACTTTTAAGTTATGGCCCAAAAACGCTAGTCTGAAAACGAAATTGATCGATAACTTTTGAACGGGACGAATTATCAATAAAATGAAACAAACGTGATCTGTGTTGGGCCTACGAGAACTTATATTCCAAATATGAAGTCTCTAGCTCTTGTAGTCTCTGATATCCGTGTGTCATACAGACAGACAGACAGACAGACAGACAGACAGACGGACATGGCTAGATCGAGTCGGCTGTTGATACTGATCAAGAATATATATACTTTATATGGTCGAAGTTGTTTGTTACATACTTTTGCACATCTCCATAATACCCTTTTCAGCCATTTTCAATGGGTTCAGGGTATAAAAATATACAGAATTAATGTGCATTTACTGATAGTGGCAATTGAGCTGTGACTCAAATATGAATTTATTCGGTCGCTGGGCTGCACTGTTGTGCCTTAAGGCGCGCGCGAGAGAGAGAGAGAGAGAGAGCGAATCGTGCTTATCATTGGAATTAGACATTGACCATGCGAGCAGAGCAGAGCGGAGCGGAGCGGAGCAGCGTGCGCTCAATGACTCATTTGTCGTCCCACACGGACGTGGACGACAAGCTCGCCTTACACACACACACACACACTCGCACACTCGCACACTCGCACACTGGCACAAAGTTGCGCACACAGTTGGCTGGGGCGGCTTGCGAGGGTCGCATTGAAACATGACGCGGCGTCAGCTTAATTCCATGTTATTGGTATGATTCATCCGGCTGAAATGAAAAGTACAAAATTCATTTTAATCAATTTGCATATGAAGCATCGAAAGCACCGCCGCATCATCACCAGCAATAACAATAGCACTCGCACGAAAAAATAACAATAACAAAATCAAAGCGACGTCAACTAATAATGAAGACGAAGCGCAGATGAAAAAGGAAAGAAGAAAAAAAAACGCTTGCCGTTTGTTTTTACAATAGCAGCGCAAACTAGGTGAACGGTAAACAAAATAAATGCGATTCAAAAAAGTAGAAAAAAGCAAAAACAAACATGCATATGCTTGGTGTATGTGTGTATGTGTGTATGTTAATAATTGAGCATATTTAACACACAAACACATTAAAGCGCCGGCTGATGCTAAACGAGCGAGCGAGCGAGATGGCAAACGTTCCCGTTGCCCGACAGTTGAGAAATCAAATGCGAGCAGAGCGGCCGCGCAGCCGCAGTCGCGAACACCTGTAGCCGTAACAGCAACAACAGCAACAGCAACAACAACTACGTTGGCGTTGATGGCAACGTCTTCGTCTCCCATTGTTGACAGTTACGTTTGAAATGTTCAGAAAAACAGAAGTCGAAGCGGCACAAATCCGATAAACTTGTTTTCAAACAACGGAAGAAACAGGCTGCAAAAAAACAACAACAAACAACACACACATAATGCTACAGCACCAAGCGGCTGCATAGAAACGTTCTACTAATAGAATAATGTGTGCCTGTGCGTTTGGGTGTATGCAATTTATGCATATGCATACATCTGGAATATAAAAGCCACAAACCCACAGAAATCAACAAATGTAACCATTTTTTGTATACAAAAATGTGACTCAGAAATATGCAGATAGGCGTTGTAGTTAAAGGCCAAGCGTATCTATTTAACTGCCCGCAATCGTGCACAGTTATTTCAAATAGTCTCAACAACGGTGCTTAGGCAGCTGGAAATGGGAGCCACAAGCACAAGCAAACAGACGCAAACACACACACGCACACACACACGCACACACACAATCCATTCTAAATGCATCTTGAGCGGCTGCTGCTTTGGGTCTGCAAGCCGGTGGCCCTCTAATGAGGACAAGAGAATTACCATTTAATAAGCTCGCGTCATGTTCATTCCAGGCGCCCATTCCACTGGCTCTCAATTGTCTTGGCAGCTGCTTCCACGCGCACTAACACATGTGCAATAGCTAGTGAGGAGAGACTTCCAGGAGACTTCAAGTACAGTTACTCAATGCTTTCTTGCTTTCTGCACACTTTTCACTTTCTAGTCTAGGCATGTTGTGGCTTAAGCAGAAAACAGGCGGCGATAACAATAACAATGACAACACATTTGACAAATGTACATATGTGTACATATGCATGTATAAACATTTGTAAAAATAATACATACATGTACATACATACATACATACGTACATATGTATGTACATACATACATATATTAATTTGTATGCTCTTTTCGACGAAAATAGTATATTCAGTTTGTGCTGAAGTTTGTAACGCATAGAAAGAAGCGTCGGAGACCCCCAAAAGTTAGAAAAACAAAACAAATTGATCTAGCCATGTCTGTCTGTCTGTCTGTCTGTATGTATGCAAACTAGTCCCTCAGTTTTTGAGCTATCGCGATGCAACTTTGCACAGACACTTCTTATGCAAGGGGACAGCACATTGGTCGGAGCCGGCCGGATCGGACCACTATATCTTCTAGCAACTATATCTTATATACAACTCGAAGTCGGTGTTGGCCATAAATCCGTTGTTTTCAAAGCAATTGCCTTAAATTTTCTTGCACACTTGAACATCCTTATAACTCATCAATGGGTAGAATCGCAAATCGATTGAGTCATAAACAGCGAAGATATGCGTCATTAAATATTTGAGAAAAAAAACAGGTACATATGCGCAAACAAACCCAAGCGCAAGTAAGCTTTTGACAGTCTGCTCTTCAAGGCATTTTGTCATCGATCATCAAAACGGTTTGTGGCGTAAGGGATAAAGTGGCGCCCTGTCAAACGAAAGGTCCCGAGTTCAATCCCTAGCGGCGACCAATAATTTTTTTCATTTTTTCCTATTCTTCCTTTCAAATATAAAAGAACTGTAATCAAATTCACTTGCTACCAATATCTTAGAACAAAAACTGTACAACGCGAAAGAAAACGATCAGATAATTGAGTTCGTCAGCGCATTTCAAAACTGCTTGGTGGCGTAGGTATTAGAGTGCTGTGCTGACAAACGGGAGAACACTTATTGCTTTATATTTGTT
>JAWNLL010000269.1:0-82844 GCA_035042425.1 Drosophila flavopinicola | reverse complement strand
GTTTGCCTGAAATAGATTTTGTAATGCACTTAAGTAGCTTTCAACTTTTAGCTAGTGATTCCTGCATGCTGCATCCCTACTGGCCACTTTACTTGTGATGTGAAATGTAGCAGTAATTAAATATTAATTAAAATTTGGGCTTACATCCTCACAAACTTTATAGTGAACTGAAACCATCTGTACACAAGCATATTTGAAACAAAGAGCATTTGAAATGCATTTTAATTAGGCAAATAAATTGAATTTGTATTTAATTTTAGTGCGCCTAGCACAAATTTATCAAATTATTGCATGTGTGTGAACATTTTCCTGCAGCAGTCTATATAAGTTGAACTGCATTTTAATTGACCTAATTGATTTTAAGGGTCAGCTTTAAAATACAAGCATGCTTTATAGCTAATGCAACTTTATATGGGATGAGACAAATTTGCCACAGGCACTTTGATGCTTCACTATTCAAAAATAATCTGCTTTAATACGATAAATATGAGCCTGTATTCATTGCACTAATTGAGAGCAAAACTCAGGTTTCTAAAGTTTCTCAAAATAATTTCTTATGCATGCTGCCTGTCAATGCTTTCCTGTGTGTGAACATTTTCCTGTAAGCTGAACTGCATTAAGGCAAGACTTAATTGAGTTTTCAGAGCAGAGCTTGGCTGCAATTAAGCAGCAGGCACTTTGATGCTTTAATATATGAAAAATAATCTGGACGAAGACGAAAAACCCAAGGCTCTGCTCATTTTTCTCAGTTTCTCACAATGATTTCTTATGCATGCTGCTGGCGGCGGCAAAAGTTGTGGCGTTGAGCTTGAAGCACTTACGAGTAGTGTTTCTTACATCCATTAGAGACTGATAAACTTACCCGCCTGACACTATCAGTGGAGTGTGCCAGCGCAGGCATCACTCGAACCACTCGAATCACTCCCACCACCACCAGCACCTAATGCCTGACGTTAAGCCTGAAGAGCCAAGCCCATTTCATTTGGATAAAATATGATATATTGAGCGACACATACAAAAATCGCTTTTATTTTTTTTTGGATTTCCCATTTCATTTAAAATTTTAAGTAATACTCTTTTGGCTTCTAACCAGTGTCTGCCTTTGACTTCTATTAGGGAGGCGAATTTAGAATATATGTCAATACACGACAACAATTGTAGGCTTTGATCATTGGCTTGTTGAATGAAATACGTTAGTCGGAAAAGTAATAGTATTATTTTATATTGTACGTTCCTGATTTGGATTCTCAGATGATGATGATCTGGAATTATCATATATACTCTTATTAATTTTCTTTTTCTTTTTGAACTTTGATTTGTAATGTATTATTTTTCTACTTCTATTCTGTCTCTTCAAAATGTTTTTCATCTAACTGTTTTAAATTACCTATCTTTTTAAAAGGTTTTTGTTGATTATGAACGTACCAATGGCGACTGTATTCGGTATCAATTTCGAATTCTGTACGTTTTTCATTTAGTTTGTCTATTTGGGTTGTTATACTCTTTTCGGAGAAAATAGTATATTAAGTTTGTCCTGAAGTTTGTAACGCATAGAAGGAAGCGTCGGAGACCCCCAAAAGTTACTGCCAGTATGCTTAGAATGACAATACAAATTGATCTAGCCATGTCCGTCTGTCTGTCTGTCTGTCTGTATGTATGCAAACTAGTCCCTCAGTTTTTGAACTATCGCGATAAAACTTTGCACAGACACTTATTATTCCAGGGGACAGCACATTGGTCGGAGCCGGCCGGTTTTGGCCATATATCCCATGTTTTTAAAGCTATCGCGATGAAACTTTGCACTGTTACTTATTATTCAAAGAGACATTACATTGGTTGGAGCCGGATGGACCGGATCGCTATATCTTATAGCTGCCATACAACTCGAAGTCGGTTTTGGCCATATATCCCATGTTTTTAAAGCTATCGCGATACAACTTTGCACAGATACTTATTATTCAAAGAGACATCACATTGGTTGGAGACGGCCGGATCGGATCACTATATCTTATAGCTATACAACTGGCAATGAATTAAATATTCTTGAAAAAAAAATAAAATGTTACGCTACAAAACGATTTTGTACAGCTTATGAAATTTCAGTGGTGCAGTTAGCAGAGTAAAAATTGCCTATAGGTTCGAAAAGAGTATAAAATCTTCGGCACGCCGAAGATAATCCTTCCCCACTTGTTTTAAACTCTTTTCGAAGAAAATAGTATATTCAGTTTGTACTGAAGCTTGTAACGCATAGAAGGAAGCGTCTGAGACCCCCAAAATTGGAAGATAGACTTCTTGTCGTCCCCTCCACGCCCCCAAAAATCGCGAAAATTCATATCTTCCACAGTTTTAGAGCGAAAATCACAAAATTTGGAAAATAGACTTCTGGTCACCCCTTCTTAAGATCGACCACTCCCTCCCGTCCCCAAAAACTTGGAACGCCGATTTCTCGTCACCCATACACCAGCAAAAATGTTCTGTTCACTTGCTTTCAGCTGTTCTTAAAATGGTATCAGAGTATTACGCAGTCGGCTCCGCCCGACTGCAACGTTCACACTTGTTTGTATTTTTATACTCTTTTCGAAGAAAATAGTATATTAAGTTTGTGCTGAAGTTTGTAACGCATAGAAGGAAGCGTCTGAGACCCCCCAAAACTACTGCCAGTATGCTTAGAAAAACAAAACAAATTGATCTAGCCATGTCCGTCTGTATGTCTGTATGTATGCAAACTAGTCCCTCAGTTTTTGAGCTATCACGATGCAACTTTGCACAGACACTTATTATTGAATGGGACAGCACATTGGTCGGAGCCGGCCGGATCGGACCACTATATCTTATAGCTGCCATACAACTTGAAGTCGGTTTTGGTCATAAATCTCATGTTTTCAAAGCTATCGCGATAAAACTTTGCACAGATACTTATTATTCAAACATACATCTCATTGATCGGAGCCGTGCTGATCGGATTACTATATATTATAGTTGCCATACAACTCGAAGTCGGTTTTGGCCAAAAATCCGATGTTTTTAAAGCAATTGCTTTCAATTTCCTTGTACACTTGAACATCCTTATAATCATCAATGGGTAAAATTGCAAAACGATTGAGTCATAAATACCGAAGATATGCGTCATTAAATATTTTGAAGGAACAGGTGCATATGAGGAAACAAACTCAAGCGCAAGTAAGCTTTTGACAGTCTGCTCTTCAAGGGATTTTGTCATCGATCATCAAAACGGCTTGTGGCGTAAGGGGTAAAGTGACTCCCTTTCAAATATAAAATATCTGCAATCAAATTAATTTGCTTCCAATGCCTTAAAAAAAAAACAATGCCACGCGAAAAAACAAATTCACAGTATAATCGAGTTTGTCAGCGATTTTTAAAACTGCTTGGTGTAATAGTGGAGTGCTGCGCTGACAATAGCGAGTTGCAGGTTGCAGGAAAACAAAAAAAGAAAGCTTTTAACAGTTTCAAGCGATTTGGTCATCGATCATCAAAACGGTTTGTGGCTTAAGGGGTAAAGTAACGCCCTGGCAATCGAATTGTCGCTGGATCGATTCCCAGCGTCGGCTGGACATTTATTTTCACTTTTTTCTTACACTTCTTTTTAAATATAAAGTAACTGTAAACAAATTCATTTGCTACCAATGTCTTAGAACAAAAATTATACAACGCGAAAAAAACGAACGAAAAATTGCTTGGTGGCGTAAGTATTAGAGTGCTGCGCTGACAAACGGGAGATCACGGTTCAAATCCCAGCCCCGACTTTTTGATTTTTATTTTTTTTCTAATTATTTGTTTCAAATATATATCAAATAGCTTGAATTCAATAATTTAAAAGGAAAATTTAAATTCATATGATACCAATTCGTAGAGCAAAAAACTAAATGCCACGCGATAAAACGAGTTTTACTACTTTTGAAATTTCAGTGGTGCAGTTGGCAGAGTGAAAATTACCTAAAGGTTCGAAAGAGTATAGAATCTTCGGCACGCCGAAGATAATCCCTTCGCACTTGTTTTATTAAACTTTGATTAAAATTTTTGTATTTATACCCTGAACCCATTAAAAATGGGTAAAAAGGGTATTATGGTTTTGTGCAAATGTATGTAACAGGCATAAGGAAGCATCTCCGACCATATAAAGTATATATATTATTGATCAGTATCAACAGCCGAGTCGATTTAGCCATGTCCGTCTGTCTGTCCGTCTGTATGAACACACAGATATCAGAGACTACAAGAGCTAGAGACTTAATATTTGGAACATAAGTTCTCCTAATCCCGGGACAGATCAAGTTTATTTCATTTGATCGATAACTCGTCGCATTCAAAAGTTATAGATAAATTTTGATTTTAGACTAGCGTTTTTGGGACATAACTTCAAAGTTATAAGAGCTAGAGACCCCAAATTTGGCATGTATAATCTCGAATATCATACACATGTAACAAATATTTCACTTTTTGGATACCACCCCCCAAACCCCCCAAAAGTAAAAAGCATTTTTGAAGGTACGACCTTGCAATTTGGTTTGGTAACACATATTATCGACAATTGCTTGCCCCAAAAATTTCAATAAGATCGGACAATAAACACAGAAGTTATTTAAGATTTAACTTTCCATTGTGTGGGGCTCAGCGAAAGAGCAAGCTTGCACTGTTTGAACTGCTTGTACTGCAGCATGTGTGTGTTTAGAGTAGTACGAATGATTGTAATGACTGGGTTCAGGGTATCTCCTAGTCGGGCACTCCCGACTAGAGCACTCTTACTTGTTTTTTAATGGGTTAAAGGTATAAAAATGTTAATTTGTAACTTCAGTTATTAAATTATTTTTTTTTTTTTGTTATTATTTTTATTTAAAATCTGTCTATAAAGACAATCATTAAATGTTCTGGTGTTCCTTGACATTAAACTATTTTATGAGACTGTATGTGATGGTATGGATAGAAATTAGCCTGGGTCTCTGAAAGGAAGGTCTAGAGGGTGCAATCGCTTAAGACGTCTTGTTGTTTGGGTGTTGTCCAGCAGATTTATGGCCTGGTTATTCGTGTGGTCTGACAACCTTTCTATATATTTTTGGCTGAATCGCTTTATTTCATCCACCACCCAAGGAATCTTGAGCTCCCTGTGTAGCTCTTTGTTGGTAGTTAAAAAGTGAGCTTGAGCCGCTATCCTAAGGGTCTTGCTTTGGAAGCTTTGAATAATTTTTATATTGGAAGTGGAAGCCGTTCCCCAAAGCTGGATGCAGTAGGTCCATACAGGTTTAAGAATGGCCTTATATAGTAGTACCTTATTTATAGTTTTAAGTTTGGAATGGCGACCAATAAGCCAGTACATTTGGCGTAACTTTATGTTGAGCTGCTGTTTTTTTAATAGGATGTGGGGTCGCCAAGTCAGTCGCCTATCCAGGGTTAAACCAAGGTACTTTACTGTCTCACAGTACGGAATAGCTGCGTTGTAAAGGGTGACTGCCGGGCAGTTTCCTCTTCTTTTTGTAAACGTAGTGTGGGAGGATTTCTCTGCGTTAACCACAATGTTCCACCTGGTCAGCCACACTGCAAAATAATCAAGCTGCCTTTGAATTATGGTTGATGCCTTAGAGGGGCTTTTAGACACTGATATGAATGCAGTGTCATCTGCGTATGTAGCAACTGTGAGTCTGTGATCATTAATAACTAAACTAAAACTAAACAAGAAAGTTTCTAACAGTCGGCTCTTCAAGGGATTTTGTCATCGATCATCAAAACTGCTTGTGCTTGTGCTGACAAACGAAAGCTCGCGGGTACAACACTCAGCGGCGACTGGTCATTACAAAAACTATAAGACGCAAAAGAAAATATCAGTATAATCGAATTTGGCAGCGCATTTCAAAACTGCTTGGTGGCGTAAGTATTAGAGTGCTGGGCTGACAAACGGGAGAGCACGGTTCAAATCCTAGCCGCGACTTATTGCTTTTTATTTATTTTCTAATTATTTGTGTTAAATATACATGAAATAGCTTGAATTCAATAATTTAAAAGGAAAATTTAAATTCATATGATACCAATTCGTAGAGCAAAAAACTAAATGCCACGCGATAAAACGAGTTTTACTACTTTTGAAATTTCAGTGGTGCAGTTGGCAGAGTGAAAATTACCTAAAGGTTCGAAAGAGTATAGAGTCTTCGGCACGCCGAAGATAATCCCTTCGCACTTGTTTTATTAAACTTTGACTAAAATTTTTAAATTTTTATTAGAAGTTGTAACCCCGCGCGAACCGTGTATTTAATATTAATAATTTAATAACTGAAGTTACAAATTAACATTTTTATACCTTTAACCCATTAAAAAACAAGTAAGAGTGCTCTAGTCGGGAGTGCCCGACTAGGAGATACCCTGAACCCAGTCCTTACAATCATTCGTACTACTCTAAACACACACATGCTGCAGTACAATCAGTTCAAACAGTGCAAGCGGTTTAAGCAGTTAGCTTGCTCTTTCGCTGAGCCCCACACAATGGAAAGTTAAATCTTAAATAACTTCTGTGTTTATTGTCCGATCTTATTGAAATTTTTGGGGAAAGCAATTGTCGATAATATGTGTTACCAAACCAAATTGCAAGGTCGTACCTTCAAAAATGCGTTTTTTTAACTTTTGGGGGCATTGGGGGTGGTATCCAAAAAGTGAAATATTTGTTACATGTGTATGCTATTCGAGATTATACATGCCAATTTGGGGTCTCTAGCTCTTATAACTTTGAAGTTATGTCCCAAAAACGCTAGTCTAAAATCAAAATTTATCGATAACTTTTGAATGCGACGAGTTATCGATCAAATGAAATAAACTTGATCTGTCTCGGGATTAGGAGAACTTATGTTCCAAATATGAAGTCTCTAGCTCTTGTAGTCTCTGATATCTGTGTGTTCATACAGACGGACAGACGGACGGACTGACAGACGGACATGGCCAGATCGACTCGGCTGTTGATACTGATCAATAATATATATACTTTATATGGTCGGAGATGCTTCCTTATGCCTGTTACATACATTTGCACAAAACCATAATACCCTTTTTACCCATTTTTAATGGGTTCAGGGTATAAAAAGGGTATTATGGTTTTGTGCAAAAGTATGCAACAGGCATAAGGAAGCATCTCCGACCATATAAAGTATATATTGATCAGTATCAACAGCCGAGTCAATCTAGCCATGTCCGTCTGTATGAACACGCAGATATCAGAGACTAAAAGAGCTAGAGACTTCATATTTGGAATTTAAGTTTTCGTAGTCCCGGGACAATACAAGTTTGGTTCATTTTATCGATAACTCGTCCTGTTTCAAAGTTATCGATAAATTTTAATTTTAGATCTGTGTTTTTTGGCCATAACTTGAAAGTTATTAGAGCTAGAAGCCCCAAATTGTGCATGTATAATCTGGAATATCATACACATATTACAAATATTTCACTTTTTGGATACCACCCCCCAATCCCACCAAAAGTTTAAAAAACGCATTTTTGAAGTTATGACCTTGCAATTTGGTCTTGTCACACATTGTATAGCCAATGTTATGTCCTAAAATTTTAGAAAGATCGGACAACAAACACAGATGTTATTTAAGATTAAAACTAGAGCACTCTTACTTGTTCTTATATGTATTTACTTATTTTACGAATATTTAGGTAATGCAGCTTGAATAGAAATGCAACGTAAGATCGCGAGAGAAACACGTACGAGCTGATTCGATGTAAAATAACGACTACTGCCGCATTGCTTTGGCAGGTTTATTGAAAAGTCCTACATTATCTTAATATTATCTATATTTAGCTTAATCTTACCTAGGACAATATCTAGGTACACAATTGCAGTTACAATCGTATCTAGACTCATTATCCTAAAACATATTTGTTTAGGAGAGCTCTTATCGCTTGCTTACATGTTTATTAAGGTCACTTACCGTGACGCATGCGTGCGTGTAGCACGTATTTACTGTTTTCTCGATAAGAGTCCTGTTCAACTATGATAAGATTGAACATCTTGGCCCCTGTTGAAAGATTGGGCTTTCAAGATCCTTTTAAGTATCGAGTTTAATATATAATATGAAACACAGCTAAAGTTATTATTTTTATATCCTGAACCCATTAAAAATGGGTAATAAGGGTATAAAGAAGTTGTGCAAAAGTATGTAACAGGCATAAGGAAGCATCTCCGACCATATAAAGTATATACTATATTATTGAACAGTATCAACAGCCGAGTCGATCTAGCCATGTCCGTCTGTCTGTCCGACTGTCTGTCTGTATGAACACGCGGATATCAGACTCTACAAGAGCTATAAGTTCTCGTAATCCCGGGACAGATCAAGTTTATTTTATACTATCGATAACTCGTCCCATTCAAAAGTTATCGATAAATTTTTATTTCAGACTAGCGTCCGAAAATTGGCATGTATAATCTCGAATAGCATACACATGTAACAAATATTTCACTTTTTGGATACCACCCCCCCCCCCCAATCCCCCAAAATTAAAAAAACGCATTTTTAAAGGTAAGACCTTCCAATTTGATTTGGTCAAACATATTATTGACAATTATTTGCCCCAAAAATTTCAATAAGACAATAAACACAGAAGTTATTTAAGATTTAACTTTCTATTGTGTATGCCTCAGCGAAAAAGCAAGCTAACTGCTTAGACCGCTTGTACTGCTTGTACTGCAGCATGTGTGTGCTTAGATTAGTATGAATGAATGTAAGGAGTGGGTTCAGGGTATCTTGTAGTCGGGCACTCCCGACTAGAGCACTCTTACTTGTTTTTTGTGTCACTTGCTGTCATATATATCCTCCATGCGTCTTGGCATCGATTCCACTAATTTAGGGCAATAGTCGGGACCCATTTTGGACCATTCATCCTTCAGCACCTGCTTTAAGACTACTTTTGATGAAATATGGTTCTCTCTAATTATACTCTGATACCGAAGGTACTCATAGTATATTGGTTTTGTCGGATGTCCGTCAGGCCGTTCGTCTGTCTGTCTGGATGAACGCACGTATTTCCGAAACGATATTAGATAGACTCTTGGAATATTTTGTGTTATGATTATAGTTATCTGCTTCAGATGAAGTTTGTTCAAAATTTATGCCACGCCCACTTGGAGGCTGGCAAATCGATAACATGTCGATACACCTCAAATCAGAAATCGATTAAACGTGAATATCTCCCACAATTTTTAGGCTAGAGTAATCAAATTTGGTAGGCATATTGCTGGTGACCTCCCGAAAAAATTTTATCCCAGGTTAATCGGCCACGCCCATTATTACGCCCACCAGCCCCCCAAAATTAATTTGAAATGCAGTTTTAGAGCTAAGGTCACTATATTTGGAATATATATTACTGGTGACGTCCTCTACAAATCACAGTAAAATTTCGACCACGCCCACTCCCGCCCCCGTAATCGCGAAAATCGAAATACATGCATGCACAATTCGATAACACCTGTATATTTCCCGCAATTTTGAAGCTAGAGTCCCCAAATTTGCAATTTAGACTAGGGCTGACCAGCCCAAAAGATTGCGTCCTGGATTTTCCGGCCACGCCCACTAGAACGCCCCCAGCCACCCCGCCAACACGAAACACGGAAGCCTATATCTTGCACTGTTTAAGAGCTAGGGCGACCAAACATTGAGGGTAGAAAAAGTCCAAGTCCTCTAAAGATCGACCAAATTCGGGGGTCACGCCCCCTACCTCCCCCTAAAATCGCGAAAATGTATATCTTCCAGTTTTAGACCTAATATCACCAAATTTGGAAAATAGACTTCTGGTCACCCCCTCTTAAGATCGACCACGCCCCCTCCCGGATCCAAAAACTTGGAAGGCCGATTTCTGGTCACCCATACACCAGCAAAAATGTTCTGTTCACTTGCTTTCAGTTTTTCTTACAATGATATCAGAGTATTACGCAGTCGGCTCCGCCCGACTGCAACGTTCTCACTTGTTTCTTATTCTTCTTTTCAAATATAAAATGTAATCAAATTAATTTGCTACCAATGTCTTAGAACAAAAACTATACAACGCGAAAAAATATCAGTATAATCGAGTTTGTCAGCACATTTCAAAACTGCTTGGTGGCGTAAGTATTAGAGTGCTGCGCTGACAAACGGGAGAACACGGTTCAAATCCCAGCCGCGACTTATTGATTTCTATTTTTATACTCTTTCGAAGAAAATAGTATATTAAGTTTGTCCTGAAGTTTGTAACGCATAGAAGGAAGCGTCTGAGACCCCCAAAAGTTACTGCCAGTATGCTTAGAAAAACAAAACAAATTGATCTAGCCATGTCCGTCTGTCTGTCTGTCTGTCTGTCTGTCTGTATGTATGCAAACTAGTCCCTCAGTTTTTGAGCTATCGCGATGCAACTTTGCACAGATACTTATTATTCAAGGGGACAGCACATTGGTCGGAGCCGGCCGGATAGGACCACTATATCTTATAGCTGCCATACACCTCAAAGACGGTTTTGGCCATAAATCCGATGTTTTCAAATCAATTGCCTTAAATTTCCGTGTACACTTGAACATCCTTATAGCTCATCAATGGGTAAAATCGCAAATCGATTGAGTCATAAACAGCGAAGATATGCGTCATTAAATATTTTGAAAAAACAGGTGCATATTAGCAAACAAAGTCAAGCGCAAGAAAGCTTTTGATAGTCTGCTCTTCAAGGTATATTGTCATCGATCATCAAAACGGTTTGTGGCGTAAGGCGTAAAGAGCCGCGCTAACGAACGCAAGTTTCGCAAGTTCGAGCCTCGGCGGCGACTGATTGTTAATTTAATACCTTTTTCTTTTTCTTCCTTTCAAATATATAACTGTAATCAAATTAATTTGCTTCCAATAGCTTAGAACAAAAACAATGCCACGCGAAAAAACAAATGCTGACAAACGCGAGTTGCAGGTTGCAGGAAAACAAAACAAGGAAATTTGTAACAGTCGGCTCTTCAAGCAATTTTGTCAGCGATCATCAAAACGGCTTGTAGCGTAAGGAGTAAAGTTGCGAACTGGCGAACGAAAGATCCTGGGTTCAAGTGCCAGCGGCAACTGGTCATTTATTTTCATTTTTTCTTATTCTTCTTTTCAAATATATAATAACTGTAATCAAATTCATTTGCTTTCAATGGCTTAGAACAAAAACAATGCCACGCGAAAAAACAAAAGCTCAGTATAAATCGAGTTTGTCAGCAATTTTTAAACTGCTTGGTGTAAGCAGTAAAAAGCAAAACAAGAAAGCTTTTGACAGTCTGCTCTTCAAGGGATTTTGTCAGCGATCATCAAAACGGCTTGTGGCGTAAGGAGTAAAGTTGCGAACTGGCGAACGAAAGGTCCTGGGTTCAAGTGCCAGCGGCGACTGGTCATTTATTTTCATTTTTTCTTATTCTTCTTTTCAAATATATAATAACTAAAATCAAATTCATTTATTTTCAATTTCCTAGTGTGTTTCTAATTTTTTTTTTCATACATAAAGTAGCTTTAATAGAATAATTCAAAAGAAAAATTTAAATTCATTTGCAAAACCAATGCCACGCGAAAAAAAATATGGATCTCAAATTCTGAATATAAGCTCTCGTATGTTCAGATTAAGTTTTATGACAATTCAATTTCCGACAGCGGCCTTGAAAGGTATAAGAGCAACAGGCACAAAATTTGGTATGTATATTGTAGTATACATATGTAATGTAGTTTTGACTTTTTGAAAAAATTGAAACTTGTTTATTGTTCAATTCGGTAGCACTTATGAATGCTAAGGGACACGTCCTCGACACGTCCTTTATATATTTTATTTTATATGTAGGGGTATATGTATGCGACATTAATATCTGCGAATTAAATACGCAGTCACGGAAAAATAGTGAAAATTGATTAAAGGTTCGAAAAGAGTATTTAATCTTCGGCACGCCGAAGATAAACCTTCTCCACTTGTTTTCTAATTAATTGTTTCAAATATATATCAAATAGCTTGAATTCAGTATTTTAAAAGAAAAATTTCAATTCATATGATACCAATTCTTAGAGCAAAAAAATAAATGCCACGCGAATAAACGATTTTTTACTACTATTGAAATTTCAGTGTTGCAGTTGGCAGAGTGAAAATTGACTGAAGGTTCGAAAAGAGTATAAAATCTTCGGCACGCCGAAGACAATCCTTCCCCACTTGTTTTATTTTAGCAGAAGATTTTTACTTCAAATTAAAGCGCTTTTCATAAAATTGAGAGACTGTAAGATATAGAAGCACTAACAAATTAAATTAGAACTTTTAATTTTTAAAAAAATGTTCTACAACATAGGGTTATTTCACGCAACTGCCATCGGAACATCTTTCTTATTAAACACTGTTACAAAAGGTTTTTTAGTTGCAATTCAATAAACAACACTGTTTAAGATTCTTTAATTTTTCTTCATTTTTGTTGATTGGTATCTGCTAAATTCATAGTAATTCCAAATGTTTTGAAACTGCGGTATAAATTGGAATTATTAAAAATCAACGAATAAGTTTTAAGAGTAAGCGTGTATTGCATTTTTTACAAAGTGTAAACTTATGTATTGTGCAGTCTCTTGTCGAAAGTGGAAAGCGGAAATATCGTTGACTATTAAACATATATGTATGTATGTATGTGTGTATGTAAGTATATATAACAAACCATCACAATCACTGAAAACCACATCAAATGAATCGAAAAACTTTTCACGTTCCGCTGCTCTCAGTTGCTTGATGACTTTGCACGGTTGATTTCAATGCAAATGAAACATAATTGAAAATTTATAGTAGAGGATTAGCTGCATATTAATGACTCACACCATAGCCATATGGCCTAGCCGGACCCAGCGGCTTACCACAAGCGTTTCAGTATCTTGTCTACTTACGGAACTGGAGCTCATTATACTCTTTTCGAAGAAAATAGTATATTAAGTTTGTGCTGAAGTTTGTAACGCATCGAAGGAAGCGTCGGAGACCCCCAAAAGTTACTGCCAGTATGCTTAGAAAAACAAAACAAATTGATCTAGCCATGTCCGTCTGTCTGTCTGTCTGTCTGTATGTATGTAAACTAGTCCCTCAGCTTCTGAGCTATCGCGATGCAACTTTGCACAGACACTTATTATTCAAAGGGACAGCACATTGGTCGGAGCCGGCCGGATCGGACCACTATATCTTATAGCTGCCATACAACTTGAAGTCGGATTTGGGTATAAATCCTATGTTTTCAAAGCTTTGGCGATAAAACTTTGTACAGATACTTATTATTCAAAGAAACAGCACATTGGTCGGTGCCGGCCGGATCAGACCACTATATCTTATAGCTGCCATACAACTCTGAGTCGGTTTTTTATCAAAAATCCGATGTTTTCAAAGCAAATGCTTTCAATTTCCTTGTACACTTGAATATATCCTTATAACTCATCAATGGGTAAAATCGCAAATCGATTAAGTCATAAACAGCGAAGATATGCGTCATTAAATATTTTGAAAGAATAGGTGCATATGAGCAAACAAAGTCAAGCGCAAGAAAGCTTTTGATAGTCTGCTCTTCAAGCGATTTTGTCATCGATCATCAAAACTGCTTATGGCGGTAAGGGTAAGTGATAAAGTGGGGAACTGGCAAACGAAAGTTGATGGTTCGATTCATAGCGGCGATCAATAATTATTTTCATTTTTCCTTATTCTGCTTTTCAAATATAAAATAACTAATCAAATTCATCTGCAACCAATGTTTTAGAACAAAAACAATGCAACGCGAAACAACAAACAAACAGTATAATCGAGTTTGTCAGCGATTCTTAAAACTGCATAGTGTGAGCAGTAAAATGATAAACAAGTAAGCTTTTGACAGTCTGCTCTTCAAGCGATTTTGTCATCGATCATCAAAACTGCTTATGGCGTAAGGGATAAAGGTTGCGCCCTGGCAAACGAAAGGTGCTGGTTCGATTCCTAGCGGCGACCAATAATTATTTTAATTTTTTATACCCTGAACCCATTAAAAATGGGTAAAAAGGGTATTATGGTTTTGTGCAAAAGTATGTAACAGGAATAAGGAAGCATCTCCAACCATATAAAGTATATATATTATTGATCAGTATCAGTCTGTCCGTCCGTCTGTATGAACACGCAGATATCAGAGACTACAAGAGCTAGAGACTTCATATTTGGAATATAAGTTCTCGTAGTGCCGGGACAGTGCAAGTTTGTTTCATTTTATCGATAACTCGTCCCGTTTAAAAGTTATCGATAAATTTAGATTTCAGACTAGCGTTTTTGGGACATAACTTCGAAGTTATAAGAGCTAGAGGCCCCAAATTTGACATGTATTTATCTCGAATAGCATACACATGTAACAAATATTTCACTTTTTGGATACCACCCCCAATCCCCCCAAAAGTTCAAAAGACGCATTTTTGAAGGTACGATATTGCAATTTGGTTTGGTCGCACATTTTGTTGCCATATGCCCCAAAAATTGCAATAAGATCGGACAATAAATACAGAAGTTATTTAAGATTTAACTTTCCATTGTGTTGGGTTCAGTGAAAAGCAAGCTAATTGCTTAAGCCGCTTGCACTGCTTGTACTGCAGCATGTGTGTGTTTAGATTAGTATGAATGATTGTCAAGGACTGGGGTCAGGGTATCTCGTAGCCGGACACTCCCAACTAGAGCACTCTTACTTGTCAAATAAAATCAAATTCATTTGCTACCAATGCCTTAGAACAAAAACAATGCCACGCGAAAAAACAAACAAACAGTATAATCGAGTTTGTCAGCGACTTTTCAAACTGCTTGGTGTAAGCAGTAAAAAGCAAAACAAGTAAGCTTTTGACGGTCTGCTCGTTAAGCGATTTTGTCATCGATCATCAAAACTGCTTGTGGCGTAAGAGATAAAGTGGCGCCCTGGCAAACGAAAGGTGCTGGTTCAAATCCAGCGGCGACTGTTCATTTATTATACTCTTTTCGAAGAAAATAGTATATTAAGTTTGTGCTGATGTTTGTAACGCATAGAAGGAAGCGTCGGAGACCGCCAAAAGTTACTGCCAGTATGCTTAGAATGACAAAACAAATTGATCTAGGCATGTCCGTCTGTCTATCTGTCTGTCTGTATATATGCAAACTAGTCCCTCAGTTTTTGAGCTATCGTGATAAAACTTTGCACAGAGACTTATTATTCAAAGGGACACATTGGTCGGAACCGGCTAGATCAGACCATTATATCTTATAGCTGCCATACAACTGGAAGTCGGTTTTGGCCATAAATCCCATGTTTTTAAAGCTTACGCAATGTTACTTTGCACAGGTACTTATTATTCAAACATTCATAATATTGATCGGAGCCGGCCGGATCGGATGACTATATCTTATAGCTACCATACAACTCGAAGTCGGTTTTGACCATATATCCCATGTTTTCAAATCCATCGCGATGAAACTTTGCACATATACTTATTATTCAAAATGTTAGCACATTGATCCGAGCCGGCCGGATCGGTCCACTATATCTTATAGCTGCCATACAACTTTAAGTCGGTTTTGGCCATATATCCCATGTTTTCAAATCCATCGGGATGAAACTTTGCACATATACTTATTATTCAAAATGTCAGCACATTGATCTGAGACGGCCGGATCGGACCACATATCTTGTAGCTGCCATACAACTGGAGAAAAATTTAATATTCTTAGAACAAAAAAAATAAATGCCACGCGATAAAATTAATTATTACAGCATATGAAAGTGCAGAAAGTTGGCAGAATGAAAATTGTCTTAAGGTTCGAGAAGAGTATAAAATCTTCGGCACGCCGAAGATAATCCTTTCCCACTTGTTTTCACTTTTTATACCCTGAACCCATTAAAAATGGGTAAAAAGGGTATAATGAAGTTGTGCAAAAGTATGTAACAGGCATAAGGAAGCATCTCCGACCATATAAAGTATATATATTCTTCAGTTTCAACAGCCGAGTCGATTTAGCCATGTCCGTCTGTCTGTCTGTCCGTCTGTATGTATGAACACGTGGATCTCAGAGACAATAAGAGAGACTTCATGTTTGGAATATAAGTTCTCGTAGTGCCGGGACAGATCAAGTTTATTTCATTTTATCGATAACTCGTACCGTTTAAAAGTTATCGATAAATTTCGATTTCAGACTAGAGTTTTTGGGACATAGCTTCAAAGTTATAAGTGCCCCAAATTTGGCATGTATAATCTCGAATAGCATACACATGTAACAAATATTTCACTTTTTTGATACCACACCCCAAACCCCCCAAAAATCAAAAAACGCATTTTTGAAGGTACGACCTTGCAATTTGGTTACACATATTATCGACAATTGCTTGCCCCGAAAATTTCAATAAGATCGGACAATAAACACAGAAATTATTTAAGATTTAACTTTCCATTGTGTGGGGCTCAGCGAAAAAGCAAGCTAGCCGCTTGCACTGCTTGTACTGCTTGTAGTGCAGCATGTGTGTGTTTAGATTAGTATGAATGATTGTAAATACTGGGTTCAGGGTATCTTGTAGTCGGGCACTCCCGACTAGAGCACTCTTACTTGTTTCTTATTCTTCTTTTCAAGTATAAAATAACTGTAATCAAATTCATTTGCTACCAATACCTTAGAACAAAAACTATACAACGCGAAAAAACTATCAGTATGCTTGAGTTTGTCAGCGCATTTCAAAACTGCTTGGTGGCGTAGGTATTAGAGTGCTGCACTCACAAACGGGGAGAACTCGGTTCAAATTACAGCTGCGACTTATTGATTTTTTTTTTGCTAATTATTTGTTTCAAATATATATATCACATAGCTTGAATTCAATATTTTAAATGCAAAATTTAAATTCATATGATACCAATGCTTAGAGCAAAAAAGTAAATGCCACGCGATAAAACGATTTTTTACTACTATTGAAATTTCAGTGGTGTAGTTGGCAGAGCGAAATTTGCCTAAAGGTTCGAAAAGAGTATAGAATCTTCGGCACGCCGAACATAATCCTTTCCCACTTGTTTTTTACTACTTTTGCAATTTCAGTGGTGCAGTTGGCAGAGTGAAAATTGCCTAAAGGTTCAAAAAGAGTATAGAATCTTCGGCATGCCGAAGATAATGCGATCCCACTTGTTTTTTTGTAGTTGTCAGTGCGTTTCGCAGCAGCTGATGCTTAGCAAATCCCATTGAAGCGTTACGACCACAGATTCGAAACTAAGCTTCTGAGTGTCAACTATGATGCTCGACTGGCCAAAGACAATTGAATCGAACTGCGGACTGGGAGCTGTGGACGCGGTCGGTTTGGCTGCCATTTTAATTTAGAAACAACTGATTTGATTGGCACCACGGGTATACCACGCTTGGCAGCTGGGTATTGCTGGAGTATTGTGTGACAGTTTTCTTGATATGCCTCAATTGTTTGCATCCACATCGCAGCGGGTGTTGGCTTGGCAGTGGTCTCATATTCTGTTCCAATTGATTTGTCACCATCAACATTCAATATACTCAGATATACAGCTACTATATATGGTAGACTTCCGATTCTGCTGCCGTACACTGACCTGTAGCACTGAGGCGTTAGTTACGAAAGATCATTGATGAACATATCAACATACATATATACGCTGAACTACGTATATATATCATAGGCACAAATAAGCTCAATAATTCAATTCAATAGTGCAATAACAATCTCACGACCTAATAAATATAGTAATGTTATTGCCTCAAGCGCAATTTTTTTCAGTCTTCAGAATTATATCAGTATAATTCAAACTTCCACACTAAGTCATTATACTCTTTTCGAAGAAAATAGTATATTAAGTTTGTCCTGAAGTTTGTAACGCATAGAAGGAAGCGTCTGAGACCCCCAAAAGTTACTGCCAGTATGCTTATAAAAACAAAACAAATTGATCTAGCCATGTCCGTCTGTCTGTCTGTCTGTCTGTATGTATGTAAACTAGTCCCTCAGTTTTTGAGCTATCGCGATGCAACTTTGCACAGACACTTATTATTCAAGGGGACAGCACATTGGTCGGAGCCGGCCGGATCGGACCACTATATCTTATAGCTGCCATACACCTCAAAGTCGGTTTTGTCCATAAATCCGATGTTTTCAAAGCAATTGCCTTAAATTTCCTTGTACACTTGAACATCCTTATAACTCATCAATGGGTAAGATCGCAAATCGATTGAGTCATAAACAGCGAAGATATGCATCATTAAATATTTTGAAAAAACAGGTGCATATGAGCAAACAAAGTCAAGCGCAAGAAAGCTTTTGATAGTCTGCTCTTCAAGGTATTTTGTCATCGATCATCAAAACGGTTTGTAGCGTAAGGCGTAAAAAACCGCGCTAACGAACGCAAGTTTCGCAAGTTCGAGCCTCGGCGGCGACTGATTGTTAATTTAATACTTTTTCTTTTTCTTCCTTTCAAATATATAACTGTAATCAAATTAATTTGCTTCCAATGGCTTAGAACAAAAACAATGCCACGCGAAAAAACAAATGCGGACAAACACGAGTTGCAGGTTGCAGGAAAACAAAACAAGGAAATTTGTAACAGTCGGCTCTTCAAGCAATTTTGTCAGCGATCAACAAAGCGGCTTGTGGCGTAAGGGGTAAAGTTGTGAACTGGTGAGCGAAAGGTCCTGGGTTCAAGTGCCAGCAGCGACTATGATAATTTATTTTCTTTTTTTCTTATTCTTCTTTTCAAATATATAATAACTGTAATCAAATTCATTTGCTTTCCAATGGCTTAGAACAAAAACAATGCCACGCGAAAAAATAAAGCTCAGTATAAATCGAGTTTGTCAGCGATTTTTAAAACTGCTTGGTGTAAGCAGTAAAAAGCAAAACAAGGAAATTTGTAACAGTCGGCTCTTCAAGAAATTTTGTCAGCGATCATCAAAACGGCTTGTGGCGTAGTGGGTTAAGTTGCGAACTGTTGAGCGAAAGGTCCTGGGTTCAAGACCAGCGGCGACTGGTCATTTATTTTCATATTTTCTTATTCTTCTTTTCAAATATATAATAGCTGTAATCAAATTCATTTATTTTCAATTTCCTAAATTGTTTCAAATTTTTTTTTCATACTTAAAGTAGCTTTAATAGAATAATTCAAAAGAAAAATTTAAATTCATTGGCAAAACCAATGCCACGCGAAAAAAAATATGGATCTCAAATTCTGAATATAAGCTCTCGTATGTTCAGATTAAGTTTTATGACAATTCAATTTCCGACAGCGGCCTTGAAATTCGGTAGCACTTATGAATGCTAAGGGACGCGTCCACGAGCTGCAGATAGTGAAACGTCCCTGTTTACATGAATACCTTTATATATTTTATTTTATATGTAGGGGTATATGTATGCGACATTAATATCTGCGAATTAAATAAGCAGTCACGGAAAAATAGTGAAAATTGCTTAAAGGTTCGAAAAGAGTATTTAATCTTCGGCACGCCGAAGATAATCCTTCTCCACTTGTTTTCTAATTAATTGTTTCAAATATATATCAAATAGCTTGAATTCAGTATTTTAAAAGAAAAATTTAAATTCATATGATACCAATTCTTAGAGCAAAAAAATAAATGCCACGCGAATAAACGATTTTTTACTACTATTGAAATTTCAGTGTTGCAGTTGGCAGAGTGAAAATTGACTGAAGGTTCGAAAAGAGTATAAAATCTTCGGCACGCCGAAGACAATCCTTCCCCACTTGTTTTATTTTAGCAGAAGATTTTTACTTCAAATTAAAGCGCTTTTCATAAAATTGAGAGACTGTAAGATATAGAAGCACTAACAAATTAAATTAGAACTTTTAATTTTTAAAAAAATGTTCTACAACATAGGGTTATTTCACGCAACTGCCATCGGAACATCTTTCTTATTAAACACTGTTACAAAAGGTTTTTTAGTTGCAATTCAATAAACAACACTGTTTAAGATTCTTTAATTTTTCTTCATTTTTGTTGATTGGTATCTGCTAAATTCATAGTAATTCCAAATGTTTTGAAACTGCGGTATAAATTGGAATTATTAAAAATCAACGAATAAGTTTTAAGAGTAAGCGTGTATTGCATTTTTTACAAAGTGTAAACTTATGTATTGTGCAGTCTCTTGTCGAAAGTGGAAAGCGGAAATATCGTTGACTATTAAACATATATGTATGTATGTATGTGTGTATGTAAGTATATATAACAAACCATCACAATCACTGAAAACCACATCAAATGAATCGAAAAACTTTTCACGTTCCGCTGCTCTCAGTTGCTTGATGACTTTGCACGGTTGATTTCAATGCAAATGAAACATAATTGAAAATTTATAGTAGAGGATTAGCTGCATATTAATGACTCACACCATAGCCATATGGCCTAGCCGGACCCAGCGGCTTGCCACAAGCGTTTCAGTATCTTGTCTACTTACGGAACTGGAGCTCATTGTACTCTTTTCGAAGAAAATAGTATATTAAGTTTGTGCTGAAGTTTGTAACGCATCGAAGGAAGCGTCGGAGACCCCCAAAAGTTACTGCCAGTATGCTTAGAAAAACAAAACAAATTGATCTAGCCATGTCCGTCTGTCTGTCTGTCTGTCTGTATGTATGTAAAGTAGTCCCTCAGCTTTTGAGCTATCGCGATGCAACTTTGCACAGACACTTATTATTCAAGGGGACAGCACATTGGTCGGAGCTGGCCGGATCGGACCACTATATCTTATAGCTGCCATACAACTCTAAGTCGGTTTTTTTTATCGAAAATCCGATGTTTTCAAAGCAAATGCTTTCAATTTCCTTGTACACTTGAATATATCCTTATAACTCATCAATGGGTAAACTCGCAAATCGATTAAGTCATAAACAGCGAAGATATGCGTCATTAAATATTTTGAAAGAATAGGTGCATATGAGCAAACAAAGTCAAGCGCAAGTAAGCTTTTGATAGTCTGCTCTTCAAGCGATTTTGTCATCGATCATCAAAACTGCTTATGGCGGTAAGGGTAAGTGATAAAGTGGGGAACTGGCAAACGAAAGTTGATGGTTCGATTCATAGCGGCGATCAATAATTATTTTCATTTTTCCTTATTCTGCTTTTCAAATATAAAATAACTAATCAAATTCATCTGCAACCAATGTTTTAGAACAAAAACAATGCAACGCGAAACAACAAACAAACAGTATAATCGAGTTTGTCAGCGATTCTTAAAACTGCATAGTGTGAGCAGTAAAATGATAAACAAGTAAGCTTTTGACAGTCTGCTCTTCAAGCGATTTTGTCATCGATCATCAAAACTGCTTATGGCGTAAGGGATAAAGGTTGCGCCCTGGCAAACGAAAGGTGCTGGTTCGATTCCTAGCGGCGACCAATAATTATTTTAATTTTTTTCTACCCTGAACCCATTAAAAATGGGTAAAAAGGGTATTATGGTTTTGTGCAAAAGTATGTAGCAGGAATAAGGAAGCATCTCCAACCATATAAAGTATATATATTATTGATCAGTATCAGTCTGTCCGTCCGTCTGTATGAACACGCAGATATCAGAGACTACAAGAGCTAGAGACTTCATATTTGGAATATAAGTTCTCGTAGTGCCGGGACAGTGCAAGTTAGTTTCATTTGATCGATAACTCGTCCCGTTTAAAAGTTATCGATAAATGTAGATTTCAGACTAGCGTTTTTGGGACATAACTTCAAAGTTATAAAAGCTAGAGACCCCAAATTTGGCATGTATAATCTCGAATAGCATACACATGTAACAAATATTTCACTTTTTGGATACCACCCCCCAAACCCGCCAAGAGTTAAAAAAAATTTGAAGGTACGACCTTGCAATTTGGTTTGGTAACACATATTACCGACAATTGCTTGCCCCAAAAATTTCAATAAGATCGGACAATAAACACAGAAGTTATTTAAGATTTAACTTTCCATTGTGTGGGGCTCAGCGAAAAAGCAAGCTTACTGCTTAGACCGCTTGCACTGCTTGTATTGCTTGTAAAGCAGCATGTGTGTGTTTAGAGTAGTACGAATGATTGTAAGGACTGGGTTCAGGTTATCTCGTAGTCGGGCACTCCCGACTAGAGCACTCTTACTTGTTTCTTTTGCATTGTCTTTCGTAAACATCATTCTACGAATGCTGTAAAAAACAAGTAACTTTTTGGTGGTTTGGGGGGTGGTATCCAAAAAGTGAAATATTTGTTACATGTGTTATTATACATGCCAAATTTGGGGTCTCTAGCTCTTATAACTTTGAAGTTATGTCCCAAAAACGCTAGTCTAAAATCAAAATTTATCGATAACTTTTGAATGCGACGAGTTATCGATCAAATGAAATAAACTTGATCTGTCCCGGGATTAGGAGAACTTATGTTCCAAATATGAAGTCTCTAGCTCTTGTAGTCTTTGATATCTGTGTGTTTATACAGACGGACAGACGGACAGACAGACGGACATGGCTAGATCGACTCGGCTGTTGATACTGATCAATAATATATATACTTTATATGGTCGGAGATACTTCCTTATGCCTGTTACATACATTTGCACAAAACCATAATACCCTTTTTACCCATTTTTAATGGGTTCAGGGTATAAAAATATAGAAAAGTAGATGCTAAGATGGTGAAATACTTGGGTTTATGCTCCATATGCTTAGCAATGAATACTTTAGTGATTCACTGTATATAGTATATCACAGACACAAATTAGCACAATAATTCAATTCAATAGTGCAATAACAAGCTCACGACCTAATAAATATAGTAATGTTATTGCCTCAAGCGTAATTTTTTTCAGTCTTCAGAATTATATCAATATAATTCAAACTTCCATTTCGATATTCTATTTTATTTCTTTTTGATTTCATTCTGATAGGTTTTTTTTACCATTTTTAAGTCATTTTTTATTTATTTCCTTTTGATTTGTTAATAGTTTTTTTTTATTTTTAGTTTTGTAAAATGTTAACAATGCTTTGTGTAAATTAACATTAGAACATTCTGTACATCGCAACAAATCTCTTGTATATAAATATATTTATCAAAATAATAAAATATACTATCTCGTATCGTAATTGTAATTGCATTTGATGTTGTATAAAAGATTTTTGCAGTGGGTGGTGCTGGGCAAAAGAAGAAAACAGACTGTTACGAGGAGAATTAACTCACATAAAAACAAGTGAGAACGTTGCAGTCGGGCGGAGCCGACTGCGTAATACTCTGATACCATTTTAAGAACAGCTGAAAGCAAGTGAACAGAAAATTTTTGCTGGTGTTTGGGTGACCCGAAATCGGCATTCCAAGTTTTTGGGAACGGGAGGGGCATGGTCGATCTTAAGAGGGGGTGACCAGAAGTCTATCTACCAATTTCTTGACTCTAGCTCTAAAACTGTGGAAGATATACATTTTTGCGATTTTTGGGGGCGGGAGGGGGCGTGGCCCCAATTTTTTTTTACCGATATTTAGAGGGGCTGACCAGAATTCTATCTTCCAAGTTTAATGACTCTAGCTCTGAAACTGTGGAAGATATAAATTTTCGCGATTTTTGGGGGCGGGAGGGGGCGGTTCCCCAAAATTTTTTTGCCGATCTTTAGGGGGGCTGACAATTAGTCTATCCTCCAATTTTGGTGACTCTAGCTCTAAAACTGTGGAAGATATACATTTTCGCGATTTTTAAGGGCGGGCGGGGGCGTGGCCCGAAAATATTTTGTCCGATCTTTAGAGGACTTGGCCAGAAGTCTACCCTCAAAGTTTGGTGGCCCTAGCTCTTAAACTGTGCGAGATATAGGCTTCCATGTTTCGTGGGGGCGGGGTGGCTGGGGGGCGTTCTAGTTGGCGTGGCCGGAAAATCCAGGACGCAATCTTTTGGGCTGGTCAGCCCTAGTCTAAATTCCAAATTTGGGGACTCTAGCTTCAAAATTGCGGGAAATCTACACGTGTTATCGAATTGTGCATTCATGTATATCGATTTTCGCGATTACGGGGGCGGGAGTGGGCGTGGTCGAAATTTTGTTTCTGTAATCTGTAGAGGACGTCACCAGTAATATATATTCCAAATATGGTGACTTTAGCTCTAAAACTGCGGGAGATATAAGCATTTCAAATTAATTTTGGAGGGGGGGCTGGTGGGCGTAATAATGGGCGTGGCCGATTAACCTAGGATCCAATTTTTTCGGGAGGTCACCAGCAATATACCTACCAAATTTGATTACTCTAGCTTCAAAATTGTGGGAGTTATTCACGTTTAATCGATTTGTGATTTGAGGTGTATCGACATGTTATCGATTTGCCAGCCTCCCAGTGGGCGTGGCATAAATTTGGAATAAACTTGATCTGAAGCAGATAGCTATAATCATAACGCAAAAGATTTCAAGAGTCTATCTAATATCGTTTCGGAAATACGTGCGTTCATCCAGACAGACAGATGGACAGACGGACAGACGGACGGCCTGACGGACATTACCAATATACTATGAGTACCTTCGGTATCAGAGTATAAATAGTATAAGAAGACACACATTCATATAGGCATGTACATATGTATACATATACATATGTAGTTTGTATGTTTTGTGTGTATATTGTAAGGTACATTGGATTGTTTATTAGTGTTACATATTTGTATGTATGAATGCATGTGTAGTATATACATACATAAGCTAAGCACACGCAATCAGATAAGGTTTGATTTTTGTATTGTAGCATAAATATACGCATCGAGAAGGTACAAATGATATTGTTAACGTTACTTAGATTGAACAAAACGAGTTTTATTAGATAATTGCAATGCACTTTGGACGTGTATATATAAAGCAGTTTAGCACTTTCGCACAAAAGCCAATTGCGAATGTTTTGCTAAAGATCTATGGTATAAGTGCGCATGTGTGCGTGCATATTATATATGTATGTATATACATATCTATGTATTTATGCATGTACAAGAATGGCACACACACATATACACATATTTCGTTTGTATCTAATTTCGAGTGTCTGTTGCATCAGTCTCAATTTTGACGAACACTTCACAATTTGGCAATTCATTTTTGATTTGTTAAAATAGTGCAACTTGCAACTTGCCCACAACTTCTAACAGCATTTATACAAATATACACGCATATTCTCGGGTAAGGGGTGGTCGCCACATTCTAGTAATTATGGTAACCCGCCAAAACTATGACTTATGTTGTTAATCTCTTCAGCATTTGACATGCAATTTCAACAAAAAACAAGTGGGGAAGGATTATCTTCGGCGTGCCGAAGATTTTATACTCTTTTCGAACCTATAGGCAATTTTCACTCTGCCAACTGCACCACTGAAATTTCATAAGCTGTACAAAATCGTTTTGTCGCGTAACATTTTTTTTTTGTTCTAAGAATATTTATATCATTGCCAGTTGTATAGCAGCTATAAGATATAGTGATCCGATCCGGCCGGCTCCAACCAATGTGATGTCTCTTTGAATAATAAGTATCTATGCAAAGTTTCATCGCGATAGATTAAAAAAACATGGGATATATGGCCAAAACCGACTTCGAGTTGTATGGCAGCTATAAGATATAGTGATCCGATCCAGCCGGCTCCTACCAAGGTGATGTCTCTTTAAATAATAAGTATCGGTGCAAAGTTTCATCGCGATAGATTAAAAAACATGGGATATATGGCCAAAACCGATTTCGAGTTGTATGGCAGCTATAAGATATAGTATTCCGATCCGGCCAGCTCCGACCAATGTGCTGTCCCCTGGAATAATAAGTGTCTGTGCAAAGTTTTATCGCGATAGCTCAAAAACTGAGGGACTAGTTTGCATACATACAGACAGACAGACAGACAGACAGACAGACAGACAGACAGACAGACAGACAGACAGACAGACAGACAGACAGACAGACAGACAGACAGACAGACAGACGGACATGGCTAGATCAATTTGTATTGTCATTCTAAGCATACTGGCAGTAACTTTTGGGGGTCTCCGACGCTTCCTTCTATGCGTTACAAACTTCAGGACAAACTTAATATACTATTTTCTTCGAAAAGAGTATAACAAGTGAGAACGTTGCAGTCGAGCGGAGCCGACTGCGTGATACTCTGATACCATTGTAAGAACAGCTTAAAGCAAGTGAACAGAACATATTGCCTGGCGTATGGGTGACCAGAAATCGGCCTTCCAAGCTTTTGGGAGTGAGAGGGGCGTGGTCGATCTTAAGAGGGGGTGACCAGAAGTCTACTTTCCAAATTTGGTGATTTTAGCTCTAAAACTGGAAGATATACATTTTCGCGATTTTTGGGGGAGGGAGGGGGCGTGGCCCCAAATATTTTTCGCCGATCTCAAAAAGTCCATCTTCCAATTTTGGTGACTTCTTCTCAAAAACTGTGGAAGATAAAAGCTTTCGCGATTTTCGGGGGCGGGAGGGGCGTGATCGCAAATTTTTTGGCCGATCTTTAGAGGACTTGGCCAGAAGTCTACCCTCAAAGTTTGACCCCCCATAGCTCTTAGACTGTGCGAGATATAGGCTTCCGTGTTTCGTGTGGGCGGGTTGGCTGGGTGGCGTTCTAGTGGGCGTGGCCGGAAAATCCATGACGCAATTTTTTGGGCTGGTCAGACCTAGTCTAAATTCCAAATTTGGGGACTCTAGCTCCAAAATTGCGGGAAATATACACGTTTTATCGAATTGTGCATTCATGTATATCGATTTTCGCGATTACGGGGGCAGGAGTGGGCTTGGTCGAAATTTTTTAAAAGACGTCACCAGTAATATATATTCCAAATATGGTGACCTTAGCTCCAAAACTGCGGGAGATATAAGCATTTCAAATTAATTTTGGAGGGGGGCTGGTGGGCGTAATAATGGGCGTGGCCGATTAACCTATGATCCAATGATTACTCTAGCTTTAAAATTGTAGGAGATATTCACGTTTAATCGATTTGTGATTTGAGGTGTATCGACATGTTATCGATTTGCCGGCCTCCCAGTGGGCGTGGCATAAATTTGGAACAAACTTGATCTGAAGCAGATAGCTATAATCATAACACAAGATTTCAAAAGTCTATCTAATATCGTTTCGGAAATACGTGCGTTCATCAGACAGACAGACAGACGGACGACCTGACGGACATCCGACAAAACCAATATACTATGAGCACCTTCGGTATCAGAGTATAAAAATCATACTTTCAAATTATTTGTACTATGCTACCGTCTGTATATACAACATATACAGGCTGTAAATGTATATAATCGTTGACTACCACTGGCAAAGAACATGGATTTGGGTGATGGGAGAGTTTGCGAATGCGAACGCGAATTAGGTATAGCCTTAGACATATGTGGAGGCATTGTCGTTAGCAGCCGATCCATCGTTGCCATTGAGACGCTGCCGCAACCACTCCTCTGGTTCTTTTTTTATGATTCCTGCACTGACCGTTGGCTGTGCCTGTGTCAGTTCCTGTGCCTTCTTCTTCTCGAACTCGATGATGTGCTCGCGCAACAGGAAATTCTCGCGTTTGATGCGCTTGAGCAAACGGGCTGAAACGTCGGGCACAGCCCAGCGCAGAATGCCCTGCACCATGGTAATGATATTCTGCAAAAGCAAATACTTGATCAGGTTACGGTCAAAAGCGGATAGATGAACACAACTCACTTGGTAGATTACAATGAAAGCTAGGCGGGCCGTCAATATCTTCCAATAAATCATGGGTCGTTTATATGGTGGGTCCACCCAGGGATCATTGCGGAACTCGGTATAACGGCAGTGCGTGACATTCGCCTGGACGCTGACGTCCAATAGCGACTGTGTCCCATAATCCTTTGTATTAAATGTAGCTAGCGTAAAGTTAAGATAACCATCAAGCTCGGGATCATCATGGGTAGCTTTGTAGACTAGTTTTGGTATGAAGTTTGTACTAAATGCAATAATCATGGCCTGCGAATAAACGAAGTGTTTGTTATGTGGTGTTAAAAATGGGTAAAGAGGGTATAATAAAGTTGTGCTAAAGTATGTAACAGGCACAAGAAAGCAACTCCGACCATATAAAGTATATGGGCGTTTCCATGATGTCGGATTTTTGCAATCGCACGCACTTGAAGTAAAAAACAGGCAAAATAAAACGGCTTTTATTCTCACAGCCAGCTTAACTTATAGCTCTTCAGTAGTCCTATAATAGGTGCTAATCTTGATTATAACGCATTTTTTGTTTTCAAGATATTTGTAAAAAACCAAGAGGTTTGGACGGTAAAAAAATATATGTGGTTTTCGCGGCCAACAATTCAAGCGCCGATTTCAGCGGAATCTGAGTCAATATTTCAATGCGGTTAATTTTATAATGTTATGCATTGATTTCAATTGAAAAGCTTTTGATTTCACCTAAAAATTATTTGAACTTTTGTATACTCTTTTCGCAGAAAATAGTATAGTAAGTTTGTACTGAATTTTGTAACGCATAGAAGGAAGCGTCGGAGACCCCAAAAGATACTGCCAGTATGCTTAGAATGACAAAACAAATTGATCTAGCCATGTCCGTCTGTCTGTCTATCTGTCTGTCTGTATGTATGCAAACTAGTCAATCTATCTTATAGCTGCCATACAACTCGATTTTGGCCATAAATCCCATGTTTTCAAAGCTATCGCGATGAAACGTTGCACAGATATTTAGTATTCGAACATACATCACATTGATCGTAGCCGGCCGGATCGGATCACTATATCTAATAGCTGCCATACAACTGGAAGTCGGTGTTGGATATAAATCCCATGTTCCCAAAGCTATCGCCATGAAATTTTGCACAGATACTAATTATTCTAACATACATCTCATTGATCGGAGCCGGCCGGATCGGACCACTATATCTTATAGCTGCTATACAACTGGAAATAAATGAAATAATCTTTGAACAAAAAAAATAAATGCCAGGCGATAAAGAATTTGTACAGCATATGTAAGCTCTGCAGTTGGCAGAGTGAAAATTGTATAAACGTTCGAAAAGAGTATAAAATCTTCAGCACGCCGAAGATAATCCTTTCCCACTTGTTTTTTATAATTTTGGGGGATTGGGGTGCTATTCAAAAAGTGAAATATTTGTTACAAGTGTATGCTATTCGAGATTATACATGCCAAATTTGGGGCCTCTAGCTCTAATAACTTTGAAGTTTTGTCTCAAAAACGCTAGTCTGAAATCGAAACTTATTGATAACTTTTTAACGGGACGAGTTATCGATAAAATGAAATAAAGTTGATCTGTCCCGGGATTACGAGAACTCATATTACAAATAATAATTTTCTAGCTCTCGTAGTCTCTGATGTCCGCGTGTTCATACAGACAGACGGACATGGCTAGATCGACTCGGCTGTTGATACTGATAAATAATATGTATATATGGGCATTTCCACGGCAAGGTCCACCGAGACTACAAAATTAAAAGTTATTGAAAACACATTGTGTTATCATATTTTCGTAGTAAAACAATCAAATTTAAATAACTTAAAAAAAAAATTGCGTATATTTAAAACTCACTTCGAGATATTCGAATGCAAAGTCGCTCAAGCTCAATTTTTATTCTCTGATACCGAAGGTACTCATAGTATATTGGGTTAGTCGGATGTCCGTCAGGATGAACGCACGTATTTCCGAAACGATATAAGATAGACCCTTGAAGTTTTTTGTGATATACTTGTAGCTATCTGCTTCAGATCAAGTTTGTTCCAAATTTATGCCACGCCCACTGGGAGGCTGGCAAATCGATAACATATCGATACACCTCAAATTAAAAATCGGTAACGTTACGCCTTGGTAAACGAAAGGTCCTGGGTTCAAGTACCATCGGCGACTGGTCATTTATTTTAATTTTTTTCTTATTCTTCCTTTCAAATATAAGACAACTGAAATTATATTAATTTGCTTCGAATGTCTTAGAACAAAAACAATGCCACGCGAAAAAACAAACAATCAGTATAATCGAGTTTGTCAGCGATTCTTAAAACTGCTTGGTGTAAGTAGTAGAGTGATGCGCTGGCAAACGCGAGTTGCAGGTTGCAGGAAAACATAGCACGTTAGCTTTTGACAGTCTTGTCTTCAAGGGATTTTGTCATCGATCATCAAAACTGCTTGTGGCGTAAGGGTTAAAGTGACGCCCTGGCAAACGAAAGCTCCCGAGTTCGAGTCCAGCGGGCGACTGGTCATTTATTTTTATTTTTTATACTCTTTTCGAAGAAAATAGTATATTAAGTTTGTTTTGAAGTTTGTAACGCATAGAAAAGGAAGCGTCTGATACCACCAAAAGTTACTGCCAGTATGCTTAGAAAAACAAAACAAATTGATCTAGCCATGCCCGTCTGTCTATCAATATGTATGCAAACAAGTTCCACAGTTTTTGAGCTATCCAGATGCAACTTTGCACACAAACTTATTATTCAAGGGGACAGTACATTGGTCGGAGCCGGCCGGATCGGAATACTATATCTTATAGCTGCCATACAACTCTAAGTCGGTTTTGGGCATAAATCCGATGTTTTCGAAGTAATTGCTTTCAATTTCCTTGTACACTTGAACATTCTTAAAACTCATCAATGGGTAGAATCGCAAATCGCTTGATTGATAAACAGCAAAGATATGCGTCATTGAATATTTTGAAAGAACAGGTGCATATGAGCAAACAAAACCAAGCGCAAGTGAGCTTTTGATAGTCTGCTCTTCAAGGGATTTTGTCATCGATTATCAAAACGGTTTGTGGCGTAAGGGGTAAAGTGATGCTCTGGCAAACGAAAGGTCCAAGGTTCGTTCTCAGTCGTAGTCGGGCACTCCCGACTAGAGCACTCTTACTGGTTTTTTCTAAGAATTGGTATCATATGAATTTAAAATTTTTCTTTTAAATTATTGAAATCAAGCTATTTGATATGTATTTAAAAAAACAAGTAGGAGTGCTCTAGTCGGGAGTGCCCGACTAGAAGATACCCTGAACCCAGTCCTTACAATCATTCATACTAATCTTAACACACACATGCTGCAGTACAAGCAGTACAAGCAGTGCAAGCGGTTTAAGCTTGCTTTTTCACTGAGCCCCACACATTGGAAAATTAAATCATAAATAACTTTTCTGTTCATTGTCCGATCTTTCTGAAATTTCTAGGTCATAGCATTAACTATACGTTTTTTGAAAATTTGGGTGGATTGGGGGGTGATATCCAAAAAATGAAATTTTGGTTACATGTGTATGCTATTCGAGATTATACATGCCAAATTAAGGGCCTCTAGCTCCTGAACCTTTTAAGTTCTGGCCTTAAAGCGCTAGTCTGAAATCTAAATTTATCGATAACTTTTGAACGGGATGATTTATCGCTAAAATGAAATAAACTTGATCTGTCCCGGCACTACGAGAACTTATATGCCAAATATTAAGTCTGTATCTCTTGCAGTCTCTGATATCCGCGTGTTCATACAGACAGACGGTCAGACGGACAGACAGACGGACATGGCTAGATCGACTCGGCTGTTTATACTGAGCAAGAATATATATACTTTATATGGTCGGAGATGCTTCCTTATGCCTGTTACCTACTTTTGCACAAAACCATAATACCCTTTTTACCCATTTTTTATGGGTTCAGGGTATAAACAGTTAGAAACAAAATAAAAACAAGTAAGAGTGCTCTAGTCGGGAGTGCCCGACTAAGAGATACCCTGAACCAAGTCCTTACATTCATTCAAATCTATCAGTGTTTCTACATACATGTAATGGAAAGTAAAATCTTAAGTAAATTCTGTGTTTATTGTCCGATCTTTCTGAAATTTTTAGGACATAACATTGGCTATAAAAATGTGTGACCAAACCATATTGCAAGGTCATAACTTCAAACATGCGTTTTTTTAACTTTTTGGGGGATTGGGGGCTGGTATCCAAAAAGTGGTATATTCGTAATATGTGTATGATATTTGAGATTATACATGCCCAATTTGGGGCATCTAGCTCTTATAACTTTCAAGTTATGACCAAAAAATACTGGTCTGAAGTCGAAATGTATCGATAACTTTTGAGCGGGACGAATTATCGATAAAATGAATAAACTTGTACTGTCCAGGGACTACGAGAACTTATATTTCGAATATGAAGTCTATAGCTCTTATAGTCTCTAATATCTGCGTGTTCATACAGACGGACAGACAGACAGACAGACAGACAGACGGACAGACGGACAGGCAGACAGACGGACATGGCAAAATCGACTCGTCTGTTGATACTGATAAAGAATATATATACTTTATATGGTCGGAGATGCTTCCTTATGCCTGTTACATACTTTTGCACAAAACCATAATACCCTTTTTACCCATTTTTAATGGGTTCAGGGTATAATAAATGCCACGCGATAAAACTATTTTTTACAGCATATGAAATTTCAGTGGTGCAGTTGGCAGAGTCAAAGTTGCCTAAAGTTCGAAAATAGTATAAGATCTTCGGCATGCCGAAGAAAATCCTTCCCCACTTGTTTTTAGTCTCTTTAACTTCAGAAAGATTTTAATAGAGCAATAGTCAATGCATAATGTCCTCCTTTATAATATTTGATCATAACAAAATATGCAGTAAAATGACCCAAATAAGAACCAGTGAGAACGTTGCAGTCGGGCAGAGCCGACTGCGTAATACTATAATACCATTGTAAGAACAGCTGAAAGCAAGTGAACAGAACAGTTTGCCTGGCGTATGGGTGACCAGAAATCGGCCTTCCAAGTTTTTGGGGGCGGGAGGGGCGTGGTCAGGCTTAAGAGGATGTGACCAGAAGTCTATCTTACAAATTTATTACATTTACATTACATTTTTGCGATTTTTGGGGGAGGAGGGGGGCCCAAAATTTTTTACCGATCTTTAGAAGGGGTTCCAAGAAGTATATCGTAAAATGTTTGTGACTCTAGCTCTAAAACTGTGGAACATATATGAGAGACTTCATATTTGGAATATAAGTTCTCCTAATCCCGGGACAGATCAAGTTGATTTCATTTGATCGATAACTCGTCGCATTCAAAAGTTATCGATCAATTTCGATTTTAGACTAGCGTTTTTGGGACATAGCTTCAAAGATATAAGAGCTAGAGACCCCAAATTTGGCATGCATAATCTCGAATAGCATACACATGCAACAAATATTTCACTTTTTGGATACCACCCCTCAAAAGTTTTTTGAAGGTACGACCCTGCCATTCGTTTTGGTCACACATATTATTGACAATTATATCCCAAAAATTTCAGTAAGATCGGACAATAAACACAGAAGTTATTTGAGATTTAACTTTCCATTGTGTGGGGCTCAGCGAAAAGCAAGCTAACTGCTTAAGCCGCATGCACTGCTTGCAGTATGTGTGTAATTGTATATATGCACACTATTAGGCAAGTATTAATGGAAGTCAGAACTGGGTTCAGGGTATCTCCTAGTCGGGCACTCCCGACTAGAGCACTCTTACTTGTTTTAAATGGCATTAAAGATGGTTTTTATGCTCTGATACCGAAGGTACTCATAGTATATTGGTTTTGTCGGATGCCCGTCAGGCCGTCCGTCTGTCTGTCTGGATGAACGCACGTATGTCCCAAACGATATTAGATAGACTCTTGAAGTCTTTTGAGTTATGATTATAGCTATCTGTTTCAGATCAAATTTGTTTCATATCTATGCCAAACCCACTGGAAGGCTGGCAAATCGATAACATGTCGATACACCTCAAATCACAAATCGATTAAACGTGAATATCTTCCACAATTTTGAAGCTAGAGTAATCAAATTTTGTAGGTATATTGCTGGTGACCTCCCGAAAAAATTGGATCCCCTCTAAAATTAATTTGAAATGCTTATATCTCCCGCAGTTTTAGAGCTCAGGTCACCATATTTGGAATATTATATTTACCGCCCACGTAATCGCGAAAATCGATATACATGAATGTACAATTCGATAATACGTGTATATTTCCCGCAATTTTGAAGCCGATTTCTGGTCAACCATACACCAGCAAAAATGTTCTGTTCACTTGCTTTCAGCTGTTTTTAAAATGGTATCAGAGTATTACGCAGTCGGCTCCGCCCGACTGCAACGCTCTCACTTGTTATTTTTGTTTAATTTGAAAATATAAATTTAATTTAAAAATGGGCAATTTTTATAGTGGGTTGAGCCTCCTCTGTTCAAAATTACCTCGTATACCCTATTGGGTAGGGAATTATACACGTTCGCTGAATGGCTTCAATTAGTTCAGTTTTATTTGAAAACTGTCTACCAGACTCATAAGCCTTTCTGACCAGCCCCATACATTTTCTATAATATTCAGGTCCGGAGAGTATGGTGGCCAGTTCAAAAGTGCGATATTTTTGGACTCGATGAACGATTTAACAGTATGTGCAGTATGTATTGGAGCATTGTCGTGTTGGAATGTCCACGTCAGTTGTCCAAAGAGACTTTCCAATGGCGGAAAAGCCTTTTCCAAAACACCTTGGTATGAATAAACGTTCATTGTCGAGGTTAAAAATTTAAGTTCGCAAGTGCCATGATAGGATATGGCTCCCCATACCACAACTCCGCCAACTCGACTGTGCAAACGATTAAACTGGTGGGGCTCCTTCCTCAAATCGTGGAAATAATAATTGTATGCGTCAGGACCTTCCAAATTAACCTTTTCCCCATCAAAGAAAACAACGCTCTGCCACTCTCTGCTCCATGACATATTGGTACTACAAAAAGTCAACAAAGTCAGCTTCTTTATGTGCATGGTCCAGTTGTTTTTTTTTTTTTAGTTTAAGACGATTCCGATATTTGGCTTTCGAAAGAACCCGCCATACAGTTGTTTTGCTCCCATCGACACCTGTTTTGACCTAATCCTGTCAACAGAATCACGGGAATTCGAGGCTTCACGCTAAATTGACCGCTTATCAGCAGCAGATATAATGCTTTTTAAACGGCCTTTCATATTTGTTCCATAGTTTTGTCCATTTTAATTTTTTTTTATTTTTTTTTATATTTTTTTTTTTTCCTTTTTTTTTATTTCCTAGTTCCTTGACATTAAACTATTTTATGAGACTGTATGTGATGGTATGGATAGAAATTAGCCTGGGTCTCTGAAAGGAAGGTCTAGAGGGTGGAATCGCTAAGACGTCTTGTTGTTTGGGCGTTGTCCAGCAGATTTATGGACTGGTTATTCGTGTGGTCTGACAACTTTTCTATATATTTTTGGCTGAATCGCTTTATTTCATCCACCACCCAAGGAATCTTAAGCTCCCTGTGTAGCTCTTTGTTGGTAGTTAAAAAGTGAGCTTGAGCCGCTATCGTAAGGGTCTTGCTTTGGAAGCTTTGAATAATTTTTATATTGGAAGTGGAAGCCGTTCCCCACAGCTGGATGCAGTAGGTCCATACAGGTTTAAGTATGGCCTTAAATAGTAGTACCTTTTTACTAGTTTTATGTTTGGAATGGCGACCAATAAGCCAGTACGGTTGGCGTAACTTTATGTTGAGCTGCTGTTTTTATTTTAATAGGATGTGGGGTCGCCAGGTGAGTCGCCTATCCAGGGTTAAACCAAGGAACTTTACTGTCTCACAGTACGGAATAGCTGCGTTGTAAAGGGTGACTGCCGGGCAGTTTCCTCTTCTTTTCGTAAACGTAGTGTTGGAGGATTTCTCTGCGTTAACCACAATGTACCACCTGGTCAGCCATACTGCAAAAGAATCAAGCTGCTTTTGAATTATGGTTGATGCCTTAGAGGGGCTTTTAGACACTGATATGAATGCAGTGTCATCTGCGTATGTAGCAACTGTGAGTCTGTGATCATTAATAACTGGCATATCAGCAGTATATATGGTGTAAGGTATTGGTCCGAACACGCTGCCTTGGGGGACGCCTGCCCTTATTTCCGTCAACTCTGACTCTTCATCTCCACATCTGACATAGAATCTTCTGCTGAAGAGGTATGATTTTAAAAACAGCAAGTGGGGGGCTGGGAGATTCTTTTTTAGTTTATAAAGTAAACCAGTGTGCCATACTTTGTCAAAAGCCTGTTTTACATCAAGAAAGACTGTGGTACAATACTGCTTGTTTTCTTGAGCTTCTAAGATTTTGTCCACAAGCCTATGGCACTGCTCAATAGTACCATGACCGCGTCTAAAGCCGAATTGGTGATCAGGGATTAAGCGAATGTCCTCCATAACTGGCAGTAATGTATTCAAAAATACTCTTTCGAGTATTTTGGAGAGGACTGCCAATAAACTTATGGGGCGATAGGAAGCTAGCTGATTTTCCGGCTTACCAGGTTTTTGGAATCAGTATAACCTCAGCACATTTCCATTGCGAAGGAAAATGACCAAGCTGGAAGCAGCGGTTAAAAATGTTGGTTAGAAGCTCAATACATCTTTCTGGGAGGGCTTTTACGGCAGGAGCACATATACTGTCGTAGCCAGGGGATTTGTTACTTTTCAGGAGGGCAATTTCATTCAACACTTCCTGTGTGCTTATCTCAGGAATAGGCAGGTCCATCTGACAGGGTATGTCCAGAAAATGTTTGGTTGCAATTACTTCCCTGGTGCTGCACTTATCAAAAGGTGAAAAAGCGCTGTATAAATGTTCCGCGAAGGCAATCGCTTTTTCCTTTTCGGAGCGACACCAAGTCCCAGAAAGATTTAAAACAGGGGCTAGTCTTTTCGATGGTTTTTTCATAAGCTTCGTCGCTGATAAGGATCACCTGGTTCAGCTTCCTCCAAGTAGGTGTCTAGAGCTTGCTTTCGAAGCGTCAAGAGAGTTTCCTTTAAGTTTTTAACGGCCCTGTTCAGTGCAGCTTTATCCCTCGGGTTCCTGCTTGTGTGCCAGACCCTCCTTAGACGTCGTTTATCTGCCACTTGTTGGGCTACTTCGTGCGACCACAGATGTATATCTCTCTTTGAGGTGTTAGTAGAAGGTCTTTGTGCGGGAGTGGCTACACTGGCAGCCTCGTGAATTTTTCTAGTTAGCCATTCGACCACTTCATCTATATCCAGGCCAGAATTTAATTCCACGTTAGGGTCAACATGTTGCTGTAACCAAGAACGGTATAGGCTTATGTTGGTGTTCTTACGAAATATACTCCTCCGCATGGACTTTGTGGCCGTTGGTATGTTGAGCAGCAGGAGGACAGCACTATGGTCAGAAGAAAGATCTAGGCAGCTTTTAGGCTCTACCTTACTTGGGTCTATGTTTTTAGAGATGGCAAAGTCCAACAAATCAGGAAGTTTGTTTATGTCTGTAGGCCAGTATGTGGGTTCACCGGAGGAGTCGCAGTCAAGGTTATTTGAGCGAACACAGTGATATAAATTTTTCCCCTTAGGATTATCTACTCTTGATCCCAACCATGAGTGTTTGGCATTGAAGTCGCCACCAATGAGGTATCTTGGACACAGGCTATCAAATATTTGTTGAAACATAGAGGACGTGACTCTGTTACAAGGTGGAATGTAAGCAGCTGCCAATACCAGATCTCCCGTAGGACATAACATTTTTATGCTTGCGCATTGTACCCATTGCTCCTGTAAAGACGGAATTTCTACGAACTTAAGGCCACTTTTCACAAGCACAGCTGCACCTCCTCGAGCTCTTCCACTTGGATGGTTAGCGTAGAAAAGCTCAAAGCCATTAATTTTGAAGTAGGAGTTTTTGTCAAAATGTGTTTCAGAGACAAAAAGAACATCAATGTGGTTAGTTTTTATGTATTGCTCAACTTCAGACCTGCTTTTAATCAGGCCGTTAGCATTCCATAGGGACTTACTTGCATACTTTGTTAATGAGGGTGGTGAGGGAACTAAGAACATTAGTAATAACTGAAAACTGAGCAATCATTTGCTCGATCATGGTTTCTAAGCGTTTAAACATGTATATTGGTATACTTTCCTTAGTTTCTTCTGGCTTAACGTTAGTAAAGGTTTTGACCGCCTAAGACGCTTGCATAGCTAAGGTTTTCGTTAACTTTTGTGTAGGAAACTTGTTGAGAAGGATCAACACTTGGTTTGGCCTTGGGGCCATACTGACTCTTGGCCTTTTGGTATACTTTGCAGCCCTTATAAGATGCGGCGTGGTTTCCGTCACAAAGTGCACATTTTGCGGGGTCTTTCCTGGCCTTCGTACATTCTAAGCTGTTATGATTTTCACCGCACTTAACGCACTTGTATCGAAGGCGGCAGTAACGTTTTGTGTGACCAAAGGCCTGGCAGCGGTAGCACTGGATAATGTCATCAAATTTTATTGGTGGCTCAACGCTGACAATTGACCTACATAGGCGCTTGATTTTGACAGCTTCGGTGTTGTTCATTGCTGGTTCCAAATTCACGAAGAAAATTGACATTGGGGTTTTTGACGACTTGCTCACTGCATTCTTGATGTTGCTAGTTGTATGTCCGTATTCAAGTAGGGCTTCAGAAATGTCTTTGGTATGGGTTGAGAAATGTAGTCCTTTGATGACAATTCAGTAAGCTCTCTCCTCCTTAGGCTGGAAGGTACGATATCGCGTGTTATGTTGATCTAAGTGAGCTTTCAATTTGTCAAGAGATTCCCTATCTCCTAACATAATTCTCACCAGGCCGTCTCGCCCTGCCTTATAATCAAAAATTTTGTCCTTACCAATGACGTTAACTACATCAATGATCAATTTATTTATATCCGTGACATCAGGAACAAAAATTGGGGGCGGTTTGAAGCTTGCAGGGCTTGCTGTGGTTTCTTGTTCAACAGTATCATCCGTATCTTTAATATCTTCATCTAATGGGTTTGCCAACAAAGCAAAGCGATTTTCATTGATCTTGGGAGATGGACGAGAGATGGCAATGATTCTTGTACGAAAAGGAACAGCTGGCTTGCGCTTCACTTCCCCTTTCTCAGAAAGGTCAGATTTGTCATCATTGTCACTAGAGCTATAGCAAACATCACTGCTGTTCTGAATCCTAACCAACTTGCTTGTAGTTGCTCCTTTCAGTCTGATGTTGGCTTTTTTGCCTGGAGAAGCCGTTTGCCAATCCAATATGGGATGTGATTTCATACCGTCGCTGTCGTCACACATGGAGATAGCAACTGATTATCAACAATTTACAATGCCAACGGAGCACCAGAACTTTCTGGAGCCCCGCACACAAGTATTTTACACGTTTTCGAAAGAAAAACAAAATGATTACAAACTTTTCAAAATTTCAAAACGTGAAAAAAAAAATCGGGTTGTTTACAAAATAATAACATTTTTGAACAGAGCACGAAGTCAACAGTACGACAGAACGAACTGATTGAACTGGATCATTTTAATAAAATTATATTTATAAAACCTTTCTGCTTCTTTTTTTTTGCATATTTCAGTCACAGAAACGCCACAATCTCTATAGGTTTTTATTTTCACCTGTTCTTCGTCGGTTAAAGCCTTACCACGGACAGACGGACATGGGTAGATCAATTTGTTTTGGCATTCTAAGCATACTGGCAGTAACTTCTGGGGGTCTCCGACGCTGCCTTTTAAGCGTTACACTTTTCAGCACAAACTTAATAAACTATTTGCTTCAATAGATTTGCGATTTTACCCATTGATGAGTTATAAGGATTTTCAAGTGTACAAGGAAATTGAAAGCAATTGCTTTGAAAACATCGGATTTATGGCCAAAACCGACTTAGAGTTGTATGGCAGCAATAATATATAGTAGTCCGATCCGGCCGGCTCCGACCAATGTGCTGTTTCTTTGAATAATAAGTATCCGTGCAAAGATTTATCGCGATAGCTTTGAAAACATGGGATTTATGACCAAAACCGACTTCAAGTTGTATGGCAGCTATAAGATATAGTGCTCCGATCCGTCCGGATCCGACCAATGTGCTGTCCCTTTGAATAATAAGTGTCTGTGCAAAGTTGCATCGCGATAGCTCAAAAACTGAGGGACTAGTTGGCATACATACAGACAGACAGACGGACATGGCTAGATCAATTTGTTTTGTCATTCTTAGCATACTGGCAGTAACTTTTGAGGGTCTCCGACGCTTCGTTCTATGCGTTACAAACTTCAGCACAAACTTAATATACTATTTTCTTCGAAAAGAGTATAAGCATTTCTGAAGGTACGACCTTGCAATTTGGTTTGGTCACACATTTTATTGCCAATTTTTTGCCCAACAAAGTGCAATAAGATCGGACAATACCCAAAAGTTGTTTCAGACTTAACTTTCCATAGTGTGGGGCTCAGTGCAGAAGCAAGCTAACTGCGTAAACTTATTGTACTGCTTGCAGCACGTGTGTGCTTGCATTTATGTATGTACACGGATAGGTTAGTATGAAAAAATTTCTGGACTGGGTTCAGGGTATCTCCTAGTCGGGCAATCCCGACTAGAGCATTCTTACTTGCTTACTGTCTGTGTATGTCAAATTGGGAGGAACTCACGCTAGAGGCGACCGCAATATGCGTAACGACCGTCATAATACTCTGCCAGACGCCAATATTTCGGGCACGCATGCCGACAGGACGTCGCACGAAGCGCAGCATTTTGATGGCATCGAGACGCACTTCCACCACGTTATTAATCAGCGCCAGCAGCGGCGCCAATGGAAATGCCAAGCTAAATAATGTTATGAAGCCATATTGCACCACTGTATGTATGGAAAGGTAAAGAGCGAGAGTTTTAATTGCATTGAGTGCGCGAATCGTTTGATAAATTGTGAAGCATACCCATTTCCAGATATTCGGCATACAGCGAGTTATTTTCGGTGGGCACCAGATTGAAATCTTCGGTGAACTGATTCGTGGATGGAACCACAGTCTCTTCGCTGTGTAACTTAAACCAGCCAAACCAACCGTAGCGTTGATTGTACTCCTTGGCTGTGCGCATCAGAAAGGGTATAAGCATCTCAACGATGGCATTTACTGCCTGCTTGCCAACCATAATAATGACCAGCTGCATACAGAGCTCCATGAGGCAGCCACCCGGATTGCATTCCTCCTGACGGAAACTAAATATGCGATTGTATTTGGAGGGATAACCAACGAATTTGCCCTTGAGGAATGCAATGTAGAATAGCGACGAATAATAGTTGACGAACTGGAACACATAGTTCTTAATGGTCAGGCTCTCATCATATTCAGTCTGGGTGCGGCAGTACTCGTAATTGGTTAGTCTAATCGCCAGATTGCTATAGACTAGATCTAGTATGGAGATTACAATTAAATCGAGAAAACCCGCCGTTATTGGCAGCACCATTATTTTGTACGTCATTGAGTTCTCATTTGTCGGGATGCTGTGGGAGGCGCGCTGTGCCATGCGATAAATGATAATCGCCGACACGGCAATCACTGATATGCAAATCTATAAGGAAAACCAAAATATATAAACGGAAATAAATTTGCTCATGTATGATATATTCCTGCGAATCTCCAAGATCTACCCGATTTATCACAATATAATGTGGGTCAGAAGTATACGTTTATCGATTTTGGGTTACCGGTGGTCGTTATAATAAAAAGAAAAACCATTGATCGGCGGTAACAGAGATTATGGATTCTCAATTTAATAGTTAATTGAGTTAATAGTCTTTGGAATATAGACAGACAATTGGACATTCTTAAATATAATAGGTATATAAGAAACAAAAAGATTGTAGAGACAAAGCTAAATTTAAAGTCATCATCCGATAGATGGTAGTCATTCGATACAGTGCCAAAAATACGGATAAATACCAAGCTTTATTAAGATTACTTCCAAATATACACTAACGGACGACTTAGCTTATTGCCCTGATCAATAACACAAATACTTCGAGCAATCAGAGATGTCTCCTTCAATGCAATTACACTTTTCATGTAGCTGGCTAAAATAGAACAGCAAGAAGTGGACTTACAAATAACACCATAATGCTATAGCTTGTGAAGTTAGGCAGAAACTTGATGCTCCAGAAAGGCACATACGGATCGAAGGTGCTCTTTGAGTCCTGCGCATGGGGACTAAGCCTTTTGGAGTTAGATATCTTTTCAAGGTATTGTGGCCGCGGATGCTCCACATGATGATTGAAACCGGTGAGGCCCCATCGATGAACGAGACCCGCCGAGTACCGCTTCCACAACTCCAAATAGGTAACAGCCCAAATGGCCATTACAAAGGCAAACACTATTGTCATTTTGTTGTCTATCAAATAGTTGAAACGCGACGAGGTACACGTCTCATTGAGACGCCAAAAGGTGCAGCCCTTATCACACTGCGGACACATGATAGTCACATTGTCATTACAAATATCCTGGCTAATAGGATCGCTATTCAACGTGACAAAGCCGTACAGAAAGAATATTATGCCCAGAACGCTAACTGGTATCAGCATTTGCGTATAGAAACCCAGCCAGGCAAAGTACAACGCCACCTTGGGCCCGAAATAGTCCTTGATGTAATCCAGCGGCTGCAGACTGCCGAAAAGAGAAACGTATGAGATCAGATCACAGAAAATAGGAAGGAATCGTAGCACTTACTTCTTCCATTTGGCAATGTTGGCCCACTCCATTAACAGGTTGTGTCGTTCGTCTTTCTGAAATACCATTAAGACTAACAGGTTAGTGAGCACGTATACAGATATATACATTTATAAACATATGTATATGTATATGTATAAATAAATAAATACAGATATATATATATATATATGTACATATATAGGAAAGTTGGTTTTTGTGTAGCTCACTTCGTGGAGCGCATAGGCGCAAAGATAGACGCCATCCGCGACGAGCTTCTCAAAACCCAGATTATCCGACTTTTCTTCGCCCCTTTCAAAATGCTGCCGCTCAATTATAAAATTGATGATGGAGTATCGTGTGCTGGCATCAAAATAATTGGGATGTGTCTTATCGTACAGTTCCAGATATTTACACGCAAACTCCATATGAATTCGCGGCTCACGTTCTGGAAACTTAACGCTATCCAGCTGCACGGAGCTGAAGAGGGTGCGACAAATGCGACTGAAGCATGTTTTGAACTCATGCGAGGTCTCATCGGTTATTTCCTTCTGACCTGGTATTTCCTTTAACGGCACCTTAATCTTTAATATTTCCGCATATCGATGGAGCACGTCCGCTGGCACATGCAGCTTGATGAAGTGCACCCATTGCTCCTTATAGTACTCCACCTCCAGACCCTCGCGCCTTAGATTATCCTCGAAGGTCTTACGTTTCGCTGCCTTGTCCACATCCTCACCCTTGTAGGCCAACACAAAGTCCACGCTGCGTTTGCCATCGTTAAAACGTCGATACGTCTGCGACAAGGGGAAAACAAACATTAGTTGCATATTCTCTATGGCATATATACAAAAGTATGCATACATATATACAAAAACCAAAAAAAAAACAAGTAAGAGTGCTCTAGTCGGGAGAGCCCGACTACGAGATACCCTGAACCCAGTCCTTACAATCATTCATACTAATCTAAACGCACACATGCTGCAGTACAAGCAGTGCAGCGGTTTAAGCAGTTAGCTTGCCCTTCGCTGAGCCCCACACAATGAAAAGTTAAATCTTAAATAACTTCTGAGTTTATTGTCCGATCTTATTGAAATTTTTGGGGCAATCAATTGTTACATGTGTATGCTATTCGAGATTATACATGCCAAATTTGGGGCCTCTAGCTCTTATAACTTTGAAGTTATGTCCCTAAAACTCTAGTCTGAAATCGAAATTTATCGATAACTTTTAAAGGGTACGAGTTGTCGATAAAAATGAAATAAACTTGATCTGTCCCGGGATAAGGAGAACTTATGTTCCAAATATGAAGTCTCTAGCTCTTGTAGTCTCTGATATCTGTGTGTTCATACAGACGGACAGACGGTCAGACGGACAGACGGACAGACAGACGGACATGGCTAGATCGACTCGGCTGTTGATACTGATCAATAATATATATACTTTATATGGTCGGAGATGCTTCCTTATGCCTGTTACATACTTTTGCACAGCTTCATTATACCCTTTTTACCCATTTTTAATGGGTTCAGGGTATAAATATTAAATTATAAATAACAAGTAAGAGTGCTCTAGTCGGGATTGCTTCTTCACTGAGCCCCCACACTATGAAAAGTTAAGTCTTAAAAAACTTCTTTGTTTATTGTCCGATCTTATTTAAATTTTTTGGACATAAAATTGTGTGACAAAACCAAATTTCAAGGTCATACCTTAAAAAATGCGCGTTTCAACTTTTGGGGGATGGTATCCAAAAAGTGATAACATTTTTAACATGTGTATGCTATTCGAGATTATACAGGCCAAATTTGGGTTCTCTAGCTCTTACATATAACTTGTAATTTATAGCCCAAAAGCGCTGGTATGATAAAAGTTATCGATCACTTTTGAACGGTTCGGTTATCGATAAAATGAAATAAACTTGATCTGTCCCGGCACTACGAGAACTTATACTCCAAAAAGCTCTCTAGCTCTTGTAGTCTCTGATATACGCGTGTTCATACAGACAGACGGACAGACAGACAGACAGACGGACATGGCTAGATCGACTCGGCTGTTGATACTGATCAAGTATATATATACTTTATATGGTCGGAGATGCTTCCTTATGCCGGTACATACTTTGCACAACTTCATTACACCATTTTTAGTGGGTTCATGGTATAACTATTTTAAATGGGTTCAGGGTATCAAAATCAAAGATCGTGTGTGCCAAGCGCGTGAAGGTGCGAGTGCGTCTCGATGAATCCCCCGACTCTAACCCCCAACACCACAATCAAACATTTCTATCTAGGAAGCAGAAAATTAGACAGAAGCTTCCTTTTAAGACGATTATTTTGAGATGTGCAAAAAAAAAGGATTCAATGTTGTATATTGACAAACTAGGTCATTTCGTCCGGAAGCCCTCAATCGATTTTATATAAATTCATTTAAAGTTATGGTTTAATTGAAAGTAAAATACTTAGGACGGTCAGCGACGGATAATGTTTGCTAGTATACAATATTGTTAATCAGAACGATAGACTCATTCAAAGAAGTTTGTCTATCATCTACACTTTCAAACATTGGTTTGGATGCTTAATTATACCCTGAACCCACTTAAAATGGGTAAAAAGGGTGTAATTAAGTTGTGCAAAAGTATGTAAGTATCTCCGACCATATAAAGTAAATATATTCTTGATCAGTATCAACAGCCGAGTCGATCCAGCCATGTCCGTCTGTCTGTATGAACACGCGTATATCAGAGACTACAAGAGCTAGAGACTTCATGTTTGGAATGTAAGTTCTTGGAATCCCGGGACAAATCAAATTTGTTTCTTTTTTATCATTATAGCTCGACCCGCTCAAAAGTTATCGATAATGTTCGATTTCCGACTAGCGTTTTTGGGATATAAATTTAAAGTTATAAGAGCTTTAGGCACAAAATTTGGCATGTATAATCTCGAATAGCATACACATGCAACAAATATATCACTTTTTGTGGTATCCAGAAATTCAAAAAAAACCCATTTTTGAAGGTATGAATTTGATTTGATCAAACATTTTATCGCCAATAAATTTCAATAAGGTCGAACAATAAACACAGTAGTTGTTTAAGACTTAACTTTCCATAGTGTGGGGCTCAGTGAAGGAGTAAGCTAACTGCTTAAACTGTTTGTACTGCTTGCAGCATGTGTGTGCTTGCATGAGTGTAGACTGATAGGTTAGTATGAAAAAATGTAAGGTAATCAAGGTATATCGTAGTCGGGCAATCCCGACTAGAGCATTCTTACTAATTTGTTGTATAAATGTTTAAAATTTAATCAGTAGCAATGATGTGTATATTTAATATGGAATCAATAGCGATGATGTGTAAAAATTGAAACTTCTGTATGAAGATTTTTTTGTTTTTGAAGATATTGTGAACAGAACTGCCTAATTTGATCATGCATTTTAAAGACCATACCATAACTAAGAGGGCTAAAAAGCGTTTCAGTTTTGCCAAAGGTTTAACCCTGATGATATGCGATTATTATACCCTGAACCCATTAAAAATGGTTAAAAGGGTATAATGAAGTTGTGCAAAAGTATATAACAGGCATGAGGAAGCATCTCCGACCATATAAAGTATATATATTCTTGATCAGTATCAACAGCCGAGTCGATCTAGCAATGTCCGTCTGTCCGTCTGTTTGAACACGCAGATATCAGAGACTATAAAAGCTAGAGACTTCATATTGTGAATATAAGTTCTCGTAGTCCCGGGACAGTACAGGTTTATTTAATTTGATCGATAATTCGTCCCGTTCAAAAGGTATCGATAAATTTCGACTTCAGACCAGTGTTTTTTGGCCATAACTTGAAAGTTTTAAGAGCTAGAGACCCCAAATTTGGCATGTATAATCTAGAATATCATACACATATTACAAATATTTCACTTTTTGGAAGTTGAGAAAAACGCATTTTTGAAGTTATGACCTTGCAATTTGGTTTGGTCACACATTTTATGTCCTAATTTCAGATAGATCAGACAATAAACACAGAAGTTATCTCCTAGTTGGGCACTCCCGACTAGAGCACTCTTACTTGTTTCTTTAGATCGTATGTTGATTTGATTGGTTGTTTACCCTTAATTTCCACTGGGAGTATGTAATTGGCAATTTCTTATCTTTATTCGAAACTGTGCTACTTTGCATTAATAGACGTCTAGAGACCTCATCATCGCCACCGCCGCCGCCAGAGATGCCGCCGTAACCATAGCCCATTCCAACGCCAATGCCCGTGGGCAGATGTGCTCGGCCATTCTGCAATGCGAGCACCTGAGCCGCAGTTGCAGCATCCGCATGATCCCCCCCGGTCCCATTGAAATGATCCAACGCCGTTGACTGTCGATAGCCCGGCTGCCAGGCCAGCCTCATATGTTCCGTAGCAGCGCCGCTACCCAGCCGCAAACTGTTGCGCGTCTCATCTCCATCCAGATCCACCGCCGAGTGATAAATGGTGTTGCTGGACTGCGATAGTGATTTGCGATGAGCCGCTGCCTCCGAATCGGCCAGCGAGATCGTATCAAAGTAGAGACTTTCGCGCTCATCCATATCCGATTCGGGATAATCGTAGTCGTGAGTGCGCACTGCAAACAGTATTACGGATTAGTTATCAAATTTTACACTTATTGTGTTTTTACATAAATCAATACCTATGGCTATGGGATATGATATGATATGTTAGCTACATATACTGTGATAAGGTGAAACAGTGTGCGGCTAATCGAATGATAAAAGCAAGATAATGCGGCTACTAATCAAAAAGTCATCTACCACATGGCACAGTGGGTGAATTGAATTGATTTTATTAATTTATTATAAAAGGAATAGAGGTAATTTGTTTTATTAGTTTATTGAGTTATTGCTGAACTTATTATTTAGTCACTATAAAATTTACAGACTGTATCTACAGTTAGGAACAATTAACTTATTAGGTGGTCATTACACTCTTTTCGAAGAAAATAGTATATTCAGTTTGTGCTGAAGTTTGTAACACATAGAAGGAAGCATCGAAGACCCTCAAAAAATACTGCCAGTATCCTCAGTTTTTGAGCTATCGCGATAAAACTTTGCACAGACACTTATTATTCAACGGGACAGCACATCGGACCACTATATCTTATAGCTGCCATACAACTCGAAGTCGGTTTTGGCCATATATCTCATGTTTTTAAAGCTATCGCGATACAACTTTGCACAGATACTTATTATTCAAAGAGACATCACCTTGGTCGAAGCCGGCCGGATCGGATCACTATATCTTATAGCTGCCATACAACTGGCAATGAATTAAATATTCTTAGAACAAACAAAAAAAAATCATACGCGACAAAACGATTTTGTACAGCATATGAAATTTCAGTGGTGCAGTTGGCAGAGTTAAAATTGCCTAAAGGTTCGAAAAGAGTATAAAATCTTCGGCACGCCGAAGATAATCCTTCCCCACTTGTGTTTTATTGTTTTCAAACATTGTTTATTCCTATAATAAAATGGTAGTTTTCTACAAAACAAACCCAAACCATTTACATGTTTTTTTTTATGATTCTAAAAAAAAACAAGTAAGAGTGCTTTAGTCGGGAGTGCCCGACTAGGAGATACCCTGAACCCAGTTATGACTTCCATTAATACTTGCCTAATAGTGTGCATACATACAAGCACACACATGCTGCAAGCAGTGCATGCGGTTTAAGCAGTTAGCTTGCTTTTCGCTGAGCCCCATACAATGGAAAGTTAAATCTCAAATAACTTCTGTGTTTATTGTCCGATCTTACTGAAATTTTTGGGACATACAATTGTCAATAATATGTGTGACCAAAACATATTGCAGGGTCGTACCTTCAAAAATGCGTTTTTTCAACTTTTGGGGGCATTGGGGGGTGGTATCCAAAAGTGAAATATTTGTTACATGTGTATGCTATTCGAGATTATGCATGCCAAATTTGGGGTCTCTAGCTCTTATATCTTTGAAGCTATGTCCCAAAAAGGCTAGTCTAAAATCGAAATTTATCGATAACTTTTGAATGCGACGAGTTATCGAACAAATGAAATAAACTTGATCTGTCCCGGGACTAGGAGAACATATATTCCAAATATGAAGTCTCTAGCTCTTATAGTCTCTGATATCTGCGTGTTCATACAGACAGACGGTCAGACGGACGGACAGACAGACGGACATGGCTAGATCGACTCGGCTGTTGATACTGATCAAGAATATATATACTTTATATGGTCGGAGATGCTTCCTTATGCCTGTTACCTACTTTTGCACAACTCCATAATACCATTTTTACCCATTTTTAATGGGTACAGGGTATAATTAAGGAAAGTACATTAAATGCATTTTGAAAAGCTATCAAAAAATTGATCGGACAGGCTAACATGAGTATAAGCTTTTATGGACTCGCCAGAAGGTAGGTAGGTAGAAAAAGTCCATTATACGATGCATATGGTGCATACTGTACCGTATGAAAATGTACCTCAAAGGACACAAATTTTCAGTTTGCATGACGTTTGACTATTAGTTATCGAATCCGAAAAGGTTGAACTGCGATTCATCGGTCCACAACATTTTGTTCTAATAATCGAACGATTTTTTTCTGTATGCTTTTGCGAACTCTCTTGAAATTGTTCTTAAAAGCATATGGATTTCTTCTGCAACTGCATTCCAGAAGCTTATTTTCTTTCTTACTTATCATAGTTGTACTTGATATTTCGGTATTTATATTTATTTAGCAAAAAGAAAATGGTTGCCTATTTTACGACTGAGCGGTCTTCTTTTTATGAAAATGCCTTTAGCCCTGTCATCCTTTTGACATTTGCATTTAATCCTGGTGATATTTCGGTATTTATATTTATTTAGCAAAAAGAAAATGGTTGCCTATTTTACGACTGAGCGGTCTTCTTTTTATGAAAATGCCTTTAGCCCTGTCATCCTTTTGACATCCCAAGATAACCATATTACTTAATAGCATATCTTCCCATATTTGCTTTACATATGTTTGGTACTTTTTGGTTTTAAGTATCATGTTTAAATTTAATTATTGTCACCTTCTCCGGAATAAAACTTCAATAAGGGGCCAGTTCTGATGTAAGCATACTTGATTTACAAAAACTCGATATTGTTAATAAATTGGCCATTTAAAATGTTTAAACCACATGAGACACGCTTTACACAGTCGCCGTTTGACATTGCCGATTTGAGGATAACTTGTTCACCACTTAACTCAATGTTGATTTTATAGTCGTTTTGTAAAGTTCATAATTAGCTTATCTTTCTTACATGGTACTTGAACCAGCTGATAATTTTTATAAGGAACATTAATTTTCAGTGTTGCCCAATTGAAATTTATAATCCTTGCAACTATAATAAACTTTACAAGCAACATGGGAAAAGGACCAAAGTAAACAACACTATATCTAGATCATTTCATAGAAAAAATTAAGATATTTGATTTTAATATGGCCTTTAAGAACTGATATATTTACCAAAAGGTGTTGGTTCCAGTCTTTAAGATCAAGCGGACAGAAGTTAAATTTTCTATAAACTTTCTAACACAATTGCGACTATAATGTAATGAAAATAAAGTGGATAAATCAATTTCATATGTTGTGTGTTAAAATAACAAATACTATCACAAAATCAATTAATTGCTTTTGTCTATATGTTAAGCACTCCCTTGTGCTTGTCCGTGTGAAACTAAATCAGACTAATCACCCTCTGAGAGCGCTAGCGCGCTTATTTAAACCATTTTTCTTGATGTTAAAATTCGCAAATGTGACCCACTGTGCTCTGGCTAATTGGAAAGCCAAAACGAAGTTATCAGTAAGGCGACGGAAGCTACTGATATGGATTGCATAGCTCAATTGAAGGGGGATCATTGAAATGCGATCAATTATGTAAGGACAGTAACAAATGTGCATGATTAAATGTATGATAGGGGGGAGAGCCCGGCTTAAAACAGTGCCAAGTGACCAATGTGCTGTCTACCAAATTACGGTACAACGATGACTTCATGCAGAAGAGGTTCATATGTGATGTGTATAGGATTTTTGACTGCGTTCTAAAACAAATTAAAGCAAGTTAATAAATATATATACATACCATATGATAATATGTTTACAATCGAAGCTTATGTACATGTGTGCGTGTATTTGTCTGGATATTAATTAAACACACAATTAAACAAAAGCAAGTCTAAATATACAAACAAAACAAGTAAGAGTGCTCTAGTCGGGAGTGCCCGACTGAACCCAGTCCTTACATCCGTTCATACTTTCCAATCTATGCACATTCATACAAACACACATACACTGCAAGCAATTCAAGCAGTTTAAGCAGGCTAACTTCTTCGCAAGACCCCACACTATGGAAAGGTAAATCTTAACTAACTTCTGTGTTTAGAGCCCGATCTTTGTGAAATTTTCAGGACATAACATTTGCTATAAAATGGGTCACCAAACTTAATTGCAAGGTCATACATTGGAAAATGAGTGTTTTTCACTTTTGGGGAAACGGGGATACTGTATACAAAAACTGAAATATTTGTTAGATTCGAGACTATACATACCAAATTTGGAACCTCTAGCTCTTATAACTTTCTAGTTATGGAAAAACCACACTGGTCTGATACTGAAATTTATCGATAACTTTTGAATGGGACGAGTTATCGATAAAATGAATCAAACTTGTACTGTCCCAGGACTACGAGAACTTATATGCCAAATATGAAGTCTCTAGATCTTATAGTCTCTGATATCTGCGTGTTCAAACAGACGGACCGACGGACATGGCTAGATCGACTCGGCTGTTGATACTGATCAAGAGTATATATACTTTATATGGTCCTTATGCCTGTTACATACTCTTGCACAAAACCATTATACCCTTTTTACCCATTTTTAATGGGTTCAGGGTATAAAAACTGCTGGGCATTTGCATATGAATGAACGCGAATGAGAATGGGTATGGAAACTGGTCGAAAGCGTATTGATCGTGTATATTTTGTTTTTATTTGCTGAACGATGTCACACATTCTTATTTGGAATATACACATGTCTTTATGTGTTTGTCATTTATTTACCCGCTGAATACATTGTTGATACACAGCTGAGAGAGCGACAAGAAAAGGAACTTGAAGAGGAGAGCTAGCCAGCCGGCTGCTTGAAATGTCGATGGGTACTACTTTACTCCGTTACACGTACTCGATTCCAGTTTACGCTAGGCGCGCGATCGTTTGTGCAACAGCTTTTTGCGACGTGCCAGGCATAACAGTAGACTGACTGACGGCCAAAAGACAGAGCGAGAGAACACAAAGCAAGAACAGAAAAACCGTTCGTTAGCAGCAGCTTTGATAAAAACAATATTTAACGCACACACAGACGCGCGGTGACTCGAGCTAATAAAACAAATGCAACAAGTAAGAGTACTCTAGTCGGGAGTGCCCGACTAGGAGATACCCTGAACCCAGTTCATACATTAACTCATACTAATCTATTTAGCTTCTTGTTCACTGAGCTGCACACAATAAAAAGCTAAATCTTAAATAAATTCTGAGTTTATTGTCCGATCTTATGAAACTTTTTGGTCATAAAATTGGCCATAAAATGTGTGACCAAAACAAATTGCAAGTTCATACCTCAACATTTTTTTGTAACTTTTGGGGGGATTGGGCGGTGTTATCCAAAATGTCAAATATTTGCCAAATTTGGGGCCTCTGCTAGTATAACTTTACAGTAATGGCCAAAAAACGCTGGTCTGACAGCGAAATTAATCGATAACTTATGAACTGGTTGAGTTATCGATAAAATTAAATAAACTTGGTCTGTCCCGGGACTACGAGAACTCATATTGCAAATATCTCTGATATCCGCGTCTTCATACATACAGACGGACAGACAGACGGACGGACATGGCTAGATCTCATCGGCTGTTGATACTGATCAAGAATATATATACTTTATATGGTCGGAGATACTTCCTTCTGCCTGTTACATACTTTTGCACAACTTTATTATACCCTTTTTACCCATTTTTAATGGGTTCAGGGTATAACAAGTGGGGAAGGATTAACTTCGACTCTAATACTCTTTGCGAACCTTTAGACAATTTTCACTGTGCCATCGCGTGGCATTTATTTTTTTTGTTTTAAGAATTGGTATCATATGAATTAAAATTTCCAGTTGTATGTCAGCTATAAGATATGGTGAATAGGTCCCGCCGGCACCGATCAATGATCAATGTGCTGTAAATTTAAATAAAAAGTATCTGTGCAAAGTTTCATCGCGATAGCCTTAAAAACGTGGGATTTATGGCCAAAACCTACTTCCAGTTGTATGGCAGCTATAAGATATAGTGGTCCGATCCGGCCGGTTCCGACCAATGTGCTGTCCCTTTGAAAAATAATGTGTCTGTGTAAAGATTTATCAAGATAGCTAAAAAACTGAGGGACTAGTTTGCATACATTCAGACAGACAGACGGACATGGCTAGATCAATTTGTTTTGTCATTCTGGCAGTAACTTTTGTGGGTCACCGACACTTCCTTATATGCGTTACACACTTCAGCACAAACTTAATACATATACTATTTTCTAAGAAGTGAGTATAACAACAAAACGAATCGAGCTAGAAAAATGTGTATGCGTGCGTTGTTTGCCGATTACTGACCAAATTCAGGCAATGCGCTACGCAAAGCAGATGCTAGAACAACAACAACAAGTAAGAGTGCTCTAGTCGGGAGTGCCCGACAAGGAGATACCCTGAACCCAGTCCTTACATTCATACTAATCTATCAGTGTGTATACATACAAGTAATGGAAAGTAAAATCTTAAATAACTTCTGTTTATTGTTCGATCTTTCTGAAATTTTTAGGACATAGCGTTGGCTATAAAATGTGAGACGAAACCAAATGGCAGGGTCATAACTTCAAAAATGTTTTTAATTTTTGGGGGGTTTTGGGGGTGGTATCCAAAAAGTGAAATATTTGTAATATGTGTATGATATTCGAGATTATACATGCCCAATTTGGTGCCTCTAGCTCTTACACCTTTCAAGTTATGGCCAAAAAACACTGGTCTGAAATCTAAATTTATCGATAACTTTTGAACGGGACGAGTTATCGATCAAATAAAACAAACTTGTTCTGTCCCGGGACTACGAGAACTTATATTTCAAATATGAAGTCTCTAGCTCTTATAGTATCTGATATCTGCGGACGGACAGATGGACAGACAGAGAGACGGACATGGCTAGATCGACTCGGCTGTTGATACTGATCAATAATATATATACTTTATGTAGTCGGAGATGCTTCCTTATGCCTGTTACATACTTTTGCACAAAACCATAATACCCTTTTTACCCATTTTGAATGAGTTAAGGGTATAAAAACAAAAGTTGATTGTTAAAAAGGCTGCGACAGTGTGTAACGAGCTGTAACCGATGCAGAAATGGAATTGAAATGTATGTACATACATACAGTGACTCACTAAAGAATTTGTTGCTAAGCATATGGAGCAGAAACCCAAGTCTTTCACCATCTTAGCAAATACTTTTGTCAATTTTTTCTTACTCTATTCGTAGAATGATGTTTACGAAAGGCAATGCAAAAGAAACAAGTAAGAGTGCTCTAGTCGGGAGTGTCCGACTACGAGATACCTTACAATTATTCATACTAATCTAAACACACACATGCTGCAGTACAATCAGTGCAGGCGATTTAAGCAGATGGCTTGCTTTTTCGCTGAACCCCACACAATGGAAAGTAAAATCTTAAAAAACTTCTGTGTTTATTGTCCGATCTTATTGAAATTTTTGGGGCAAACAATTGTCAATAATATATATGACCAAACCATATTGCAAGGTCGTATCGTCAAAAATGTATTTTTTGAACTTTTTGGGGGTTGGTATCCAAAAAGTGAAATATTTGTTACATGTGTATGCTAATCGAGATTATACATGCCAAATTTGGGGCCTCTAACTCTAATAACTTGTAAGTAATAGCCCAAAAACGCTAGTCTGAAATCGAAATTTATCGATAACTTTTGAATGGGTCGAGTTATCGATAAAATTAAATAAACTTGATCTGTCCCGGCACTACGAGAACTTATATTCCAAATATGAAGACGCTAGCTCTTATAGTCTCTGATATCCGCGTGTTCATTCAGACAGACAGACGGACATGGCTAGATCGACTCGGAGTCGGAGATGCTTCCTTATGTCTGTTACATACTTTTGCACAAAACCACAATACCCTTTTGACCCATTTTTAATGGGTTCAGGGTATAAAAAGTGAAAATAAATGACCAGTCGCCGCTGAGATTCGTAGCCAGGACCTTTCGTTTGTCAGCGCGCCACATAACCCCTTACGCCACAAGCAGTTTTGATGATCGATGACAAAATCCCTTGAAGAGCAGACTGTCAAAAGCTAACTTGTTTTATTTTCCTGCAACTCGCGTTTGTCAGCGATGCACTCTGCTACGTACACCACGCAGTTTAAAAAATCGCTGACAAACTTGATTATACTGAGCATTTGTTTTTTCGCGTGGCATTGTTTTTGTTCTAAGACATTGGAAGCAAATTAATTTGATTACAGTTATTTTATATTTGAAAGGAAGAATAAGAAACGAGTGAGAACGTTGCAGTCGGGCGGAGCCGACTGCGTAATACTCTGATACCATTTTAAGAACACCTGAAAGGAAGTGAACAGAACATTTTTGCTGGTGTATGGGTGACCGGAAATCGGCCTTCCAAATTTTTGGGGACGGGAGGTGGCGTGGTCGATCTTAAAAGGGGGTGACCAGAAGTTTATCTTCCAAATATGGTGACTCTAGCTCTAAAACTGTGAAAGATATAAATTTTCGCGATTCTTGGGAGCGGGAGAGGGCGTGGCCCCAAAACTTTTTGCCGATCTTTAGAGGGGATGACAAGAAGTCTATCTTCCAATTTTGGTGACTCTAGCTTTAAAACTAAACTAAAACGGGAAATACAGGCATATCAAATTAGTTTTGGAGGGGGGGCTGGTGATTTTAATAATGGGCGTGGCCGATCAACCCAGGATCCAATTTCTTGGGGAGGACACCAGCAATATACCTACCAAATTGGATTAATCTATCGTCAAAATTGTGGGAAACATTCACATTAAATCGATTTGTGATTTGAGGTGTATCGACATATTATCGATTTTCCAAGCTGCCAGTGGGCGTGTCATAAATTTGGAACAAACTTGATCTGAAGCAGACATCTACAAGTCATCACAAAAATTTCAAGGGTATTTCTTATATCGTTTCGGAAATACGTGCGTTCGTCCAGACAGACGGCCTGACGGACATCCGACAAAACCAATATACTATGAGTACCTTCGGTATCAGAGTATAAAAAATGAAAATAAATGATCAGCCGCCGCTGAGACTCGTTCCTGAGACCTTTCGTTTGTCAGCCCGTCACTTTACCCCTTACGTCACAAGCTATTTTCATGGTCGATGACAAAATCGCTTGAAGAGCAGACTGTCAAAAGCTTACTTGCGCTTGTGTTTGTTTGCTCATATGCACCTGTTTTTTTTTTATATTTAATGACGCATACCTTCGCTATTTATGACTCAATCGATTTGCGATTTTACCCATTGATGAGTTATAAGGATGTTCAAGTTTACAAGGAAATTGAAAGCGATTGCTTTCAAAACATCGGATTTATGGCCAAAACCGATTTAAGAGTTGTATGGCAGCTATAAGATATAGTGGTCCGATCCGGCCGACTCCGGCCAATGTGCTGTTTCTTTGAATAATAAGTATCTGTGCAAAGTTTTATCGCGATAGCTTTGAAAACATGGGATCTATGACCAAAACCGACTTCAAGTTGTATGGCAGCTATAAGATATAGTGGTCCGATCTGTGCAAAGTTGCATCGCGATAGCTCAAAAACTGAGGGAATAGTTTGCATACATACAGACAGTCTGTCTGTCTGTCCGTCTGTCTGCCTGTCCGTCTGTCTGTCCGTCTGTCTGTCTGTCTGTCTGTCCGTCTGTCTGTCTATCCGTCTGTATGTCTGTATGAACTCGCGGATATCAGAGACTATAAGAGCTAGAGACTTCATATTTGGAATATAAGTTCTCGTAGTGCCGGGACAGATCAAGTTTATTTAATTTTATCGATAACTCGACCCGTTCGAAAGTTATCGATAAATTTCAGACTAGCGTTTTTGGGCTATAACTTACAAGTTATAAGAGCTTGAGGCCCCAAATTTGGAATGTATAATCTCGAATAGCATACACATGTAACAAATGTTGTGTGGGGCTCGGTGAAAAGCAAGCTAACTGCTTAAACCGCTTGCACTGCTTGAGCTTGATTGAAAGGACTTGGTTCAGGGTATCTCCTAGTCGGGCACTCCCGACTAGAGCACTCTTACTTGATTCTTATTCTTCTTTTCAAATATCAAATAACTGTAATCAAATTCATTTGCTACCAATGTCTTAGAACAAAAACTATGCAATGCGAAAAAAACGATCAGTATAATCGAGTTTGTTAGCGCGTATGAAGTGTTCGGTGCCGTAAGTATTAGAGTGTTGCGCTGACAAACGGGAGAACACGGTTAAAATTCCAGCCGCGACTTATTGATTCTTATTTTTATACCCTGAACCCATTAAAAATGGGTAAAAAGGGTATTATGGTTTTGTGCAAATGTATGTAACAGGCATAAGGAAGCATCTCCGACCATATAAAGTATATATATTATTGATCAGTATCAACAGCCGAGTCGATCTAGCCATGTATGTCTGTATGAACACACAGATATCAGAGACTACAAGAGCTAGAGACTTCATATTTGGAACATAAGTTCTCCTAATCCCGGGACAGATCAAGTTTATTTCATTTGATCGATAACTCGTCGCATTCAAAAGTTATCGATAAATTTTGATTTTAGACTAGCGTTTTTGGGACAAAACTTCAAAGTTATAAGAGCTAGAGACCCCAAATTTGGCATGTATAATCTCGAATAGCATACACATGTAACAAATATTTCACTTTTTGGATACCACCCCCCAAACTCCCCAAAAGATTAAAAAACGCATTTTTGAAGGTACGACCTTGCAATTTGGTTTGGTAACACATATTAACGACAATTGTTTGCCCCAAAAATTTCATAATATCGGACAATAAACACAGAAGCTATTTAAGATTTAATTTTCCATTGTGTGGGGCTCAGCGAAATAGCAAGCTAACTGCTTAAACCGCTTGCACTGCTTGTACTGCAGCATGTGTGTGTTTAGAGTAGTACGAATGATTGTAAGGACTGGGTTCAGGGTATCTCGTAGTCGGGCACTCCCGACTAGAGCACTCTTACTTGTTTTTTCTAATTTTTTGTTTCAAATATATATCAAATAGCTTGAATTCAATAATTTAAAAAAAAAATTTTAATTCATGTAATATCAATTCTTAGACAAAAAAAAAAAAATGCCACGCGATAAAACGATTTTTACAGCATATGAAATTTCAGTGGTGCAGTTGGCAGAGTGAAAGTTGCCTAAAAGTTCGAAAAGAGCATAAAATCTTCGACACGCTTAACATAATCCTTCCCCACTTGTTCACTTTTGTGTCCCCTACTGTCACATACATATAACCTCCAAGCGTCTTGGCATCGATTCCACAAATTTACTGCAATATTCGGGACCTATTTTGGACCATTCATCCTGCAGCACCTGTTTTAAGACTACTTTTGATTAAATATGGTTTTCTTTAACTTTTAGCTTAAGCTATGACTGTAGATTCTTGATGGGGTTTGTGTCGGGACTCTGTGGGAGAGCTTTTGACTATTTAGTGTTGCACAAAATTCACATTTGCACTGCCAAGCAATGTGCTTTGGGAAGGATTTTTGTTGAAACATAAATTGATCACGCTCAAATCCCATTTTGGTGGCACTAACGGCACATTTTTCTACTCCGAGACAAAAATAATATCCTCCAAACAACCCTTAACACAACCGTATGTGATGAAACTGTTCGCAGGGTGCTACAAACAAACGATAAACATGGTCGAGCTATCAGAAAAAAACTATTATTTCCACTGTAAATTTTATTGCTAATTGCTACATAATACAAATATGCTCACTCTAGGAGACTATCATATTCATCGACTAGAGCAAATACAACATTTTTGGCTCTGGCGGTCGTCACATATTATGGCGTAAGCCTGGATACGCGTTTAATCCTAAAAATACAACAGCAACTATAAAGCACGGTGGAGGTTCAGTGATGGTTTGGGGCTATATGTCTGCACGTGGTGTGGCCAATTTGGTTGTTACTGATGGCATTATGAACTCAATCTGTACCTCAACATATTAAAACAAGTAAGAGTGCTCTAGTCGGGAGTGCCCGACTACTAGATACCCTGAACCCAGTCCTTACAATCACTCATACTAATCTAAACACACATATGCTGCACTACAAGCAGTACAAGCAGTGCAAGCGGTTAGCTTGCTTTTCGCTGAGCCCCACACAATGGAAAGTTAAATCTTAAATAACTTCTGTGTTTATTGTCCGATCTTATTGAAATTTTTGGGGCAAACAATTGTCAATAATATGTGTGACCAAAAAAGGTCGTACCCTCAAAATGCGTTTTTTTTTATCTTTTGGGGGGTTCGGGGGTGGTATCCAAAAAATGAAATATTTGTTACATGTGTATGCTATTCGAGATTATACATGCCAAATTTTGGGCCTCTAGCTCTTAAACCTTTGAAGTTATGTCCCAAAAACTCTAGTCTGAAATCGAAATTTATCGATAACTTTTAAACGGTACGAGTTATCGATAAAATGAAATAAACTTGATCTGTCCCGAGATTAGGAGAACTTATGTTCCAAATATGAAGGCTCTAGCTCTTGTAGTCTCTGATATCTGTGTGTTCATACAGACAGACAGACGGACATGGCTAGATCGACTCGGCTGTTGATACTGATCAATAATATATATACTTTATATGGTCGGAGATGCTTCCTTATGTCTGTTACATACTTTTTGACCAGAAATCGGCCTTCCAAATTTTTGGGGACGGGAGGTGGCGTGGTCGATCTTAAAAGGGGGTGACCAGAAGTTTATCTTCCAAATATGGTGACTCTAGCTAAAACTGTGAAAGATATAAGTTTTCGCGATTTTTGGGGAGAGGGCGTGGCCCCAAAATGTTTTTCCGACCTTTAGAGGGGATGACAAGAAGTCTATCTTCCAATTTGGGTGACTCTAGCTCTAAAACTAAACTAAAACGGGAAATATAAGCATACCAAATTAGTTTTGGAGGGGGGGCTGGTGATTTTAATAATGGGCGTGGCCGATCAACCCAGGATCCAATTTCTTGGGGAGGACACCAGCAATATACCTACCAAATTGGATTAATCTATCGTCAAAATTGTGGGAAACATTCACATTAAATCGATTTGTGATTTGAGGTGTATCGACATATTATCGATTCTCCAACCTGCCAGTGGGCGTGTCATAAATTTGGAACAAACTTGATCTGAAGCAGACATCTACAAGTACATCACAAAAATTTCAAGGATATTTCTTATATCGTTTCGGAAATACGTGCGTTCGTCCAGACAGACGGCCTGACGGACATCCGACAAAACCAATATACCAATATGAGTACCTTCGGTATCAGAGTATAAAAAATGAAAATAAATGATCAGCCGCCGCTGAGACTCGTTCCTGAGAACTTTCGTTTGTCAGCCCGTCACTTTACCCCTTACGTCACAAGCTATTTTCATGGTCGATGACAAAATCGCTTGAAGAGCAGACTGTCAAAAGCTTACTTGCGCTTGGGTTTGTTTGCTCATATGCACCTGTTTTTTTTTTTAATATTTAATGACGCATACCTTCGCTATTTATGACTCAATCGATTTGCGATTTTACCCATTGATGATTATAAGGATGTTCAAGTTTACAAGGAAATTGAAAGCAATTGCTTTCAAAACATCGGATTTATGGCCAAAACCGATTAAAGAGTTGTATGGCAGCTATAAGATATAGTGGTCCGATCCGGCCGGCTCCGGCCAATGTGCTGTTTCTTTGGATAATAAGTATCTGTGCAAAGTTTAATCGCGATAGCTTTGAAAACATCAGATTTATGACCAAAACCGACTTCAAGTTGTATGGCAGCTATAAGATATAGTGGTCCGATCTGTGCAAAGTTGCATCGCGATAGCTCAAAAACTGAGGGAATAGTTTGCATACATACAGACAGTCTGTCTGTCTGTCTGTCCGTCTGTCTGTCTATCCGTCTGTATGTCTGTATGAACTCGCGGATATCAGAGACTATAAGAGCTAGAGACTTCATATTTGGAATATAAGTTCTCGTAGTGCCAGGACAGATCAAGTTTATTTAATTTTATCGATAACTCGACCCGTTCAAAAGTTATCGATATATTTCGATTTCAGACTAGCGTTTTTGGGCTATAACTTACAAGTTATAAGAGCTTGAGGCCCCAAATTTGGAATGTATAATCTCGAAAAGCATACACATGAAACAAATGTTTATACTCTGATACCGAAGGTACTCATAGTATATTGGTTTTGTCGAATGTCCGTCAGGCCGTCCGTCGTCCGTCCGTCTGTCCGTCCGTCCGTCTGTCTGTCTGGATGAACGCGCGTATTTCCGAAACGATATTAGATAGACTCTTGAAATCTTTTGCGTTATGATTATAGCTATCTGCTTCAGATCAAGTTTATTCCAAATTTATGCCACGCCCACTGGGAGGCTGGCAAATCGATAACATGTCGATACACCTCAAATCACAAATCGATTAAACGTGAATAACTCCCACAATTTTGAAGCTAGAGTAATCAAATTTGGTAGGTATATTGCTGGTGACCTCCCGAAAAAATTGGATCCTAGGTTAATCGGCCACGCCCATTATTACGCCCACCAGCCCCCCCTCCAAAATTAATTTGAAATGCTTATATCTCCCGCAGTTTTAGAGCTAAAGTCACCATATTTGGAATATATATTACTGGTGACGTCCTCTACAGATTACAGAAACAAAATTTCGACCACGCCCACTCCCGCCCCCGTAATCGCGAAAATCGATATACATGAATGCACAATTCGATAACACGTGTATATTTCCCGCAATTTTGAAGCTAGAGTCCCCAAATTTGGAATTTAGACTAGGGCTGACCAGCCCAAAAGATTGCGTCCTGGATTTTCCGGCCACGCCCACTGGAACGCCCCCCAGCCACCCCGCCCCCACGAAACACGGAAGCCTATATCTCGCACAGTTTAAGAGCTAGGGCCACCAAAATTGGAAGATAGACTTATTGTCAGCCCCCCTAAAGATCGGCAAAAAATTTTGGGGCCCCGCCCTCCGCCCCTAAAATCGCGAAAATGTATATCTTCCACAGTTTTAGAGCTAGAGTCACCAAAATTGGAGGATAGACTTATTGTCAGCCCCCCTAAAGATCGGCAAAAAATTTTGGGGCCCCGCCCCCTCCCGCCCCCAAAAATCGCGAAAATTTATATCTTCCACAGTTTCAGAGCTAGAGTCAATAAACTTGGAAGATAGAATTCTGGTCAGCCCCTCTAAATATCGGTAAAAAAAATTTGGGGCCACGCCCCCTCACGCCCCCAAAAATCGCGAAAATGTATATCTTCCACAGTTTTAGAGCTAGAGTCAAGAAATTTGTAAAATAGACTTCTTGTCACTCCCTCTAAAGATCGGCCAAATTTTTTGGGGCCACGCCCCTTCCCGCCCCCAAAAATCGCGAAAGCTTATATCTTCCACAGTTTTAGAGCTAGAGTCACCAAAATTGGTAGATAGACTTCTGGTCACCCCTCTTAAGATCGACCAAAAATTTTCTGTTCACTTGCTTTCAGCTGTTCTTAAAATGGTATCAGAGTATTACGCAGTCGGCTCCGCCCGACTGCAACGTTCTCACTTGTTTACTTATTGGATACGACCCCCCAATTCCCCCAAATTTAACAAAAGGTACGACCTTGCCATTTGGTTTGGTCACACATTTTATTGCCAATTGTATGCCCAAAAAATTTCAATAAGATCGGACAATAAACACAGAAGTTATTTAAGATATTACTTTCCATTGTGTGGGGCTCGGTGAAAAGCAAGCTAACTGCTTAAACCGCTTGCTTCAGGGTATCTCCTAGTCGGGCACTCCCGACTAGAGCACTCTTACTTGATTCTTATTCTTCTTTTCAAATATCAAATAACTATAATCAAATTCATTTGCTACCAATGTCTTAGAACAAAAACTATGCAATGCGAAAAAAACGATCAGTATAATCGAGTTTGTTAGCGCGTATGAAAAGTGTTCGGTGGCGTAAGTATTAGAGTGTTGCGCTGACAAACGGGAGAACACGGTTAAAATTCCAGCCGCGACTTATTGATTCTTATTTTTTTATACTCTGATACCGAAGGTACTCATAGTATATTGGTTTTGTCGAATGTCCGTCAGGCCGTCCGTCTGTCCGTCTGTCCGTCTGGCCGTCTGTCCGTCTGTCCGTCTGTCTGTCTGGATGAACGCGCGTATTTCCGAAACGATATTAGATAGACTCTTGAAATCTTTTGCGTTATGATTATAGCTATCTGCTTCAGATCAAGTTTATTCCAAATTTATGCCACGCCCACTGGGAGGCTGGCAAATCGATAACATGTCGATACACCTCAAATCACAAATCGATTAAACGTGAATAACTCCCACAATTTTGAAGCTAGAGTAATCAAATTTGGTAGGTATATTGCTGGTGACCTCCCGAAAAAATTGGATCCTAGGTTAATCGGCCACGCCCATTATTACGCCCACCAGCCCCCCCTCCAAAATTAATTTGAAATGCTTATATCTCCCGCAGTTTTAGAGCTAAAGTCACCATATTTGGAATATATATTACTGGTGACGTCCTCTACAGATTACAGAATCAAAATTTCGACCACGCCCACTCCCGCCCCCGTAATCGCGAAAATCGATATACATGAATGCACAATTCGATAACACGTGTATATTTCCCGCAATTTTGAAGCTAGAGTCCCAAAATTTGGAATTTAGACTAGGGCTGACCAGCCCAAAAGATTGCGTCCTGGATTTTCCGGCCACGCCCACTAGAACGCCCCCCAGCCACCCCGCCCCCACGAAACACGGAAGCCTATATCTCGCACAGTTTAAGAGCTAGGGCCACCAAAATTGGAGGATAGACTTATTGTCAGCCCCCCTAAATATCGGCAAAAAATTTTGGGGCCACGCCCCCTCCCGCCCCCAAAAATCGCGAAAATTTATATCTTCCACAGTTTCAGAGCTAGAGTCATTAAACTTGGAAGATAGAATTCTGGTCAGCCCCTCTAAATATCGGTAAAAAAAATTTGGGGCCACGCCCCCTCCCGCCCCCAAAAATCGCGAAAATGTATATCTTCCACAGTTTTAGAGCTAGAGTCAAGAAATTTGTAAGATAGACTTCTTGTCACTCCCTCTAAGGATCGGCCAAATTTTTGGGGCCAAGCCCCCTTCCGCCCCCAAAAATCGCGAAAGCTTATATCTTCCACAGTTTTAGAGCTAGAGTCACCAAAATTGGTAGATAGACTTCTGGTCACCCCCTCTTAAGATCGACCATGCCCCTCCCGTTCCCAAAAACTTGGAATGCCGATTTCGGGTCACCCAAACACCAGCAAAAATTTTCTGTTCACTTGCTTTCAGCTGTTCTTAAAATGGTATCAGAGTATTACGCAGTCGGCTCCGCCCGACTGCAACGTTCTCACTTGTTTCTAATTATTTTTTTCAAATATATATCAAATAGCTTGAATTCAATAATTTAAAAGACAAATTTAAATTCATGTGATACCAATTCTTAGACCAAAAAAAAAATGCCACGCGATAAAACGATTTTTACAGCATATGAAATTTCAGTGGTGCAGTTGGCAGAGTGAAAGTTGCCTAAAAGTTCGAAAAGAGCATAAAATCTTCGACACGCCGAACATAATCCTTCCCCACTTGTTCACTTTTGTGTCCCCTACTGTCACATACATATAACCTCCAAGCGTCTTGGCATCGATTCCACAAATTTACTGCAATATTCGGGACCTATTTTGGACCATTCATCCTGCAGCACCTGTTTTAAGACTACTTTTGATTAAATATGGTTTTCTTTAACTTTTAGCTTAAGCTATGACTGTAGATTCTTGATGGGGTTTGTGTCGGGACTCTGTGGGGGAGCTTTTGACTATTTAGTGTTGCACCAAATCCACATTTGCACTGCCAAGCAATGTGCTTTGGGAAGGATTTTTGTTGAAACATAAATTGATCACGCTCAAATCCCATTTTGGTGGCACTAACGGCACATTTTTCTACTCCGAGACAAAAATAATATCCTCCAAACAACCCTTAACACAACCGTATGTGATGAAACTGTTCGCAGGGTGCTACAAACAAACGATAAACATGGTCGAGTTATCAGAAAAAAACTATTATTTCCACTGTAAATTTTATTGCTAATTGCTACATAATACAAATATGCTCACTCTAGGAGACTATCATATTCATCGACTAGAGCAAATACAACATTTTTGGCTCTGGCGGTCGTCACATATTATGGCGTAAGCCTGGATACGCGTTTAATCCTAAAAATACAACAGCAACTATAAAGCACGGTGGAGGTTCAGTGATGGTTTGGGGCTATATGTCTGCACGTGGTGTGGCCAATTTGGTTGTTACTGATGGCATTATGAACTCAATCTGTACCTCAACATATTAAAACAAGTAAGAGTGCTCTAGTCGGGAGTGCCCGACTACGAGATACCCTGAACCCAGTCCTTACAATCACTCATACTAATCTAAACACACATATGCTGCACTACAAGCAGTACAAGCAGTGCAAGCGGTTAGCTTGCTTTTTCGCTGAGCCCCACACAATGGAAAGTTAAATCTTAAATAACTCCTGTGTTTATTGCCCGATCTTATTGAAATTTTTGGGGCAAACAATTGTCAATAATATGTGTGACCAAAAAAGGTCGTACCCTCAAAAATGCATTTTTTTATCTTTTGGGGCGTTTGGGGGGTGGTATCCAAAGAGTGAAATATTTGTTACATGTGTATGCTATTCGAGATTATACATGCCAAATTTGGGGCCTCTAGCTCTTAAACCTTTGAAGTTATGTCCCAAAAACTCTAGTCTGAAATCGAAATTTATCGATAACTTTTAAACGGTACGAGTTATCGATAAAATGAAATAAACTTGATCTGTCCCGAGATTAGGAGAACTTATGTTCCAAATATGAAGGCTCTAGCTCTTGTAGTCTCTGATATCTGTGTGTTCATACAGACAGACAGACGGACATGGCTAGATCGACTCGGCTGTTGATACTGATCAATAATATATATACTTTATATGGTCGGAGATGCTTCCTTATGTCTGTTACATACTTTTTGACCAGAAATCGGCCTTCCAAATTTTTGGGGACGGGAGGTGGCGTGGTCGATCTTAAAAGGGGGTGACCAGAAGTTTATCTTCCAAATATGGTGACTCTAGCTAAAACTGTGAAAGATATAAGTTTTCGCGATTTTTGGGGAGAGGGCGTGGCCCCAAAATGTTTTTCCGACCTTTAGAGGGGATGACAAGAAGTCTATCTTCCAATTTGGGTGACTCTAGCTCTAAAACTAAACTAAAACGGGAAATATAAGCATACCAAATTAGTTTTGGAGGGGGGGGCTGGTGATTTTAATAATGGGCGTGGCCGATCAACCCAGGATCCAATTTCTTGGGGAGGACACCAGCAATATACCTACCAAATTGGATTAATCTATCGTCAAAATTGTGGGAAACATTCACATTAAATCGATTTGTGATTTGAGGTGTATCGACATATTATCGATTCTCCAACCTGCCAGTGGGCGTGTCATAAATTTGGAACAAACTTGATCTGAAGCAGACATCTACAAGTACATCACAAAAATTTCAAGGATATTTCTTATATCGTTTCGGAAATACGTGCGTTCGTCCAGACAGACGGCCTGACGGACATCCGACAAAACCAATATACCAATATGAGTACCTTCGGTATCAGAGTATAAAAAATGAAAATAAATGATCAGCCGCCGCTGAGACTCGTTCCTGAGAACTTTCGTTTGTCAGCCCGTCACTTTACCCCTTACGTCACAAGCTATTTTCATGGTCGATGACAAAATCGCTTGAAGAGCAGACTGTCAAAAGCTTACTTGCGCTTGGGTTTGTTTGCTCATATGCACCTGTTTTTTTTTTTAATATTTAATGACGCATACCTTCGCTATTTATGACTCAATCGATTTGCGATTTTACCCATTGATGATTATAAGGATGTTCAAGTTTACAAGGAAATTGAAAGCAATTGCTTTCAAAACATCGGATTTATGGCCAAAACCGATTAAAGAGTTGTATGGCAGCTATAAGATATAGTGGTCCGATCCGGCCGGCTCCGGCCAATGTGCTGTTTCTTTGGATAATAAGTATCTGTGCAAAGTTTAATCGCGATAGCTTTGAAAACATCAGATTTATGACCAAAACCGACTTCAAGTTGTATGGCAGCTATAAGATATAGTGGTCCGATCTGTGCAAAGTTGCATCGCGATAGCTCAAAAACTGAGGGAATAGTTTGCATACATACAGACAGTCTGTCTGTCTGTCTGTCCGTCTGTCTGTCTATCCGTCTGTATGTCTGTATGAACTCGCGGATATCAGAGACTATAAGAGCTAGAGACTTCATATTTGGAATATAAGTTCTCGTAGTGCCAGGACAGATCAAGTTTATTTAATTTTATCGATAACTCGACCCGTTCAAAAGTTATCGATATATTTCGATTTCAGACTAGCGTTTTTGGGCTATAACTTACAAGTTATAAGAGCTTGAGGCCCCAAATTTGGAATGTATAATCTCGAAAAGCATACACATGAAACAAATGTTTTACTTATTGGATACGACCCCCCAATTCCCCCAAATTTAACAAAAGGTACGACCTTGCCATTTGGTTTGGTCACACATTTTATTGCCAATTGTATGCCCAAAAAATTTCAATAAGATCGGACAATAAACACAGAAGTTATTTAAGATATTACTTTCCATTGTGTGGGGCTCGGTGAAAAGCAAGCTAACTGCTTAAACCGCTTGCTTCAGGGTATCTCCTAGTCGGGCACTCCCGACTAGAGCACTCTTACTTGATTCTTATTCTTCTTTTCAAATATCAAATAACTGTAATCAAATTCATTTGCTACCAATGTCTTAGAACAAAAACTATGCAATGCGAAAAAAACGATCAGTATAATCGAGTTTGTTAGCGCGTATGAAAAGTGTTCGGTGGCGTAAGTATTAGAGTGTTGCGCTGACAAACGGGAGAACACGGTTAAAATTCCAGCCGCGACTTATTGATTCTTATTTTTTTTTCTAATTATTTTTTTCAAATATATATCAAATAGCTTGAATTCAATAATTTAAAAGACAAATTTAAATTCATGTGATACCAATTCTTAGACCAAAAAAAAAATGCCACGCGATAAAACGATTTTTACAGCATATGAAATTTCAGTGGTGCAGTTGGCAGAGTGAAAGTTGCCTAAAAGTTCGAAAAGAGCATAAAATCTTCGACACGCCGAACATAATCCTTCCCCACTTGTTCACTTTTGTGTCCCCTACTGTCACATACATATAACCTCCAAGCGTCTTGGCATCGATTCCACAAATTTACTGCAATATTCGGGACCTATTTTGGACCATTCATCCTGCAGCACCTGTTTTAAGACTACTTTTGATTAAATATGGTTTTCTTTAACTTTTAGCTTAAGCTATGACTGTAGATTCTTGATGGGGTTTGTGTCGGGACTCTGTGGGGGAGCTTTTGACTATTTAGTGTTGCACCAAATCCACATTTGCACTGCCAAGCAATGTGCTTTGGGAAGGATTTTTGTTGAAACATAAATTGATCACGCTCAAATCCCATTTTGGTGGCACTAACGGCACATTTTTCTACTCCGAGACAAAAATAATATCCTCCAAACAACCCTTAACACAACCGTATGTGATGAAACTGTTCGCAGGGTGCTACAAACAAACGATAAACATGGTCGAGTTATCAGAAAAAAACTATTATTTCCACTGTAAATTTTATTGCTAATTGCTACATAATACAAATATGCTCACTCTAGGAGACTATCATATTCATCGACTAGAGCAAATACAACATTTTTGGCTCTGGCGGTCGTCACATATTATGGCGTAAGCCTGGATACGCGTTTAATCCTAAAAATACAACAGCAACTATAAAGCACGGTGGAGGTTCAGTGATGGTTTGGGGCTATATGTCTGCACGTGGTGTGGCCAATTTGGTTGTTACTGATGGCATTATGAACTCAATCTGTACCTCAACATATTAAAACAAGTAAGAGTGCTCTAGTCGGGAGTGCCCGACTACGAGATACCCTGAACCCAGTCCTTACAATCACTCATACTAATCTAAACACACATATGCTGCACTACAAGCAGTACAAGCAGTGCAAGCGGTTAGCTTGCTTTTTCGCTGAGCCCCACACAATGGAAAGTTAAATCTTAAATAACTCCTGTGTTTATTGCCCGATCTTATTGAAATTTTTGGGGCAAACAATTGTCAATAATATGTGTGACCAAAAAAGGTCGTACCCTCAAAAATGCATTTTTTTATCTTTTGGGGCGTTTGGGGGGTGGTATCCAAAGAGTGAAATATTTGTTACATGTGTATGCTATTCGAGATTATACATGCCAAATTTGGGGCCTCTAGCTCTTAAACCTTTGAAGTTATGTCCCAAAAACTCTAGTCTGAAATCGAAATTTATCGATAACTTTTAAACGGTACGAGTTATCGATAAAATGAAATAAACTTGATCTGTCCCGAGATTAGGAGAACTTATGTTCCAAATATGAAGGCTCTAGCTCTTGTAGTCTCTGATATGTGTGTGTTCATACAGACAGACAGACGGACATGGCTAGATCGACTCGGCTGTTGATACTGATCAATAATATATATACTTTATATGGTCGGAGATGCTTCCTTATGCCTGTTACATACTTTTGCACAACTTCATTATACCCTTTTTACCCATTTTTAATGGGTTCAGGGTATAAAAAGTGGCGTGCCGAAGATTTTATACTCTTTCGAACCTTTAGGCAAATTTCACTCTGCCCACTGCACCACCGAAATATTTAATGACGCATATCTTTGATATTTATACGTCAATCAATTTAAAAATTTTAACCATTAATGAGTTATAAGGATGTTCAAGTGTACAAGGATATTTAAAGCGATAGCTTTGAAAAGATCGAAAATATGGCCAAAGCCGACTTCCAGTTGAATGTCAGCTATGATATAAAGTGGTCCGATCAGGCCGGCTCCGACCAATGTGCTGTCTGTTTAAATAATAAGTATCTGCGCAAAGTTTCATAGCGATAGTTTTCAAAGCATGGGATATATGGCCAAAACCGACTTCGAGTTGTATGGCAACTATAAGATTTAGTGGTCTGATCCGGCCGGTTCCGACCAATGTGCTGTCCCTTTGAATAATAAGTGTCTATGCAAAGTTTTATCACGATAGTTCAAAAACTGAGGGACTAGTTTGTATACATACAGACAGACAGACGGACATGGCTAGATATATTTGCTTTGTCATTCTAATCATACTGGTAAGAACTTTTAAGGGTCTCCGACGCTTCCTTTTATGCATTACAAACTTCAGCACAAACTGAATACTATTTTCTTCGAAGAGTCTTAAAAAAAAACCTTGCCGTTATTGCCAACAAAATAGGATTAAGCGTGGTCAATTTATGTTTCAACAAAATAACTACCCAAAACACACTGCTTGGCAGTAGAAATGTGGATAGAGCACCATATTTCTTCTAAAGTAGCCTTAAAGCAGGTGCTGCAGGATGAATGGTCTAATATAGGTCTTGCCGTAAGTTGTTGGAATCGATGCCAAGACGCTTTGATGATATATGTGACAGCAAGGGACACAAAAAACATAATAGCTTAAGCTGCATTACCTAAATTTTCGTAAAATAAGTAAATACATATAAGAACAAGTAAGAGTGCTCTAGTCGGGACTGCCCGACTAGGAGATACCCTGAACCCAAGTCTGACATCCATTCATACTTGCCTAATAGTGTGCATACATACAAACACACACATACTGCAAGCTGTGAAAACGGTTTAAGCAGCTATCTTGCTTTTTCACTGAGCACCACACAATGGAAAGTAAAATCTTAAATAACTTCTGTGTTTATTGTCCGATCTTTCTAAAATTTCTAAAAATATTGGCTATAAAATTTGTGACCAAACCAAATTGCGAGGTCATACCTTCAAAAATGAGTTTTGGGGGGATTGGTATACAACAAGTGGAGAAGGATTATCTTCGGCGTGCCGAAGATTAAATACTCTTTTCGAACCTTTAAGCAATTTTCACTATTTTTCCGTGACTGCTTATTTAATTCGCAGATATTAATGTCGCATACATATACCCCTACATATAAAATAAAATATATAAAGGTATTCATGTAAACTGGGACGTTTCACTATCCGCAGCTCGTGGACGCGTCCCTTAGCATTCATAAGTGCTACCGAATTGAACAATATACAAGTTTCAGTTTTTCCAAAAGTCAAAACTACATTACATATGTATACTACAATATACATACCAAATTTTGTGCCTGTTGCTCTTATACCTTTCAAGGCTGCTGTCGGAAATTGAATTGTCATAAAACTTAATCTGAACATACGAGAGCTTATATTCAGAATTTGAGATCCATATTTTTTTCGCGTGGCATTGGTTTTGCCAATGAATTTAAATTTTTCTTTGAATTATTCTATTAAAGCTACTTTATGTATGAAAAAAAATTAGAAACAATTTAGGAAATTGAAAATAAATGAATTTGACTACAGCTATTATATATTTGAAAAGAAGAATAAGAAAATATGAAAATAAATGACCAGTCGCCGCTGGTCTTGAACCCAGGACCTTTCGCTCAACAGTTCGCAACTTAACCCACTACGCCACAAGCCGTTTTGATGATCGCTGACAAAATTTCTTGAAGAGCCGACTGTTACAAATTTCCTTGTTTTGTTTTCCTGCAACCTGCAACTCGCGTTTGTCAGCATTTGTTTATTCGCGTGACATTGTTTTTGTTCTAAGCTATTGGAAGCAAATTAATTTGATTACAGTTATATATTTGGAAGGAAGAAAAAGAAAAAGTATTAAATTAATAATCAGTCGCCGCCGAGGCTCGAACTTGCGATACTTGCGTTCGTTAGCGCGGCTCTTTACGCCTTACGCCACAAACCGTTTTGATGATCGGTGACAAAATACCTTGAAGAGCAGACTATCAAAAGCTTTCTTGCGCTTGACTTTGTTTGCTCATATGCACCTGTTTTTTCAAAATATTTAATGACGCATATCTTCGCTGTTTATGACTCAATCAATTTGCGATTTTACCCATTGATGAGTTATAAGGATGTTCAAGTGTACAAGGAAATTTAAGGCAATTTCTTTGAAAACATCGGATTTATGGCCAAAACCGACTTTGAGGTGTATGGCAGCTATAAGATATAGTGGTCCGATCCGGCCGGCTCCGACCAATGTGCTGTCCCCTTGAATAATAAGTGTCTGTGCAAAGTTGCATCGCGATAGCTCAAAAACTGAGGGACTAGTTTGCATACATACAGACAGACAGACAGACGGACATGGCTAGATCAATTTGTTTTGTTTTTCTAAGCATACTGGCAGTAACTTTTGGGGTCTCAGACGCTTCCTTCTATGCGTTACAAACTTCAGGACAAACTTAATATACTATTTTCTTCGAAAAGAGTATAAAAAGTGAAATATTTGTTACATGTGTATGCTATTCGAGATTATACATGCTAAATTTGGAGCCTCTAGCTCTTATAACTTTGAAGTTATGTCCCAAAAACTCTAGTCTGAAATAAACTTGATCTGCAGTTAGCTTGCTCTTTCGCTGAGCCCCACACAATGGAAAGTTAAATCTTAAATAACTTCTGTGTTTATTGTCCGATCATATTGAAATTTTTGGGGCAAACAATTGTCGATAATATGTGTTACCAAACCAAATTGCAAGGTCGTACCTTCAAAAATGGGTTTTTTTAACTTTTGGGGGGTTTGAGGGTGGTATCCAAAAAGTGAAATATTTGTTACATGTGTATGCTATTCGAGATTATACATGTCAAATTAGGGGCCTCTAGCTCTTATAACTTGTAAGTTATATCCAAAAAACGCTGGTCTGAAATCGAAATTTATCGATAACTTTTGAACGGGACGAGCTATCGATAAATTTTAATAAACTTGATCTGTCCCGGGATTACGAGAACTTATATTCCAAATATGAAGTCTCTAGCTCTTGTAGTCTCTGATATCCACGTGTTCATACAGACGGACGGACGGACGGACAGACAGACAGACGGACATGGCTAAATCGACTCGACTGTTGATAATGATCAAGAATATATATACTTTATACTGTCGGAGATGCTTCCTTATGCCTGTTACATACTTTTGCACAAAACCATAATACCCTTTTTACCCATTTTTAATGGGTTCAGGGTATAAAACGAATACTTTTGTGAGTGTGCTTTTCTAGTACTTTCTAGTGTGCGTGGCCGGAAAATCCAGGATGCAATCTTTTGGGCTGGTCAGCCCTAGTCTAAATTCCAAATTTGGAATTCGTGTTATCGAATTGTGCATTCATGTATATCGATTTCCGTGATTACGGGGGCGGGAGTGGGCTTGGTCGAAATTTTTTTTCTGTGATCTGTAGAGGACGTCACCAGTAATATATATTCCAAATATGGGGACCTTAGCTGTAAAACTGCGGGATATAAGTGCATTTCAAATTATTTTGGAGGGGGCTGGTGGGCGTAATAATGGGCGTGGCCAATTAACCTAGGAATTTTTTCAGGAGGTCACCAGCAATATATGTGCCTACCAAACTTGATTACTCTAGCTTCAAAATTGTGGGAGATATTCACGTTTAACTGATTTGTGATTTGAGGTGTATCGACATGTTATCGATTTGCCAGCCTCCCAGTAGGCGTGGCATAAATTTGAAATAAACTTGATCTGAAGCAGATAGCTATATTCATAACACAAAAGATTTCAAGAGTCTATTTAATATCGTTCGGAAATATGTACGTGCTTTCATCCAGACAGACGGACATCCGACAAAACCAATATACTATGAGTACCTTCGGTATCAGAGTATAAAAATATACAAAACTATTTGCTAAGATGGTGAAATACTTGGGTTTCTGCTCCATATGCTTAGCAACACATACTTACATACTAACCTAAATATGCAGAAACGCTAATTCATTGCCAGAGTAATGAAAGCAAATGCTTAAGCTTTGTATCATAAAAAAACAAAGCGCAATGCTGTGTGGGAGGTAATGCCGATAATGCTGCTCTCCCACCACAAATTCGTATTCGAAAGAATACTGTGAGAGCAATTACTGTTCTTAAAATGGGTTTTAAAACATAGATGACGCCGTTGTTAGTCAGTGATGTGCGCAGGCTGTAAACTTGGTTAGAGACCAGCATTAGTAGTAAGCGGGACAACATAGGGGAGAGGAATGAAAATGCGATCCTCACCAACTCACCTCGGCCTCGGGTAGCTGCTGACCGTATTTGCAGCCTGTGTAAGTTCCACAATGCTATTGTTGTTTGTCTGTCGTTTGCTAGATTGTTATCAGCATATACTATTTGATTGGTGCTATAATCGTGCAGCAACAAACGCCAGCGATAAATATGGTTAAATTACAAGTTGTATTTCTGTGCACTTGAGTGAAATTGGGAAGCTATCGATTTATCGATAGTGTATTGCCGCCGTCAATTCATCGCATTGTGACAGCATATAGGATATTCCGTTTTTTTGTTTGGATTTATTTTTAGTTTTTGGTGCACATACACAATCAGCTTACTTATAAGATAATTATATGATAAACAATAAGGATTTTATAAAAATTCCATTTTTGCTTAAGTTTTGCAGCAAAACACAAACACTAAAATCATAGCAGTGTGCTTAATTCCAAGTAAACTCAAAGACAAACCAACAACGGAAGACCCATATGTTTATTATTTAATACATTAATTTTAGTTTCTGAGCAACGTTGCTTGTGCACATAAGAGTGTATCGATAATACAATTTGTATAAGAATATCGATTTCGGCTCTGTGTTTTTAATGTGCGCCAAGTTACCCACGGCCACTTAGCGTCGAATATCGATACTTCATATCGGTTTCGCAACAAGGATTTTGTTTTTCATATATTTTGCGTTTTAAAGGACGAAATCAAACAAACTTAAATGCAAAATTGTAAAAAATTAAATTATCGTCCAATAAAACGTTTCAGTTTTAAAATTAGAGCTTTTACTGCATCAAAATTATGGGTTTGAAAAATTGGGTTTTTACAATTCTTACAATGTCTCAATTTACAGATCGCATCTAGCTAAGCCTTGTACATACGATTAAAGCATATTTTTTCACCTAAAGTAAGATGTACATTTTAAAATCTTTGGGTTACTTTCTGAGATATTCACAAAAATATGCACCAACCTCGTAAGAAGCTTCATACAAAATCGAATACAAAAACAAGAGTGCTCTAGTCGGGAGTGCCCGACTAGGAGATACCCTGAACCTACAGTCCTTACAATCATTCGTACTACTCTAAACTCACACATGCTGCAGTACAAGCAGTGCCAGCGGTTTAAGCAGTTAGCTTGCTCTTTCGCTGAGCCCCACACAATGGAAAGTTAAATCTTAAATAACTTCTGTGTTTATCTGTCCGATCATATTGAAATTTTTGGGGCAAACAATTGTCGATAATATGTGTTACCAAACCAAATTGCAAGGTCGTACCTTCAAAAATGGGTTTTTTAACTTTTGGGGGTTTGGGGGTGGTATCCAAAAAGTGAAATATTTGTTACATGTGTATGCTATTCGAGATTATACATGTCAAATTAGGGGCCTCTAGCTCTTATAACTTGTAAGTTATATCCAAAAAACGCTGGTCTGAAATCGAAATTTATCGATAACTTTTGAACGGGACGAGCTATCGATAAATTTTAATAAACTTGATCTGTCCCGGGATTAGGAGAACTTATGTTTCAAATATGAAGTCTCTAGCTCTTGTAGTCTCTGATATCTGTGTGTTCATACAGACGGACAGACGGACAGACAGACGGACATGGCTAGATCGACTCGGCTGTTGATACTGATCAATAATATATATACTTTATATGGTCGGAGATGCTTCCTTATGCCTGTTACATACATTTGCACAAAACCATTATACCCTTTTTACCCATTTTTAATGGGTTCAGGGTATAATCAATCTTGAATTTTCATGCAATTATCTCATCTTATAAAGCACACTTGAAAATGCACACTACACCAAATTGAAGATAATTGTCTTATGCAAATTTTAAGATGTGTTAGAACATATTTTTTTTGGGTTAGTTAAAGAGAAAATGAATTATTTGTAAGCCAACCTAAAACAGCTAACATACATAAGTATATCGAACTTCTAGCTTCTGTAAGATGAGATATTTGCGTGCAAATTCAAAACTGATTTTTGCCATCAATTTTGTATGGGGCTTTTAACGCGATTGGTGCTTATTTTTGTAAATATCTCAGAAAGTAATCCAAGGATTTAGACAAAATTCGCTTCAATTTGTTGATGAAAAAAAATGCTTTAGTTGCGTGTATAAGATTTAGTGGCACGCGTTCTGTAAATTGAGATATGGTAAGAGTTGTAAAAATCCAATTTTTCAAACCCATCATTTGAATACAGTAAAAGCTCAATTTGTAAACGTAAATCATTTAAATGGAAGATAATTAAATTCTTAACAATGCTGTATTTGAGTTTGTTCGATTTCGTCCTTTGAATTGCAAAATATTTGAAATACAAAACCGATAAGAAGTATCGATATTCGACGATAAGTGGCCGTGGGTAACTTGACGCACATGGTAACTTGACGCAAATTTTTAGTCTATAGACACGTCATGGTCGACAAAATTGTAAATTGTCTGGGCAACAAATAATAAGTAAACAGTAAAACAAATCACTGGTGCATGTTTACACGAAGGCACCATGGTTTATATTGACCGTAGTGAGTACATCGAACGGGATATGGCTGATAGCTGCCCTGGCAGTGGTGACATCAATTTATCTTTCAGATGGTCGCGTCTGGGAGAAGCGTCCTTGGGACTGGCAGCGTGTTGTCGAAATATTTGTAGGACTTTGGTACCTGATATTGCAATTGTAAGTGCTGTTATCCACCCTGAATAAGCCATGTTGAGCTTGTGCATAATCGCATGCGTTTACTTAGTTTCCAGACATTAGTGGCGCCCTTTAACGGAGGTAATGGAACTAATCGCGATATCTCACGCCGATCTGGTTGGAGTGGTGGAGGAGGCGGTGGTGGTGGTGGCCTAGGGCCCAACCGACGCATTGGACGCACACAACAACAAAATATAAATAGCGAATCCTGTTACATGGGCGGCGGATGAGGATAGCAGCGGCGTTCCTGAGTGTAACCTGCTCGTTCGCCGCTGAACTACAGCGTAGTCATGGGCCCATATACGTGTTAGATCTCGCAAGATTTTTTTGCGCATATGACGCAATATTCAGAAACTCTAAAGTTGGGTGGAATGTTGTCGAAACGATCTATGTGAATTTGGGATGCTTGTTATTTTGGCTACGTATTAATTAATTGTGCACGAATGTAAATTAGCTCGATCTTAGACATAAGCTACATTTTATATGTAAAACTTTTTGCAAAGTGGAGTGCTTCTTCTCGATGTTGGAATTTGTTAGGCAAAACAAATATACTATATATTTACATAATATTCATACATGCAAACATAAATTGTTAAAAATACAAAATTGGATTAATAAAACTTTGATATCCGGGCCAAACCGAACACACCATTAACGTTATACTCATACGTCTAAAAAATTATTTATTAAATCTATGCAGAATGTAAATTAGAGTGACCATTTATTTCCAGCTAACAATGTCTGTAAGTAGGCACGCATGTTAATGTGAGTGTTTAAAGTATTGAAAATTCAAATGCACTTAAATATTACAGTTTAACAATAGCCAATTTAATTCCAAATTAAAGATTATGAACAAGAACTAGTTCTGCTTAAGAAAACATCGAACTAGGCTTTGTCGGTCCAATATCTATATATGTAAAATATATCGAAAACTTTCAGTTTCATTTCCACTAATTCCCATTTGCCGAGTCAATCGAGTACATATGTAGTGTGTGTGTGTATTCTCAAAATTTATTTGACGATTTCTAAGTGTTAATTCTAATAATATTTTCGGACATCAGCAGCAGTGTAAAACATAAACGAGGCAAATATATAAATATATATCACATGAGCAGAATTTTCTAACTGCACAACCACATGGAAATGGAGGCTGAGAAAGGTATTACACAAAAGAGGCGACCAAAAATTGAAGATTTAGCGTGCTTATCCGCTCATTCTATGTTTTGCAGGCAAAACGGTTAGGAAGGAACCGGAAGATGGCAAGATCATAGACGCAGTCCCAACCTTGGACGTAGCATCGAAAAGCGTGCAAGACAATGAAGTTGATTCAACGTGCACTGTGGAGGATCCGGCTGCCTTGCTAACTAGCGAACCTAGTGAAGTTCAAGAGGCGTCACCAGGCTCTCCACGCACACGAAGCCGTTCAACTAGCGCAACACGAAAGTCGCGTAGCCGCCGCCGTAGCGGAAGTGTAGCTGTCAGCTCACGTCGCTCACATAGTAGATCCGGATCCAGACGTTCTCGTAGTGGATCTGGACAGCGCTCTCGTAGTGTGTCTCGACGCTCCCGCCGTGGCTCGGGATCCAGACGTTCGCGCAGCGGATCTGCTCAATCGCATAGTGGTTCTCGCTCTCGCAGTAGCTCAAAGCGATCTCGCAGTGGATCTGGCGGACGCTCGCGCTCCTGCAGTGGTTCCAGGCGCTCACGCAGTGGCTCGAGACGTTCTCGTAGTGGTTCCAGACGCTCCCGTAGCGGATCTGGTTCTGGGCGCTCGCGTAGTGGATCTAGACGCTCTCGTAGTGGATCGGGATCTGGACGTTCACGAAGCGGCTCCAGACGTTCCCGTAGCGGATCTGGCTCCGGACAGTCCCGCATTCGCTCGGGATCCAGACGTTCACGTAGTTGCTCGAGACACTCTCGCAGCACTTCCAGGCACTCACGTAGTGGCACAAGTCGCTCACGCAGTGGCTCGAGGCGCTCACGAAGCGGCTCCAGACGATCCCGCAGTGGTTCTGGATCCCATCGCTCACGCAGCGGCTCCAGGCACTCCCGCAGTGGCTCTAGACGCGCAAGCAGTGCCTCCAAACGCTCACGCACTGGCTCCAGACGGTCAAGCAGTGGCTCCAAACGCTCACGAAGTGGATCCAAAGCCTCTCGTGCTGGCTCCGCACGCTCTCGCAGTCGATCCAACAGTAAAGCTAAAAAGGATGCTGAGCAGGAGATACGCAACGGTTCCAGCGGCACTCGATCGCGCTCTAAAAGTATTGCCGAATCCGTCGATTCCGAAGATGCATTGAATCGCAAACGACCTGCAGTCAGTGACACTGAAGGTAAATTTTGTATGCATAAATACATTAGTTAACAGCTAACTTATGCAGTTAAACTAGAAAAATACAATTTACAATTTCAAAGATGCCAAAACATTATGCCAATACAGTTACTTAGATGAACCTTTTCATATTTGTAAAATATCTTTATTTTAACTTTATTAGAAACTTTAGTAGTTCGGCAGCTATATGCTCCTAAAAATGTAGATTACATCTGTACGAACTGGGCTGTAAGTCACTATGTATACAGACTACACCAGCCGATGTTGTTAGTTTTCAGTTTTCCGCTCATCTTCCAATGAAATGAATTATTTATAAAGCTTTATTTATCTAGAAAATGAGTGAAAGCGAACACTTTATATATATACGTAATACGGCAGCTGTGCACCGCAACTACAAGAACACCAATTCTTTTATTTTGCCAAATTTTGGTTTATTTGTTTCACTGCAACACATTTGTGAAAAATCATAGCGGTGCTTCGAGAATAAAGTAAATGAAGATCCGAACAAAGTACGAATAGCTACTGCATAAAGAAACAACCCAAAAGCAATTTCTGTATTTTTGAATATTGTGCGGTGTTTGTACCACCGACACCGCAAACTTTATGTATATACTAGTACTAGTGCTGAAAATAGGCACCGCTGCCGTTCTCTGGTACGTACATATGTATGTAATTACGTTACGCGTTATATTTCCCTCTATAGATAATGCACCAAAGATACAGAGAAAACACGCTAAAATCACAGACACAGATAATGAGGATGAAGATGGAGATGGGGATGGGGATAGACCAAAGGATGAGGCGAAGACTGCGGAGAAAACACAGGATAAAATAGCTGAAAGTTCAGATGATGAGAACACACCCATTTCAGATGAACCAGAGTAAGTATATATACGTACATATAAAACAAAATTTATCTATCGGTACCTAAACACTCTTCGTTTTTAGGAACAGCAATTTCGTATCCGATTTTGATGCAATGCTACTGCGTAAAAAGGAAGAAAAGCGCGTGCGACGACGCAAGAGAGATATCGATCTGATAAATGATAACGACGATCTAATCGATCAATTGATTATAAATATGAAAAATGCATCGGACGATGATCGGCAGTTGAACTTGATTGGCAAGCCGGCAACAAAGAAGATTTCAATGCTCAAACAAGTTATGTCACAGCTAATTAAAAAGGATCTACAACTGGCTTTTTTGGAGCACAATATACTGAACGTACTTACTGATTGGTTAGCTCCATTGCCAAATAAAAGCCTCCCTTGTCTACAAATACGGGAGAGCATATTGCGACTGTTATCCGATGTAAATATACCTATTCACAGATTTGGTTAGGAATCTATATAACTCCATCCCTCTCTTTTTCACACTCTCTCTGTCCCTCTCGTTCTTTGTTTGTCTCTTTCCTTTTCTTAGTTCCCAACCATAGATAAATCTTATTTGAAGCAGTCGGGTATTGGAAAAGCTGTTATGTACTTGTACAAACATCCACAAGAGACAAAGACAAATCGCGATCGTGCGGGTCGATTAATTTCGGAATGGGCTCGCCCCATTTTCAATTTGAGCTGTGATTTCTCAGCCATGAGCAAAGAGGAACGTCAGGAGCGTGATCTTGCGCAAATGTCCCGCAATCGTCATAAGACGCCAGAGCCCGAACCCGCTTCATCCAGCCATCCACAATCACTAAATCACACGTTCTCTGGTGATGATCAATTACTTCGCCCTGGAGATCCCGGCTGGGTAGCCCGCGCCCGTGTACCAATGCCCTCAAATAAAGATTATGTTATTCGCCCAAAGTCAACAGTCGAAGGCGAAGTAACAACGGTATGTCGCTGATATAACATTAATAACTATGTATAATAAATGTATTTCTATATGGTTTTTCTTTCAGTCCTCCAAGCGTAAGCCTAACCGTTATGAAAAGCACATGAAACGATTTTTGGATTCGAAACGCTCCAAGGAGAGTCGTCGCGCCGTCGAAATTTCAATAGAGGGTCGCAAAATGGCGCTTTAAGGATAAGACAAAACACAAGTTACATACATTTGATATAAACCATGCAAAACAAGAATTATATATTGTATATATATATATATATATATATATATATATATATATATATATATATATATATATATATATACATACATACATACATACATACAATATATATATATATATATATATATATATATATATATATATACATACATACAATATATATATATATATATCATACATACAATATATATATATATATATATATATACACATACATACAATATATATATATATATATATATATATTATCGCCTTTCTGTGGATGTACTAAAATGTGCATTCAACTTTCAGACTTGAGTTGCGCCAGTGTACTTGGATACGCTTTATCAATGTACCACATGCAAATGAAATCGACTTATATATACATATAGTATATAACCTCATGATGTCCCATAACTTTGTCAAACGCTTTAGCAGCCGATGCCAAGTGGGAGTTCTATTATCGAAAAGACGCTGCGCTTGAAATGTGCAACCGCTTTGCAGAACACATTGCTCTAGAATGTTGATTAATTAAACGCTAAACTTGATATTTATGATTAAGATGCATATAGTAATACAACTAAATAAATACTATGAGTGAAACCTGCAATTTGCCCCTATTATCAATTGCACTTTTACACTCAGATAAGTTTACTATTTCTATGCTCTTTTATTTTTATATCCTGAACCCATTAAAAATGGGTAAAAAGAGTATTATGGTTTTGTGCAAAAGTATGTAACAGGCATAAGAAAGCATCTCCGACCATATAAATATATATATTCTTGATCAGTATCAACAGCCGAGTCGATCTAGCCATGTCCGTCCGTCTGTCTGTCCGTCTGTATGAACACGCAGATATCAGAGATATCATATTTGGAATATAAGTTCTCGTAGTCCCGGGACAGTACAAGTTTATTTCATTTTATCGATAACTCGTCCTGTTCAAAAGTTATCTTTTTTTTTTTTTTTTTTGATTTTTATTTGGCAAGCTATAAGTGGTTAAGTGGGGTCTAGTCCGACTAAAAGTCATGTACATACATTTTGAACAATTCAGATGCAGTTGATTGGCCGAACACCAACGCTGCATAGAGTTCAAATCATCTTGCAGATGAGTATGATACAAGGGATCGGTGTACGAAAAAATGAGATTCACATCATCTGCGTACATAAGAATACGAGAGTGTGATGTGATAGAAGGCAGGTCATTAATGAAGAGAGTAAACAATAAAGGTCCAAGATGACTACCTTGGGGTACACCAGAAGTAACGTGAACCATTTTCGAGGTAGTCGACCTAAGCAATACTCTTTGAGTGCGACCTTTCAAATAGGTGGCAATCCATAAAAGAAATGCGGGAGGGAATCCTAAACAATCAAACTTATATAGCAATATATCATGGTTAACAGAGTCAAATGCTTTACTGAAGTCAGTATATATAACATCAGTTTGCATTTTCGATAGAAATGCATCATTTACCTTTTTTTGATTTTTATTTGGCAAGCTACATAGGGTGTTTACCCTATTTCCAGGCCGGTATAACTTTAAACTTTAAAACCCAATTCTCAGTGGGGAGATGACGCTGTTGTCAGCACGGGTATGCTATAATAAATATTGCTATAATTTTCTAAAGAAGCCGGCCGTTCCGCGACCGGCCAAGGATCCAGAGGTCCGACGGGTGCTTGCGCTTTAGACGCCTATGTC